>JAJJWX010004716.1:0-600000 GCA_023529315.1 Papaver bracteatum | reverse complement strand
CAAGTGCATTATCAGATTGAAATTTTTTGATTTTTCGATTAAAAAGATTTTCAACATGCTTTTGAAACAAAAAGAATATAGAAAAGACATCAGATTTTTGAGACATAGGAAACATCCAAGTAAAACGGATAAACGCATCAATAAATATGATATAATATCTGTATCCTTCATTAGATAAAATATGAGAAGGTCCCCACACATCGGAGACAATTAAATCTAATGGATTCAAATAAGTGGTTTTACTAGGACTGAAAGGTAACTTATGACTCCTATGCTCATGACAAGATGAACAAAACTTAATAGTTTGACTAGAAAACTGGAAGTGAAAATTGAGAAACGAATTTATGAACTGTACGCATCATTGGATGTCCCAATCTAGAGTGTCAATCTTGTAAGGAAGCACGTTCTCCTATGCAAACTTGAGGAGACTTAGACGAACCATCGAGTTGATAGATACCTGCACCCCTCCTACGGCAGCGAATAAGAACCTTCCCGGTACACAGATCCTTCACAAGAAAAAAATCCGGATGAAATTCAAATAAAACATTGTTATCAGCAGCACAAGAGATTATGAGAAATTTTGGGTGCGTAGAGGACATTACGAAGCTGCAACTTACGATCGGGAGTTCCAAAAACAGAAGATCCATCATTAGAAATTGGAATAAAAGATCCATTATCCATTTAAATTTGATCAGGACCAGTATACTCGGTTGAAAATTGAAGACGAGAAAGATCATTCGTTATATGATCTGTGGCACCACTATCAGGAGTCCATGGAGGAGTTGGCAGCAAACCAGTATAAGAAGTATAGGCACGCGGTGCGGAAGCTGGTGGTTGACGACGTGGAGGACGAAAGCTACGATCAAATCGGTTCCAACAATCAGGTGCTTCATGATTAGGACGTCCACAAAGTTGACAAGGAAGGTCAGACTTATTATGTTGTGAGGAAGGAGCCGAAAATCGTGAGTTCTGGTTGTTCGAAAATCTGTTCGCTCCTGAAGCAGACATGAACGAATTCGTTACATAGTTGGGCCAACTTGAGTTCAGACCTGTTCCATTATTGGGCCGACTGGAGTTCGCAGAATTGGGCCTAGCTGATGTTGACACAGAGATATGTGGGCCTGGGATGTGGAAGCGAGGTGATTCTGAAGAAGTACCACAATATTGAGAAGTAACATTAGATACGGGATGAGTTTGCAGTACCTTGTCCTGATGCTCCATCCGTAACTCAAATGTTAAAAGGAAGGTAAGAAAATCTTCAAAAGTTAGCGAACTCATCGTAGTAGTCAAGGAGGTAACAATAGCATCATATGAACTATCAAGACCAGCGAGAAGACAGTGACGGAATTCTTTGTCAGTGACCGTTGTATTAGCAGCAGCAAGACTATCCACCAAGTCTCGAGCATGATTTATATATTCTCGCATGGTTTTGAACCCCTTTTTAAGAGAACGTAGCTCACAGTGAAGGTATCTCACAGTGAAGATGATGAATTTGTGCATCAGATTTGGAGGCATATTGAGCTTCAAGAGAGTCCCAAATAGCTTTTGAAGTTGTAAGACAATGAACATGTCAAAAAATAGCAGGTGTAAAAGATGAGAATAACCAACTTACTAAGATTTTGTCTTGTTTTATCCAAGAGAGAAGAGCCGGTGAAGGAGCAGCACCATCAACACGAGAAGCTGGGAAGGGTGTCGTACCAGTAACATGTCCATCAAGTTCGTAACCCTGAAGATAGGGTAAAAATTGAGCACGCCACAAGGAATAGTTTTTTCCATCAAGTTTAACTGTAATGATATGGTGAGGTTTCGAGAACTGAACGGAGGCCATAAAATAAGACTGGGAAGAGATAGTTGAATATTCGGTAGACATGGATATGGAGGACCTAACCCTAGCTGATACCAAGTTAGAACTACTTAGGTTTAGAACTACTTAGGTTTAGAACAAAGAATAGACTAAAAGAAGAAGACGTGAAACAGAGAAATAAAAGACAATAACTTTTATTAAATTTTAACTTATGAAAACGTATGGAACATATTACAATTTATATACACACAAGTTCCTTGTACAACAAGTTGTTGTGTTACCTAAAGAGAATAGATTTCCTAATATACACGGACTGACCAACTTGCAGGGCCGTAGAAAACTATTAGGGGGCTCTAGGCGAAGTTAGAGAAATGGGTGTCATATGTAAGCATAAATATATATTTTTTGTTTGTTTGATTTATACACAATCAAGATCAGAAGAAAAAAAAAAAAAAAACTATAGACAATCAAATGATAATATTGGCCAAAAAAGAAAAATATACCTTATATCTTGCAAAGATCAGTATCCCTTTCCAAACAAAAATTTCAATTATGTTACCGAAATCATTAATTTACCAACTATCAACTTCCAAAAACTTTGTTTGGATAAGCCAATTGTAACTTGGATTATCAATAGAATTTTGTATGATACAAAAACATTGAGTTCGTAGTGTTCCGTGTCATTTAGGAAATTCAACACTTCCATGCTGGGCAGGTAAAAAGCTTCAGAAGGTTTCAACCCCGCATATAAGTTTGGCCCGTTAATATGGACACCCAAATCATGCCTTAGATAACTTTCATGCTTGATCTAGAAGCCGTTAAAAATGGGTTGTTGCCCATTTCCCAACTTGCAACATATTTACACACAACAACTACTTAGATTAGTATTGTTCAATTAAAATTTACTTCGGTTTCCTAAAGAAAAACTTCCTTCTTTTTCATTAGGGGAGGGAGAAAACCATAGAAGCTATAATTTCGTTAGGTAAAACTTCTTTTTCTTTTTTAATTAAGGAAGGGAGAAAACTATAGAAATTATAAATGGTAATAAATAAGGATTGAAAAACAGAAAAGTGACTTTGATGGGAAATTCAGATACTTAAACGGAAATTTGAGAAAAAAAAAAAATTAGACGTTAACTATCTCTTATACAGAACCAATAGGATTTGGGGGGCCCTAAGATTTGGGGGCCCTAGGCAGTCGCCTAGCTGGCCTATGCTCAGCGACGGCCCTGCCAACTTGGTCGATAGGGTATCGTGTGTGATACTACACACGTACCAGACTATGTGTTAAAACTGAATAAAGCTATTATTAAGATCTTGAATGGAGATTTTTCTTAAATTTTGTAGGGAGTTAATCTAGAAAATTTCTAGAGAAATAATTTGCCAGCTAGATATGTAGAGATGATAGTTGGTTCAGGTAATGTTTCATTTTGAATCAATTAAATCATAGTCTCTTTCTAAGTTGCAAGGCGCATCTCAGAGGCGCGATCTCTTTTTTTTTGGTATACAAATTAATACTATAGTTTCCACACACATACATTACTACGATGACATTGGTTTTTTTGGTTCTCAAATTTGGGAAATGTGATGCAATAACTTTTGTGAGGATATATAATACAAAATCCAAGGATTGTTGTGTTCTAAAGTTTTGGTAAATGAGAAAGACAAATTATAGGGAAAACAAAAGAATGGAAATGGGTATATGTTAAAATTGCACATAGACATACAATTGTTAGTGTAAAATTTACTCAAACTTTGGTTAAGACAACCTCTCCATAGATGTGAAGGAATAATTAGTTCTTTACATAATCTCATGTATCCAAGAAATGAATGACACGAGTCAAAAATTGACATACAAAAGATATTTCATGTAATGATCCGCCTAAAAATTGCACCCCTTGTATGTTGAAGGACTTGACCAACTGCAGACGTGGAGTGAATCTACGTTGAATTAGCGGGTATTAAATTTAATGGAACAAAGGGCTTGATCTTTGTGGAAACATTAATGACATAGGTCACTTATTATGGGACAAATTCTAAAAGTAAATAGGTTACTTAATAGTGGGACGGAGAAAGTATTTAGCACAGCGTATGCTCGAAGATGCATCATGGCATGAGATGAAGCTTCATCTCAAGTTTTTCCTGCATGTTAGGATGAACATTGGCCTAGAACCAATATGGCGCCAAGCATGGTGCGTTGCGAAGGCATATTGACCAAGAGCCAATGAAGCACCTATTGGAATCTTGAAACAATGAACAACACGTTAGATGTATCACAAATAATATGCAAGAACTAATCCAAGACAACTCTACCGAAATAAATTGACGAAGGCAGAATCACAGGTTCGACAAGTTGTCCTTAACACATTAGTTCGCGGGTATACTCGAGTTGAGTAATGTTAAACCCCTCACAGCGAAGATGTGTCCAAGATAAGACTTCCTGATATAACTTGAGTTAGCACAACACAAGTTACCCTTTCTTCGAACTCAGCAACAGGGATGGAAGTAAAACCGTATGGAGAAAACCCTAGAATAAGAGAAGAAGTTTTTCTATGTGTAGAAAACAAAATTTCGAGTTGTAAAAGATTTATAGAAAAGATACTTCCCAATGCATCTTCCTTGGATTACAAGTATACTTGAACCTACTCACAACATAAGCAATGTTTGGTCTCGTACAATTCATCAAATACATCGGACCCAGTATTCAAGTTGGTTAACTCCTACACCCTTATTCTTCATAATATTACACTTAGAATCATATGGAGTACAAATGGTTTATAAAAAACTGATTAAATTTCTTAAGTATGGATTAAACATAATGAGACTGACTCAGACTATAGCCATTAGAAGTTTTTTTTAATCTTCATCCCTAATATGACATTTTCTTTCATGAAAGTTCTCATTCAAAAGTTTCTTAGTGGAATTAATAACGTCCATGTTTGTACCTAGTATAAGCATATCATCAACATACAAGCATACAATCATGAGAATCAAGTTAGGTTTTTGGTTTTCTTCAAAAACATGTAAAAAGAATTTACCATAAATAAAACTCTTAAAAATATTTTTGGAATCAATTTCCTAAAGAAAAACTCGCCAAAAATAAATCCGAGTAGAAGAGGAACTTGGTGCATGGTATACGTGCATATCGCATGGGTCAAAATATGTATTTTTGCCTACCCGCTCCACCCACAATGTTGTTTTACAACATATCCATAAGCATATGGTTATATATTGGAGCTCCTTCTCTATTATACCCAATGTGGGACTAAAGAGAGATTCATTCACTCATAAAATGAGCAAGTATCCTTGGACCCATAGGTCAGTAGATCAAACCACACCAAGACCAAAATATTTTTTATTAAAACTCATTTTTCTCCAACAATCCATGTATTATTCCATGAATCTCCTACAGGAATTTCATACTCACCACCACGGTCAGACCTAATAGTTTTAATGGTAGTATTCAATTGGTTTTCGACTTCACTTTTATATATCTTTAAGGATTCTAAGGCATCATCCTTCCCTCTAAGTAAGTAAACATGGAAGTACCTCGTACAGTCATCTATAAAAGTAATAAACCATTTCTTACCACCTCTTTTTTGAACTGACTTCATATCAACTAGGTATGAGTGGATTAAGTCTAAGGGTTTAGAGTTTCTCTAGACATTCTTATTGAATGATTTCTTAGCATGCTTAGATTCTATGCAAATCTCACACTTATGATTTTTATCTAAAGTGAATTTGGGTATGCAGCCTACACTTGCCAGTTTATGCATTGATTTATAATTTACATGACCAAGTCTACCATGCCAAAAGTTCAATGAAACACACATGTAAGCAGAAGAATCATTCAATTTCAATTCAGGACAGGTTACATTAAGTTTATATAGACCCCCAGTCTTATAACCCTTACCTACATAATCATTGCCCTTAGTTACTATAAGTTTTCCAGACTCGATTGTAACTTTAAAACCCTTATCATCTAAAACGGAACAAGAAACAAGATTTTTGCAGATGTCTGGAACATGAATAACTTCATTCAATGTGAGAGTCTTTCCATATGTGAGCTTCAGACCGACCTTTCCTTTTCCTGCAACCTCTGATGCAAATGAGTTACCCATATAGAGTTTCTCGCCTTCCCCTACCCTCTGGTAGGAGGTGAACAGGTCTCTGTTCCCATAAACATGCTTAGTAGATCCAGATTCTAACCACCATTCCATCACATTGGTCACCAAATTAACTTCAGACACCACAGCAGAAAACTCATCTTTGCTCTTCTCAACCAAGTTAGCATTATTCTTCTTATCCTTACGTTGTCTACAGTGAACTTCCATATGACCAGTATTTCCACACACCCAACAAGGACCCTTAATTTTAATAATGCTAGATTCTGGTTTACGGAACGTACCTTTCTTGTTAGGTCCATGCTTCGATTTACGATTGTTATTGTCACCTTTTCCAGCTTTGGATAACTTGTGTTCAGACAAATGAGCCTTGTTATCCATGTCCCTTGAAGATGACACGTTCTTGTCTTTGGTGCACAACATCTCTTCCACTTGAATCTTCTTTCCCAATTCAACCATGTTGATCTCGCCAGTTTCATGTCTCAGCTTTTTCTTGTACTCCGACCAAGAATATAGTAACTTCTCAATCACCGCAGACACTTGAAAAGTCTCATCAATGACCATACCTTCAGCAAGAATCTCGTTAATGATTTGTTGAAATTCGAGGAATTGATCAACAACAGACTTATCATTCGTCATCTTGAACTCCATAAACTTTGCCACCAGAAATTTCTTGCTCCCTGCAGTCTCATCTTGGTACTTTGCTTCTAACGCAGTCCACAACTCATAAGCAGTCAAGTTCTCTTTAGCATTGTAAAAATCATACATCGCATCTTCCAAACCATTCATGAAATGATTTTTAGCCAGAAAATTACATCTCTTGTTTAACTCGAGCTGCTCCTAAGTTAAAGCTTCAGCATTCATCAATTCATCATATGTAACAAGTACATAGTCCAGTTCATGATGACTTAAATAAAACAACATCTTGGATTGCCATCTCTTGAAATCCTTTCTGTTAAACTTCTGAGGTCTTTCTGTGATGCCCAGGTTTTCAAAATCCGAGGTTCCACTTGGATACCATAGCCGAGGCCAGCTACTAAGCCCAAGCTCATTAAATAATTAATTCAGGCTTATTTAGTTTATGCTCGTTATCATTTCTGTCGCAGCGGAAAACTTAGAAATTCATTTCGGAAGATCTAACCGTTGATTTATCCTAAATTTTTATGAATCTACGTGCTGGACCGCTAAGAGGCTTCCTACGTACCCAAAAGGGATCAAGCACGACCGTAGTTCATCAGACGATGCACCAAATACACAATCAACAATTTTAGGATGATCAAATCATTAAGGTTAAACTTACCCAAGCACTTGTTCAACCCATTTAAAATATTGCTCCTCCTCTGGGAGCCCATATCAAATGAAGAAAAGAGAACCAAATTAATCAAATGCTCGCCCCAGGGAGCCAACACATGGAAACACCATATCCATAAACAATAATTAAATTCAATCAATCCGCTCGCCCCAGGGAGCCAACATATGGAAACACCACATCCATAAACAATAATAAATTCAATCAATCCGCTCGCCCCAGGGAGCCAACATATGGAAACACCACATCCATAAACAATAATTAAATTCAATCAATCTGCTCGCCCCAGGGAGCCAACATATGGAAACACCACATCCATAAACTAGATGACCGCTACCACGGTAGGATGGCCGACCGAAAAAATTGACGTAAAACTAAATTTTGTGTTCACAATTTAGTTCCGCCGTAGGGTGAAAATATTATTTTTCCTGAGATGGCACGAAGGTAAAATTTTTCCAAACACCTCGTGAAAGTATCATTTTTCCAGACATGTAGGCCATAGTATATTTTTACTTTGCAAATAATTTGGTGGTGATTCAACACCATATGTTGTGCTTTTCATTTTAAAATTAGTCGTTTTTTATACTTAGTCAATCATTTTATTTTTCTTGTAGTTTTTTTCAAATTTTTTTAAGATATGTCTAATTTTAAGCTATGCCTAATTTTTAAGAAGAAAAAATACAAAATTTGGAGAATAATAAAACAAAATTGAAAACCAAAAATTTGATAGCATTGTTTGTGCTCATTGCGTAGCTAATTTAAAGGGCTTTCCAAATATATAAAATTTATAAAAATACGACTTGTAGTTTGAAATATACGAGGTTTTTAAATATATAAAAAAATGCATTTACTGTTGTGTCCTTCATTTTTGGTTTATTTACGAAAATATCTAATACCTTATTCCCATTCCTCTTTGGTTTATTTACGAAAATGTCTGAAGGAAAAAAGTAAAATTTGATATAAAGGGACATCTTAGTCTTTTCCAGGTGTCCGGACCAAAATTCAATCTTTTTTGTGTAATTGAAAAAAATGTCACGCTTCACATTGACACAAAGTCACCATATATAGAGTCCTCCCTCGCTTCGCTCGGTCGGCCTAACAATAATAAATTCAATCAATCCGCTCGCCCCAGGGAGCCAACATATGGAAACACCACATCCATAAACAATAATTAAATTCAATCAATCCGCTCGCCCCAGGGAGCCGACATATGGAAACACCACATCCATAAACAATAATAAATTCAATCAATCCGCTCGCCCCAGGGAGCCTAACTGGGTTTAGGAAACAAAACCGTTCCCAAGGATATCTGGTATCCCATCAAAAATATAATACAACAATAAATTCAATCAATTCGCTCGCCCCAGGGAGCCCCACGTGGGTTTAGGAAACAAAACCGTTTCCAAGGAAATCTCGTATCCCGTCATAAATAATCTTTAAGAATCACAATCTATGGACCGCAGCCCAACATTCATAATCATGCTTACAACATCGATTATCATTCATATATTATTGAAAACTTGTAAATATGAATTTAATTAACAAAACCATAAATAAAAAGAGTTTTAGATTGTGTTGCGCCTACCTCGAATCGCAATCCAAAACTATCAACTATACAAGGAAGAGCTTTATCACCGAAGAAATCATCTTTTGGAGGACTCTTTCACTTTCACTCTAAACTTAGTTCTCCCTCTTTACTAACTCTCACTCTAACTCTTATTTAGTTTACTCACTTTGAGTTTGGTTTTTATTGCTTTGGATTCGTTTACCATATCACTAATAAGTTATAATTACACAAAACATAATCATTAGTTACTATTACACAAAACAAAATCATTACATAAAAAACTTTTTCTTTTTCTTTTTTTCTTTTTCTTTTAATATACTAATCAAAAGATAATCAGATAAACTTTTTCTTTTCAAAAATTTGTGTAGACTTCATTACACAACGAAAATGAGTGATTCTTATCTCATTTTAAAGAAAAATAAATAAGGTATCATATAAAAATCATTAGCAAAAACAACAAGTTAAAGAACAGATCTAAATTATGCAAGAAAAGTTTGACAGTAAACTGTCCACAGAAAGCTAACAGTTTTGATAGTCTTTGTTAGAAAATTCACACAAGCTTCATTACTCAACCAAATGCATTGGTTCTTGGCTCATTTTAAAGAACAAAACATAAGGTTTCATATAAAAATTATATGTAAAATCAATGAGTTTTATATCTATCTCAAAGTGTTTTACAAAAACAGAACAAAGATCACGTTTCTCAGAAATTTCAGTTTCGACAGTGTACATTCAAAAATTCATATAAAAATCATTACACAATGAAATTCATAAGTTTTGGTACCATTAGAAAGCTAAGAAACCCAACTTTAAAATAAAAATGATAATCATAGGTGATAAGATACATAACTATGTTTAAATCTCTCAACCAAAACGGACAGAAGTGCTGTCCTTCAGAAAATTCAGTTTTGATGGTCTGTAATCAAAAATTCGTGCAAAAATCATTACACAATGAAATTTAGAAAACTTGGTCTTGTTAGAAAGCTGAGAGACTCCTCTTTTAAATAAAAATCATAACCAGAAGATATTAGGTATAAATCGGATCTTAAAATTCTCAAATAAACAGGATAGTGACAAAGCTCTTCAGAGATTATAGTTTTGGAAGTCTATACTCAAAAATTCACCCAGACTTCATTACTTATCGGAATCAGTTGATTCTTAGATAGTTTTAAATATTAAAAGATACTCTTTCATATAAAAATTACAACGAAAAATAATAGTCAAATTTTTTTTTTACACTCATTTTTGATATATTTTTTTTATTTTGCTTTAAAATTAATTTCTTACAAAGTTAAAAATTACATACTAGGCAAGCGAGCGACAAGCTGTGCTGCTAGCCCTTTTTGAATAGCAAAACTTATCCTATTAAAAATAAAATCACGTGAGCCAGGGGTCATTACATTGATGCGCATGACTTTCTGGACCCTCTTGAGTAGTCCAACTGCTTCTGGAGCCAAATAGCCAAAAGTATCAAAAGCAAAGGGGACGAAAGCATGCCCATTGTCAACACATGCTTTCTCATGCTTCTATATCTTACCTGAGGCAGCCTTTAGCGCTGCTCGCCCGACTGTAAAGGTGCCATGTCCAATGCCTACAAAGGAGATACCCCGGTGAGGTCAACACATGTGTGTTTCCCATTAGCCCATCCAAAAATAAGAACATCAGCTGGTCTTAGTGTCGATCTCCCTTCAAGTGGGTCTGTCAGGAAATGCACATGTGCTTCTTTCTTTGCCGAAATGCCAGACCTCCACAGTACATCATACAAGATATCCCTCACATGATCATGTCTATATTTATAACCAGGGTCTACTTTACAATGAACTTCATGTTCACCATATGAATCCAAGCAACCTGTGATGCAAGCAGGGCAGCGATAGTCAAACTAACTTGGTGAGAATTATTCCCTAAAACAGGAGATAAAACTACTTCATCAACAAGTCATAAGTTCACAACCCAACTAACGATGTAATTCTTTCAACCATTTAAGCAAACACATTAACTGAAGAATTTTACGTTATAGGTTTTGCAATGATTCCTCGATCCGATCTTCTTCAAATTTAAGGTGAACATTTATAGCATATTTATACATGAAATATCAAACTTTTACAGAAAACCAACGGTTCAAATGAAATATAATGATTTTATACGATCCTTCTAAAATATGGGCAGATTACTTCATTTTAACAAAATATTCACAGTAAATTCATAATAATTTTATATTTATAAAACTCAATGCAAAATTAAATATAACACACAGATCTACAACTTTTGTTAAGGACTCAAATCATTTTAACATCATTAAGACTGCTTAAGAACATCAAAACCACATCAACACGAAACTGTCCAGAAATTCAGAAACTATCACCCAATTTCAAACAAACTTTCAACGGTGAATATACGGAGGAATACTCTCAAATTTTAACTAGGGATACCAAATCATGTTATATACCATTATTAGAAGTCGGATCATCAATAGTATGCATCAAATTAAATAGACAAATTTCAGAACCATAATGATATAAGAATAAACAAAATTGAAATCAAAGTAATTACAAAGAAACACAAAGACAAAAGGGATTAAACATTCTACCTCTCAATTGCTACAAAATCCTCTTGATTTCTTCTCTAAAAATCTATAACTCCCTCTTTCTCTCCCTCTCCTTCTCTCTAGTTTAGGTTGGAACTCTTTTTATCTTTTCAATTTCACTTAATTTTATTTATTATTAAAACTAATTAAATTATTCTATTTCAACCCTAATTTGTAGCCTTTCTAGTTCAAACAACCCAGCTAGGCTAAGGAAATGCAAACAACAACCTAAATAACTCGGTTAAAACCCAACCCGAAGCGATAACTAAAATTACAGGGTATTACACTTTCAACGTCATTCTTTCCCATTGTTACAAGGAATACTAATGTGTTAAGATTGTTGGGATCTTGCAATAATGAACAGCACGTTAGATGTATCACAAATAATATGTAAGAACTAATCCAAGACAACTCTACCGAAATAACTTGACGAAGGCAGAATAACAGGTTCAACAAGTTGTCCTTAACACATTAGTTCGCGGGTATACTCGAGTTGAGTAATGCTAAACCCCTCACAGCGAAGATGTGTCCAGGATAAGACTGCCTGATATAAATTGAGTTAGCACAACACAAGTTACCCTTTCTTCGAACTCAGCAACGGGGATATAAGTAAAACCGTATGGAGAAAACCCTAGAATAAAAGAAGAATTTTTTCTATGTGTAGAAAACAAAATTTCGAGTTTTATTTATAGGAAAAGATACTTGAGAATCAAGTTAGGTTTTTGGTTTTCTTCAAAAACATGTAAAAAGAATTTACCATAAATAAAACTCTTAAATATTTTTGGAATCAATTTCCTAAAGAAAAAATCGCCAAAAATAAATTCGAGTAGAAGAGGAACTTGGTGCATGGTATACACGCATATCGCATGGGTCAAAATGTGTATTTTTTCCCACCCGCTCCATCCACAATGTTGTTTTACAACATATCCATAAGCATATGGTTATATAGTGGAGCTCCTTCTCTATTATACCCAATGTGGGACTAAAGAGAGATTCATTCACTCATAAAATGAGCAAGTATCCTTGGACCCATAGGTCACTAGATCAAACCACGCCAAGACCAAAATATTTTTTATTAAAACTCATTTTTCTCCAACAGCACCACCAAATGGTGTATTAGGCCAGTGAGGGATGGCCTAGAACAAAGTAGTGCATCACCCAGGTAATTGGCATGTGGCCAATATCGCATCATAGTGATGCATCGCAGCATCAGGCCATAGCAAGCTGGCCGAGATAATTTACAACTTGGTAAATGTCTCTACTGACCAGGAGAATAGAATTCCTCAAGAGATGTATGTAATCAAGAATCGACGCGACGTCTGCTGCGGAGATACAAGTATTCGAGAAAACAATCAATATCTGGTTGAACATTGGACAGTTTTGAAAGGGAAGATAATATGCAAGAGGAATGTGGAGGAGGAACACGATAAGAAGTTGCAAGATTGTTCGTGCAAAAAAGCCAAGTCATGAACAGAACGTCGAATCTCATACGAAAAAGAATGAGGTGAAGTCTATCTTTAGTTGCAGTGAGGAAGATAACAAAAAAAAAAAAAAGAGCTAAAATGGAAAGAAAAAAAAATCTGATCGAGGATTAAGTGGAATGGAGAATAGGTTTCTGATCTGAACTTAGGGCGTGGTACAAGTTGTACACCTTTTTTTTTTCATGTAAATAGAATTTGAATAAAGAATGCCAAATATTTCCATAGTATTTATGTTTTTCTGGCTAGTGCTTATTCCAACGGTCATCTCTTTGATCTTACCATCATAACTGTTAATAAATCATTTCAATTTAGAAACTCTTAGTATCATGCCAAGCATCACCGGTACAGTTCCGGAAAGAAATAAGCTGACCGAACCGAATCGAAAGAACCGGATATTCTCATCCATTGATGTAGAAACCTACACCTTTATATACCTAAAAGATTAATCTCTCTCACTCTCGGACTTTTTTCTTCTTCGCTTCTTCAGTCACATAGACACGCAGCCGCCATCACCACATCACAGCTACCATGGGTTCATATTTTCGCCCAACAGGGCCGAGTCCTAAGTTTAAAAGGATCCTGTGAGAAAAAAAATTGTTGGGTATTTAAGGTCAAATATTATTTTTAAAACAACAGTAAGCAAAAGGTGTCAATAATTTGTACCTAATTTGCAGAATTATAGACAGTGGCGCAGTAGATAAAACTTTAAGTCAAACAGGAGTGGTAACTATTTTTGTGAATGTCCGCCTATTGATCTACAAGAACAAATATACCGCACCCAAAGAAAACCCAAAATATATAGCCATGGACTATGCCAATATTTTTATATGTGGATTTAACGATGGGCAGGGACTAATTGTCGTAATAATATGATAAAAATTCTAAAAAATCAATATCTAAGTATTACGCATGGGCTGATACACAACAATAACAAATCAATAATCTAATGGATTGATGTGCTTAAGTATGACTCAAGGCCACCGAGTGCTTAAGAACTTTTTTTGAAATGTTGGGCTGGACTGTGGCTTAGATGGAAAGTAAGTACACAGTGGGGTGAGCAACGGACGGATATGGATGTCGGTTTTCAAGGTTGCGGATTAGGGGTCAATCCATTGACGCGTCCAATCCATCAAAGTTGCGGATTTGGAAAATCAAAATCTAATGGATTGTGGCTTACCGAGCCCAATCACCCGCAGATGGATTTCACATCCACGGATCAAAGCGGATTTGGAAAATCAAACGGGCCGGATACATCCACGGATCAGCGGTTGGATTAACCGCGGATTTAATCACAAAAAAAAAATTACACTTTGTGTAATGCCTTCAAAAGTTTTCCGCTATAAAAACAACCTCAGGATAGTGATCGTACGGTGTACACTACCTAGTGGTCGCAATAGTATGAAATGAAAACTATATATAAATTGGTTAAATTTGCTGTGTTGCATTCTTTTAAGTGGTGGCCGTGACATCACTTGCTCAAGCTTGAGTAACTTTCTGCAATTCAAAAGGACACTTGGCCTGAGCATAACCCAAAGTTTTACATCTTCTGCAACACGGTGGTTGCCAAGATTACTCCACCATAACATCCACCTTCCCAAACTGTCAAACACAAGTAGAACTGTGTCAAGGAACTCGTAATCTGTATGAACTTCTAGGAATGTGATTTACAGTAGCATCTTTCATTAACAACTGCAACCCTACACAACTAGCAATCATTGCTAATCACTTGCAAATCTGTGTTCAATGTTACTGTCACCATCATGCTCATTAAACTACTCACTGTACGTTTTACCAACGGTAGGTTAATGTTATATCCACTGTGATCATTCATTCATGTCGGAATGTAAATGGAAACCAGAATTATCCAGCCAAGTTACCATTTTCATAAATATATTTATTAATTTTTCTTATTGCTCTACGGTGCGGTTTAATCCGCGGATTTCAAAGTCCAACCGCAACCAAACCGCTAAAAAGTGCGGATTTGAGAATTCCACCCGTGTCCGGCCCATAAATCTTGCGGATTAGATTTCACCCGTAATTTTACGGACGGATACGGGTGAAATCCGCGGTTGCGGACTTTTTGCTCACCCCTAGTACACACCATCAGGGAAAAAGAACCTCCACAGAACAGGGCCATATGTGGTCGCATGACTTACACTTACTTGCTCAGGCTCGGCTCTGGCCCCCAACGTTTTCCCCACTCACGAACACACAAAAATGCCTACCCATGTTTTTTCCAGGGGCCCACCCTTGTTAAATTAGTGGTCCACAAAAGACAATTTCACCTATTGGAGGAGCGGTTTAGGGGTATGTAACAATTTCGAATTTATTTCCGTTGTCTCTGGGATGACAGTTTTAAATTTCTGATCAAAAAAAATATGAAAAAAAGAAAGTTTTAAATTCCTTAACATAGTCCATGACAAATTACCAGAAAAACATTAATTAGTAGTAATAATTAAAGCTTGTCATAATAAGATTTGATATTTTGTAAACACCCGGTAGGGTAGTAACTAGGTCAGACTAAGCAAGATCGCTAGCTAAAGGAAGATTACCAATTTACTTGTAGCCTACTTGGATAGAAGAAGCCAGAAACAATAGTCAAAAGAGAAACATTTTTGTTAGCAAGTTCGATTGGGTAGCTCATGAGAAATTGCTCCTTGATTTCTAAAAGCCGAAAAGCCAAAAATCAATTCGGATATCGAATTTCAAAATAACTTCTAGAAATAGAAAACTTGACCTCTTGTGAAGTAAAATAGTTTTGATTCTGCCTTCTGTTTTGACTTCTATTTCTTGAACTGCATAAGCACTTAGAGCAATTCCTATGGGAATTTTGCTCCCACTATGGAATGAACAAACCAAGAAAATGGATGTTCAAATGAACAGATTTGATGGTTTGAACATCGAGTCGCAACAACAGACGCACGTTTAGTGTAATGGCGCGCGCTATCCCTAATAACGATGTCGTCCACAGCAATGACGCCCGCGTTGGAAGAAGAAAAGCCCGGTGCTTTTCTCTCTCCAAAACCCGTTTAAGATATTTAGGGTTTATTTTTTAATATTTATTTTTATTAGTCAAATATTTCGTGGGACCCAACTCTTAATAATTTATATAAATAAAATCACTAGTGGGACCCAACTCTTATTAGTTTATATTAATAAAATCACTAGTAGAGCCCAATTTGTTCATTTTGTTTTGTTTCCCATAGTGGAGAATTCAGTTTGTTCATCCACGTGGATGAACAAATATTTGAGTTTGTTCATTCCCATAGGAAATGCTCTTACAATTTTCATATGCAAACGCGGTGTTAAAAAGAAATTAACTTGTGAAATGGTATCCAGGGTCCAAACTGCTTCTTTAAGGTACCAAAATCCAAATTAAACGAATCATTCCACACTACACGATTACAATAATGCTTGGTGTATATCGGGAGATAATTCCAATGCTGGTAATGGGGGGACTTGTTTTGCTTGGGGGTGTACCAAATGCTAATAAGACAAAAAATCATTTGCCTTGGGTTGATACACCCCTAGACAATTTGGTACCCCATTAGCAGTCTTGGATAATTCCACGGTGGATACAAGTAAAAATAAAAAAGTGGTGGACCCCAACCTTAACAGTACTAACAGTACCTAGTAGGGCTGCACAAACCCGACCTAACCCGCCGACCCGACCCACACCCGCCTGTTTTCACCCGCACCCGACCCTACCCGCTGATGGCACAAGTCGACTATGACTTGCAGCTCCTAATACCCGCCCTTGAGCGAGTCGACTATGACTTTGGCATTCCCAAACCCGACTTACCCGCTCACCCACCTAACTATTTCGTGACCCTTAGATTATTTCGTAGATTGAATCATAGTCGTTCCCAAATACCAAAACCTAAACCTAATCGCTTGTTAACTTTCTCTCTTCTCTGTTCACGATAGTCAGTTCCCCACTTTCTCTTCTTCGCTCTTATTTCTCTTCCTCGACTCTCTAGACAATTATTAGGGTTTGAATGTTTGATTCCTTAAAATCCTTTTATATTATAGAACAATCTTTCATGTTCGATATTTAATCATACAGAGAAGAAACTATGGATGGTACTTAGAAACTTCAATCCTACATCGGATACACAGATACCTTTTATAAATCCGATTTAATCTCATCTTCACAATCTCAAACTCTGGATGGTAAATCGTAAATCTCCAATTATTCCTGATAATATTGTTGATCAGCACAGAGTTCTCGATTCTTCTACTTGTGGTGGTTTAATTTTCCAAGCTAGAGATCAAATCAATGGAAAAGATGTTGAAAATGTTCAGAAATCAGATTCTCACTTCAAATCACCAGCATCAAATTAACAGCGAAGGGTAAGACTAAGAATCATAGTAATTACTAGTTTTTTTTTTGATCGGCATCATTGTAATTACTAGTTAGGGTTGTTTTTATTTTAATTCGGCTATGGAGTAGATAAATCCATGGATTCGATTAAGCCTTGAATTCGATTTGTGTCGCATGCAATAAGACCGTGACTTCGATTTGTATTTGTAAGACTTTGAAAGATGGGAGTCCAGAGTCTGATAAGAGGAGACTTTTAAATGTTGGGTTAAGATAGATATTTTATTTGTTCGATTCAGGGAGCATCATTAATGAATTTTGAATATTTGGGGACTGTTTAATTTGATTGATGCAAGAATTAGTTTGAGCTGCAAATTGATGAATTAAACCAGCCATGGGTTTGAAGAAACACTAGTTGGGGTTGGTTTACTGTAAATTTGGTCTTTCAATTTCTTATAGACATAATTGTAGTTGGGTTTGGTTTCTTTTAATGGTTGTAAATTTGCTATTTCAATTCAATTTCTTATAGTGAATGATGTTCTTTATGTGAATCGATTTTTTTTTCTTCATCAAATCTATTTTAAGACGGGTAAACCCGCCACCCGCCCGACTCAACCCGCTGAAATGTGGGTCGGGTGAAAACTTACCCATTTTAATGTTGGATAGACTACGGGTGCTAGCTTCAAATACCCGCCATCAGCGGGTAGGGTGGCGGGTGAGTCCAAAACCGACCCACCCGACCCAATGTTCACTTTCCATGCGGGGCCCACCATAATTCTTCTTTCGCTCGGGATATATAAGATGGGACTATATCCCTGTGAGTGTATCATTACTCACACGATTAGCCAAAATGATACAACATGTAGCGGGCATGAGATTAAAGTCAAAGGTAAAAACCGGTGGAAAAAACGGTGAAACTAATTTCAAGTTGGTAATTAAATTAGCTCTTAAATGAGTCAAAAAGAAGTCACACCGACTGAGAAATAATATTAAAAAGAATCTTACTTCACTTTAGTTCTGAGTCTGAGTAGTATTCTCTTCTCTCTCATTTTTTTGGATCTCCATGTACCCTTCAGGAAGAAGAAGAAGAAAGTGTTTTCATGTAAAAAATCAACAACAAAACAAGTCAGAAGAAATTCCTGCTAGACCTACAATCAAAGGTAAACCACACTTCTCTTCCCCTATTGATTTTCTTTCAACTGTTTAGGGAGATTTAATCCAATCTAATTCTGGGTAATCTTTGTAGAGATATAAATGTTCTTGTGATTTTCAGGGCATGATTGGGAATATGGGGTTTTATGATTAACTTTGTGGACTGAATGTCTGTTTTCTCATGTTTCCTGTTGATGGAGTTTTGTTTTTTTTTTTGTGTAGGAGTAAGTTAGGGTTTGTTATATGCCCCTTTTAAGATTTGGGTGGGGGGAAATGTCAATTTTTATAGGAAAAGTCTATAATAGATGGTAATTTCTGATTCATGGATACAGGGATTAGATTGTATCTTTAATTTCTTTGTGCTGCCATTGTTTGTTTATCTATTTCGCAATTGAAAGTAGGCAATTGGGATCCGGTCAATCGAATCTTCGAATATACGCAAACCCTTGTCTATGGTTAAGGGAGGGTACGGAGAGGATCAAAACTCTGACTCTTATATGGTTTCTCGTTATAACAGAAACGGCAATGGCATATCTTCACCCATCATCTCTGCCGGAAGAGTCGAAACTAGATGGCCCAGAACATATCCCCATGTTGGGGTGGAGCCTCAAGGAGATATTAAACAGAGTAAGAGGAAGTACCAAGAGGAGGCATGATTCCCAATGTCAATCATCGTTCTCTTTAGATTGTTTCTGTTTCTACGATTTTCTTGCTAGTTGGTTTGAATTATAAGTTTGAACTAAGCTACATACATACCACAGGAATCCAGGGCAAAAGACAATGATGTACACCACACTAGTGTGAAGGACTTGCATGGCAATGATGTACACATACGGAACTTGTCAACTTGTTACAACTTGTCACTTGATTTAGGTGAGCTTTTAGAGTAACCTGTGGTTATTACAATGAATATGTCTTTTCCTAATTCCCAAACTCATGATTCCATCTCGTTAATTGTTCTGATTTCTATAGATGACATTCCTTCCCTCAAAGGGCCGTGTACAAGAGCTTCCGCTCAAGAGAGAGTCGGAGAATTTGTAGTTGTGGACAACTTTAAGATTCCAAAAGAGTATGAAATCTTGTATAAGAAAATATACGGTAAGTATGGGCATATTGCCACTAAAAAAGTCATCAAGTCCAGTGATACCGTGTTAGTGGCATGTGTTTCCGACTTATTGAGGATTATCTCCGCAATGGAAACTAAGCGAGGTGTGGAACTGAGTGAGGAGCTGCTGAAGGAATGGGAAGGATTCATCAAAGATGCCGAGGCTTTGAAATTCAATGTTAAGTGGTTTCGAGAAGGATTCGAGCAACTTAAGAGCCAATGGATGTCTGATGATGATGAACAAATATTGGATGCAATGCAGGCGGAATATGTTGGCCTCTGCACCAGAAAAGACGAACTTGAAACTGATCTTTCAGAGGTGAAAATTCAGATCAAGAAAGCTGCAGCCAAAATTTCATCTAAGCGAGAAGCTATTCATGAAAAGCAGACTCAAAATTTGATTTTCCAGAATGAACCTGTTCTGAGTATAGTGCTTAATTCTTAAACTTTCTCCTCCATGGTTGAAAACTGCAACGAAGCAATCAATTTTATGGGGTTTAGAAGTTGACATCAGTAGTACAGATATTTTGGGTGATCTGCAGGTGGTATCATATATCTTCAGGCTGTCTAAATTTTTCTGCCTCTTGTAAATGGGTGTAAGTCAGTAATTTTCTCACAGTTTGGGTGTAATCTGTACTTGTAAATTGGGTTGTGAATGATCTGCAGTATCTGGTGCTGATTCAAGAATTCAGTCTCCAGGTTCAGATGTTGCAGACTTTTGCTTCTCAATTAAACTGGTGCTTGAATCCGTGTTCTTCACTCAGTTTTCTCTGTAATATAGAATCTTGAAATCTGTTCAAATCGACCCAATCCTGTAAGGACTAGCCTTACAAATTATCTCAAAACTAGGTGAATCCTTGAGAATAAATTTTGAGAAGGGAGAGAGAACTTGGAGAAAAGAAATTCTAGATATACTTTTTCATAAAACATCCATACAGCACAGAAGAGAGGATAAGAAAGACATCAGAGTTCACTCATGCGACAAGCACGAGTATCCAATGGTCTGTACAATTGAAAAGCCATTGGGCAGCCTTTAACAGAAGGTCAGCCCTTAGAAGAAGTAACTTGTATTAAACCACAAGGCTTGTATTAAACCACCACTCTGCTAGGGATAACCATGACACCCATTTGCTAGGCTTATAACTTGTCATACATCTCAAGTAAGTTTCCAGGCAAGCATTCACCCTCTCAGTTTGCCCATCTGTTTGAGGATGATAAGCAGTACTCAAGTGCAAGGAGGTACCCATTCTTATCAGCAAACATTGCCAAAAGTTACTCAGGAAAATACTATCTCTATCTGACATTGTGGTTTTTTGGAGTCCATGTAATTTAATGACTGAGTCAAGCATTACCTTGGCTACTGTTGCTGCTGTGTATGGATGGATGAGTGCTAAGAAATGGTTGTACTTGGTATATATGTCCACTATTACTAGAGTGACCTCCCTTCCTTCAGATTTTGGCAGACCAGTAATAAAATCCATGCTAATGTCTGTCCGGGCTTGTTCAGGAATTGGCAGACACTAGTGGATTATTGGTTTTTTACCACTTCCTGGGATTTTCAAATACAACTGTTGTTGGGATGTAGTACTTATTCATGCTTTCATTCACAGTTGTTTTATATAAAAAAATTAAACTTGTGGCCATATCAGTTGTTTTATAGAGCCCAATTTTTAGTGGTCTCTGGTAGGGTTTGTCTGAATTGTAATACGACTGTGAGGAAAAGAAGATTCTATGATGCATGTTTTTGGCGGGATTTATCGCGCCAGAAGCAATGGATAGATGATTAGCCTAATTGGATTAACGGTGGCAGATGATAATCCTCGTTTTTATCGATTGTATATATCTCTCTTCTGTCTCACCTTTCTCTTACACGTTTCTCTCACTTGTTCTTGTTCTTACACGGGAAAGAAAACCCAGAGACAAAAAGAAAAATCAAGCCATAGAAAAGATTTCAGATCGAAAAAATCCGACTAACTAGTGATTCAATCCGTAAACCCCTGTTATCAAAACCCAATTTTTGTTGTTTCTCTCACTTGTTCTTGTTCTTACACGGGAAAGAAAACCCAGAGACAAAAAGTAAAATCAAAGCCATAGAAAATATTTCAGATTGAAAAAATCCGACTAACTAGTGATTCAATCCGTAAACCCCTGTTCTCAAAACCCAAATTTTGTTCTGTATTTTTTTTTTGAAGCAATTTCTGTATCTATAAACCCCTTTCTCAAACACCTTTTCTGTATCTATTTTTGTTCAACCTAATTTCTCTTCATCGTATCTTCAAAATCCCTTCTGAAACCCCTTTACTGTATCTATTTTTGTTCTATATTATTTTTGTTCGAATCAATTTTTGTTCTGTATCTATAAACCCCTTTTCTCAAACCCAAATTCTCTTCGTCGTATCTTCAAAATCCCTTTTCTTCATAACCCTATTTTTGATTTCAATTCTCATCAGGTAATGTTATGGTTTTAGAAAATCATTTTTTTTGTTTTCTTTTCAATTTCTTTGATGTTCGGGTTTGAATCCAATTTATTTTATTTTATTTTTGAATGTAGAAGTCCTTCAGGTGCAGATTGATCTTCAGGTATAACAACTCCACACTTTGATTCTATTTGAATTTGGTAGACGTTAATTTGATGTAGAAGTCCTTCGTGATAGATTGTCCAGTTCCTTTCTTAAATTTCTCTGTTAGGGTTTTAATTGAACTTCCTTTGTTTTTAATTTTGTGTAGAAGAGGTGCCTTAATTTCTCAAAGGTCTTCAGGTATAACTTGTTAACTTGCTTTTCTAGGTTCCATTACATGAAAAACATAACAGCTAATTTAGTTCTAAAAACCAAACTTAAGTGCTGCTGATAATGTGCTTACTTTATTCTCTCGATTATATCAACAGATTTGGAGCTTGGTACCATCTAATTCTTTCATCTGATCTTTGTCAATTCTTGTTTATTAGCTGTGATTTTTGATTTTAAACATTTGATGCCACTTAATTTATTTCCCCAGATGGAATTCATTTACATGAGTGTCATTAAATCTTGTCTATTTCTTCTTCAATTCACTAATTTCACTTTCCAAAGTTTCATACAATGGAACGATCATGTGTATGTGTTTTGTGGATGACGAAACTAGAAGTATCTTGAGAATTATTTTATTTGGTAAGAACCTGTAGTATGCTCATTCTTTTACCCTGATCATGTGCGGCTTTAAACTAACCACTGACAATTTTGTTTGGTTGTTGTTGCCGAGTAGAGCCTATTTTATTTTCAGTTACTCCCCCATTCATTAATTTCTTTTTATGATGACTGCAATTTAAGTTAAACATTTAGGGTAGACATGAATGTTAAGATACTCTAGATTCATTGCAATTACCCACTTGGAAAGTAACTTTGAAGTCTGTTACAACAAGGTTATTGCAAATTGAGTTTGAATGCTATCTATCCTAGTTTGTTATCTACCAACACTATTTATACTTACATCTGTTTGAAGTTTATATTTATAGACGATAGTGAAACATATATCCCCATTTAAGACCTCGTACTGGTTTAGGTTGCACCTCGACTCATTTTATGTAGTTGCTATGAACATTTTTGCTATTCTTTTTATATTGCCGCAAACAAATAATATCTGCACCCCCTCTGTTAAAATCCTGGCTCCGCATTTCATGTTCTAACATTTTGCTTTTGATTTTGTGACGAAGGTTGTTGCGTCCAAGTTATGAAATTGTGTTTGTATAGAATGAATTGATATATATATATATATATATATATATATATATATATATTGATGTTCTTCTTCATTCTATCATGATTTGTTACAATTTATAGTTGCATAGATAGAAAGATTATTTGCATATGTGTAAGAAGTGATTGTTTGTAGTTTAGTTTTGTACTTAATATGCTTTTGATAAGTTACTTTGAACCATTGTTGCATTGTTTAAATGTATATGTTACATATAATCTCTTACATGTAGGTTTTTTGTCATGATATTGTGTACCACTGCTGCGATTTTTGTATTGATGCTTATTATGGGTTTTTTGATTTGATAATATGGATAGGGGACCTAGAAGTAGTAGCATATCTCGTCGGCCTGGAAATCCTACCACAAATCAACCTACCTGGACTCCTTTGGTTGATACACTAAGGTCTCCATATACTAATGGTACAGACAGTCATGGAAGAAGTCCTATTTCAAGTGGAGGGTCTGGTTCTCATCCATCGTCTCAGGGTGAAAATTCTCCTAGTGGAGGTTCAGAACCATGGCATGAGGCCCTATGTCATCCAAATAGTGAACCTGAAATTAGTGAAGAAAGCATGATTGGTAATGTAGCTGTTTTATCTTACTTCCCTAAATGTGTTACTTATTTCAAGTTCTCTTAGAAATTTTAATGACTTTTTATTGTTCTGCGTAGGTGATCAGCGTCTGCCAATTGATTTTAATGACATAGGCCAACCTATAGGACCTACCAAAAGGACGTATGCCACCAAGCTTGGTAAAATAACCAGAAATCTCGTCCCACCCGCATATAAAAGTTGGAATAAAGTTCCCCCGGCATTGAAGGAAGAAATATGGAGGAGTCTCTCCAATGCATACATGGTTCCTGAATATATCAAGGCCAAAGCTTTGAAAATGGCAAATCTGTCATGGAAAAATGCGAAGACTAAACTAAGCGGGATATGTGATAACTGTTCCAGTGTTGCTGAAATGAGAAACAGGATACCCAAAAATTTGAAGAAAAAAGACTGGATTCCTTTGTTGATATCGTGAGTAAAGGAGAAGATTTGGAGGTTAGGGAAAAGATGAAGACAACAAGGTCAAAGCTAAAAGATGCACACAGTACCGGTAGGCGTGGTATTGCACAACGACGATATGAAATGGAACAATCAAGTCCTACTGGTAAGGTATTAAGGGTTGATGTGTACCTGGCTACACATGTGTACCGAGAAATGTCTGAAGATGACCGTGTACAGTTCGATCCCCTGTCTTATGAAGTAACATCAAGAGATTATGTGGTAATTCTATGTTCAATGAATAGATTGTATTCACTTGTTTCACTATTTGCTATCCTATTGTGTATAATGTTGGCTATATTGTGTAGCGAAAGGTTAGGGAGTTTAATGAAACAGATGAGTTTAGAGGCGCGACCGATCTAGATAAGGATGCAGTTGCGGAGGTTTGTTGAGATGATTATATATTGATGTATTGTTTAATAAAATTGGTACTAACTAATTTTATATATCTGATAATAGGTACTTGGCCGTGATGGAAGGGGTGTTGTTCGAGTCTTGGGAGGTGGGGTCTCAAAGACTGAGTTACGTGCATCTGCAGTTAGTAGGGAGCAAGTGCATAAGGAGAAATTGAAGACTGCTGCTGTAGAAAATCGTGTTTGTAATCTTGAGGAGACGGTTGAGGAGCTAAGAGCCTTAAGTCTCAACCGTGCCACCAACAATGCTAATAATATTAGTCAGGTATATATTCTCAACACCTTTAGTTAGCAATGGAAAACAATGAATGAACACCGGTCCGATTTAAACTAAAATGATCAACTTAGAACAATTTGTTTGGATTGTTTCTTATTATTGGATATTTTTTTGTTTATAGCCAATGAATGTGGATGGTCAAAGAGTCCAGTATGTTGTATTAAGGAATATGCGCAAGGGTGCAGTTGCATTCGGACGTATTGATAGGAATGCTGATGAAAATGATGATTTTTATTTTCTCGTCCTAATTGATGAAGTAGTGATACATACTGAGCCGCTCTGCGTTGGAGAAGGAACTCTTTCCAGTGTGAAACATGGTGACAAGATTTTGTGGCCCAAGCACTCTGTTGGACCTTGGCCAGTAGTACTTGATGCATATTTTTGAAGGAGTAACTTGTGGTTTTGAATCTGTGCTCTTCTTTTGTACTCAATTTTCTAAGTTTTCTTTTTTTGTAAAGAAGAAATTCAAAACCCAATACTTATTATGTAGCTTCAGCAGGTTTTATAGCCCTGCTATTATCTAATGAAATATTATTATGGTCATTTATCACTTGTGCTTGTAATTTTAGTTGCATTTTGATGATTATAAATTACTGAAAATCCAGAAGTTGTAGTTTGTATTTAAGTTTGACTTGAAGATTACAAATGCATTGACATATCAATTTCAGTTCTTGCTATTTACAAATTACTGAAATCCAGTAGTTGCAGTTTGTAAGTTTCTTTGGATTTTTAGATTACAGATCTCATATTGTAGTATGTCTAGTGATCTCAAGTCTTATTACAGATCCCATAAAAATGAATTTGCCAAAATGTGTGGTTGTTGGCATTCTATTGAAAATCTTTTAAGGGCCTTTATAAAACTATTTGATAAATTTGGTGATGACTCAAGGGGTGAACTTCTGATATAGCCACGTCGAAATTCTTTTCTTCCTCTGAAACTTTTCCACAAGGTTCTTATCAGCTGGGTGGCAATAGGACATGGATTGTTTATATGGAATTGGACATGAACGAGGATTCTAAAGAGATGGATTTCACTTTCTGGTGAGGATTCTAAAGATATGGATTTCAGCCCAGTCAGGTGCAACTGTCATCTAACTCAAATTAGACTATTATAGTCAGGTTTGAAACAAATCTGTATAGTAAAGTAAAGCAAAACCTTATCTCGTCTTTCTATCTCATTCTCATCCGAAAATCATGTTCTTCTCATTCTCTCACAATATCAGATCTCAAATCTCCGGCTCTTACATTAGGGTATGTACTTGAGTTCAAAATTATTAGGGAATCTACTTGGTTTTTGATCTGATTTTATGTTTCTTAAATTTGGGGTTTCAAGTGGTGAAAACTTTTGGAAATTCGTATCTTGCTGCTTGGTTTTTGAACTGATATAAGTTATAGTTATTGTGTCAATTCCCTTACTGATATAAGTTATAGTTTTTGAACTTGATCGTGGTGATCCTGGATGTGGAATTGATTGATAAGGTATGCTGCAATTTGATAGGTATGCTACAAATTCAGAGCAAATTAGTGGGTTATGCTTTATGTTCTTTTTTCTTACTATCTTGCTCAATTACAGTGGGTTATGCTGGAATTGATTGATAAGGTATGCTGCAATTTGATAGGTGTGCTCCAATTTAGTCCATAATTTGTATTTGTTTATGTTAGTGGGTTATGCTTTATGTTCTTTTTTCTTACTATCTTGCTCAATTAAAGTACTAATATTGATTGCTTTTGTCATTTATTTGTAGATGTCAGGACGCCGTATAACTCCTCCTAGTAAAGAATTGTTCACCGCACGTAATGGTTCACCGAGGTTTGTTGAAGGTGTTAAATCATTCATTAAATTTACAGCTGACAGTTTTGGGGAAGATATAAATCAATTTCATTGTCCTTTCATGAAATGTCAAAATTACAATAGTCGTCCAAAAACTCTTGATGAAATACATGGGGATATTCTTGATCATGGGTTCGATGTGACATACCGAACGTGGATCCATTATGGTGAGAAACCTCGTGAAAATAATTTTAATGTTATAGCTCCTACATTACCCACTAATAATGTTGTAAATGAAGCTTCTTTTCCGAGAATGGTCGACTTGTTATTGGACACACTAGGTCGCACTGAGTATGGTAACCATGAAAATGGTGTTGTTGATGAAGATAGTTCTGATGCTAATGTTGAAGATGGTTCTGGTGCAAATGTAGAAGGTGGTGATGGTGCTAGTGTTGAAGATGGTGTTGACGTCGATTTCAGAAAGAGGATGTTGGATGCATTACAACCCCTGTATCCAGATTGTGGTGGTGAACATACAAAATTGTCGACAGTGATTGAGCTACTTAGTATGAAAGCAAGGTATCAGTGTTCTAATATTTTTTTTACAGAATTATTAAAATTTATGAAAACTATTTTACCGGAAGGGAACACGTTACCATCTACATGTGCTAAAGCTAAGGGTATGCTTAAACCATTTAACTTGCCGGTAGAGATTATCCATGCTTTCTCTAATGATTGCATACTTTATTGAAAAGAGTATGCTGATGATGATGAGTGTCCTAAATGTCATGCAAGTAGATGGCAAGTACCTGCTGAAGGGAGTGATACAAATGCTAGAAAAGTGTCAGTGAAGAAACTAAGGTTTTTCCCAATTACTGAAAGGTTACAACGTTGGTATGGTACTCCGTGGATTTCCGAGCAGATGTATTATCATTCTAATGTTGAAGAAAGTATTACACACATGCGACATCCTGTGGATTCTTCTTCTTGGAAGTTAATTGATAGGAAGTGGCCTGAGTTTCCTGCTGAGAAACGTAATGTGCATCTAGGACTAGCCACTGATGGTTTTAATCCTTTTGGAATGATGACTACGCACAGTACTTGGTCCGTCATGGTTTTTCCCTTTAACCTCCCACCATCAGTATGTACGGCAAAAGATTTTACACTTTTGGCACTACTTATTCCAGGTCCAAGTGGTCCCAATGGTAATATTGATGTTTATTTGCAGCCCTTAATTGATGAGTTAATTGATTTATGGTTAAAAGGAAAGATGACGTATGATGCGCACACAAAGACTTCCTTTACAATGAAAGAAATTTTAATGTGGTGTATACATGACTATCCGGCTAATGCGTATTTGTCTGGTCTGAGAACATCTGGAAAATTTGGTTGCCCGGCGTGTGGTGAAGATACTGAGGCTCTGAGGCTGAAATGGGGTAATAAGTTTGCATACATGGGTCATAGAAGATTTTTAAGAGATCGGTCTCACCCTTACAGACGTGAAACCAATAAGTTCAATGGATTTAAGGAAGATAGGGTTGCACCAATTCGTTTTAGTGGAATTGAATTGTTTGATAGGACAGCAACAATAAATAAGGAATTCGTGAAGATGGTAAGGAGGTCACTAGTTGATTCCCCGTATTCGAAGAGATCAATTCTATACAATCTGCCATATTGGAAGGTAAGTGAATATGTGGTTATTTTTAGGCATTTGATAACTTTAATCAATACGTTCTTGTTATTTGTAAGTTTTGCTAACTTAGTTATTCTTAACTTTAGTTTCTACAACTTCGTCATAATGTGGATGTGATGCATGTGGAAAAGAACTTTGCAGAGAACTTGTTTGGGACTTTCATGAACCACAAAGATAAGTCTAAGGATGGGGATCCAGCAAGCAAAGATTTGGAACTGCTGAACTTAAAACCTTCCTTGTGGTTGACAGAAATAAATGGTAAAGTAGAACGCCCCCCTGCTCCTTATTGCTTGCCTAAGACTGAAAGAGAACTAGTGTGTAAAACTTTTAGCAAACTGAAAGTTCCTATTGGTTATAGTGGAAACTGGAAAAACAAAGTGGATATGAAAGAGTTACAATTTAAGTGTTTGAAGTCCCACGACTACCACATGCTTATGCAGGGTTTGATGCTAATATTTCTAATGTACTGTTTCAAAGATCATAAGATTTTGCGTGAGGCAATACGTCAATTGTCATTGTTTTTCAAAGTTCTTTGTTCTAAGGTTATTGATCGTGAAGAGCTTCGTCTAATGCATGAACGTGTTGTGGAGTCTTTATGTGTGTTTGAGATGTACTTCCCACCGGCTTTTTTTTGTTACGATGACTCATCTTGTCGTATATTTGGCCGAAGAGGCACTAACATTGGGACCAGTTCAATTTAGATGGATGTACCCTTTTGAGAGGTATACATCTTTGACTATTGACCCTTTCAGTTTATTTATTATTTTATGAACTTATGTATACCTTATATATATATATAATTTTGTTCCTAATTGCATGTGCAGGATGATGAGAACCTACAAGGTTTATGGTCGGAACAAAACCTATATTGAAGGGTCTATAACTGCACAATATGAGGTTGATGAAGGAGCGCGCCATTGTATGGAGTTCATTCCTGAGGGTAAGAAAAAGTCTTATAAGTGTCATGTAAAGAAATCATTGCACAACGAGGTTTATGAAGGTCCAGAACCGCCTAATTCACAAGGAAAACCATACCAGTTAACTTCCTTACAATATCAACAAGTTCGTCTTTGGGTATTGAGACATTCATATGAAAATACTGAATGGGAAGAGTAAGAAGAATCCTTAACTTTGTCTGTGAACAGTTTCTTTAATGAATGGGAAGAGTATGAAGTAACCCTGTCATGTACCATTGTCTTTATTGTTTCACAGGAAATACAAGGAATACAGTAATACTTTTAACCGAAGATCAAGGAGTAAGCGTTAGGATTACATTCCCTGGTTAAGATATCAACTTCTAGGCACTCCCATGACATATTTTCATAGGCTCGTACTTTGTCCTTCCTTCAACACAGTTTCCTATAGAGCCTATTCAGTGAATGGTTATCTTTTTTATACATCAGAGGCAGAGAAGCTCATGACTACACAAAATAGTGGAGTGACCATGAATGCCTTCACCAGCTTTAGAGCAAGCGCCAAAGATACCAACTTGGTGGGCAATGATACTTCTTACTTTTCCATTGTGAAAAAGATACTTGAGCTCGATTATGAAGACTTTACAGAAGTTGTTTTTCTCTGTGACTGGGTCCGGGTCAAAGACAAAACAACTGGATCATATGTGGATGCAGAGAAAAACTTGAGGTTCGTCAACTTCGAAAAGTTTAAGAGAAGCTCAAAAGAAGTTGATGAACCCTTCATCCATGCTTCTCAAGCTGCCCAAGTCTTTTATTGCGCTGATGAGACTACAAAGCATTGGCATCTTGTATTAGAATCGCCTAAAAGATCCGGCCTAAATGCGTATTCTTATGAAGATCCATATGTGTTTGCTTCACCCACGAATCAACCTTCTTTCTTCAACATCTTTAGCTGACGACGAGTATTGGATAGAGATCAGGTAATAATCTCTACTGAATGCTTGAATTTTTCTTCCTCTTCTTGTGTGTTGTTTTTTACATAATCTGTTAGTCGTGAATGGGTGTAGTGCTTGTTGCAGATTTTTGGTTCCTCATACTATGCTGTTAGGATTTGTTTTATTAAACCTTAACGCCAAACTTATTTTTTATGCAGGATAACATTCCGTTCAGTTAGGGAGCTCAGTTTATATTTTTTCTGTAGGTTGGGTTTCAGTGATTGTAAGAAAATTATCTTTTAAGAGCATCTATTAGAATGGTATGAATTCATTACCTATGCAAATTCACTTTTTGGTATTTTTCATTAACTGTCAGCTCGATTGATGTAAATCGAGTTACTGTTGTAAACATATTTCGAATTTGGATTGAATGGTAAATGCTTTGTTATCAAATGAGCATCTATTAAAGTTCAGATTACTTTGGATTGAATGATGAATAGTGAATTTCAAATTTTATGCCAGTCAGAAATAAGTTGTGAATCAGATTTTCTAAAATTCAAATTTCAGGCCAGTCAGATGATAAACTAGTCAGACTGGGATTCAGAAAAATCATATTTTTTAAAAGTATTCAGCCCATATAAACCACTTCCCAAAACTGCCGATTAATTTTTATATTTTCTAATTTAAATCTTTAGAAACCACTGTGAATGTCAGTGTTATCAATTGACTGTTAGAGGAAGTCGTGTTTTTAAAGATTTCAACTTCTGTGAGAAACAGTTGTTTTGGAAAAAACCACTCCCAGATTCCAACTATTAAAAACAGTCGTTTTTGATGATAATACATCTTGTCTTGGCAGTGGTTTAACTTCCATTTTCCACTAGTGAGAGGTTGCAAAAGTCCTGCTGGGAGAGTAGTGAACCCATTATGTTGCTAGCATATGCCATATTCTTACACCATCTGGGTTATGTGTGTTTTAATTCCCTTCCAATAAAAATAATACTTAGCCTTTTGGAAACTATCCCTTGATCCAGAATGTCCCCCAATAGAAGAGGAATGTAATGTTGTCATAAACCTGTCTCTCAGTCCTCCAGAGGTGCCAATGTAGATTTTGCCTTTATATCTAATAACTCCTTGCTCTAGTGAAAACTCACCAGATTTGTGGTTGTATATCACCAGTTTTGGGAGTAACTCCTTTGCTACAGCATCATCTGAGTAGCTTTCTTTCACCTCCTTCAACCAAGTAGGTTGTAATTCATAAATTGCACTGCATGAAGCATTTTCTGGATTGTGTACCCTTGACAGAGCATCTGCTACCTTGTTATCACAACCTTTCTTATACTTCAGCTCATAGTTGTATCCCAGCAATTTTGCTAGCCACTTTTGTTGCAGAAGTGAGTTGACCCTCTGCTCTAGGAAGTACTTGATGCTCTGATGGTCGGTGTAAATGGTGAATTTGTTGTTCATCATAAAATGCTTCCATTTACCAATTTCCATGACTATGGCCATCATCTCCTTCTCATAAGTAGACATGGTTAGGAATCTGGTACCCATTACTTTACTATAAAAGGTAATTGGTCTTTTCCCTTACATCAACACAACACCTACCCCCACATCAGAGGCATCTGTGGCCAGATCAAATGGCTTGTTAAAATATGGAAGAATGAGAACTGGAGTGGTTGTCATAGATTCCTTGAGTAGCTAAAATTCACTGGTAGCTTTTGAGCTCCATTTAAACTTGTTCTTCTTCAACAACTCAGTCGGTGGTTTAGCAATAAGCCTATAATTTTGCAAAAACTTTATGTAGTACCTAGTTAATCCCAAGAATACTCTGAGATCCTTCAGGGTCTTTGGAATTGGCCAATTCTTCATGCATTCCACCTTACTGGGATCAGCATCAACTCATTATCCACTAATAATATGACCCAAGTACTCTAGTGAGGCTTGGTAAAAAGAGAGTTGCTCATCTTAGAAAATAAGCTATGCTCCTTGAGTAATCCCATAATGAGATCTAGATGTGTAGCATGAGTCTCCATATCAGAGATGTACACTAAGATGACATCAAAGAAGACCAATATAAACTTCCTTAAATGAGGTTTAAACACATCATTAATTAATGCTTGGAAACTTTCTAGAGCATTAGTTAATCCAAATGGCATGACTAGGAACTCATAATGTCCTTGATGAGTTTTGAAGGTTGTTTCTGCAGGAGAAACCATGATCTGATGGTAGCCTGCTCTCAAACCAATCTTGGAGAAGACATTTGGCCCATGTAACTCATCAAGCAGTTCTTATATCACTGGAATTGGGTACTTTTTCTTGATGGTGAGTTCATTCAGCTTTCTAAAAATCTACACAGAACCTCCAACTTACATCCTTATTTTTAACCAACAAAATGGGAGATGAGAAGGGGTTGTGACTTGGCATAATAACACATGACTTGAGCATTTGTTGTACCAACTGCTCTACAATCTCCTTTCCTACATCTGGAATTCTATACGGCCTTTGGTTTGGGGGTGCATAGAGTGGTTTTAATGGTATGTGATGATCATGAACTCTTTTAGGAGGAAGGTTGTTGGGTACTTGAAACACTAACTTATAGTATTTGAAAACGGATTGTGGGGGTTTTGGAACATTGGGTTGTATATCTTTAGCTGTAGTGGAGAAAAGATGTACCATGACTCCATGCTTGCTATTCTTTAGGTATTTCTGACAGGCCTTTGCTAATATTACAGACACCTTTGGAGCCTCAGTGGTTCCCTGGAGAACAATCTCTTCACTCCCTATGTTGAAGGTTACAGTTAACTGTTTGAAATCAAACTTGATAGGAATAGTACTCTTCATCCAATCCACTCCTAGCACCATGTCACATACCCCCAAGGAAAGGACCCTGGATTCATACTCAAACTTGTGCCAATGCATGATCCAAGAAAATTTTGGGCATTTAGCTTCACTTACTAGTTTGTTACCATTTGTTACAGATACATATGGAAAGTTTCTGTAGGTTCTATAAGGGCACCACTGTATCTAACAATTTCAGGGTCTACAAAAGTGTGTGTACTTCCACTATCAACTAATATGGTCATGGGTTTATTATTTCTAGCTACAACCTGAATTCTGATTGTGTTTTGGGGTTTAGTAGCTGATAGGGCATGCAAAGATATTTCAACTTCCTCCTCCACTTCTTGTATCACTAGGGAATTGACTGGTGAAGATTCTTCATATGTACCTTGATCTTAATCTTCCTATGCTAGCAAATATAACTAATGCCTGATGCATTTGTGTCCAGCTGTATAAACCTCATCATAATTTTAACATAAACCCTTGTCATTCCTGGTCTTCATCTCAGCATAAGTGAGGTTTCTGATGGGTGGTAGACTTGAGCTAGCACTACTCCTTGGGGATGGAGAGTTTGTTTTTGGAGAAGTCACAAAACTCTTGGTGATGCTTCTTCTTGGGATGGAAATTGTGGGAATCATATATGTTCCTTATCTTTTTTGATGGTTTTTTCTAGTATGGCCTCTTGCATCCTAGCCAGATACATGGCCTGTTTAAGGCTTGTTGGAGAAAACATTTGCACTGTAAGCCTTAACTCATCCTTCAACCCACTCACATAATTAGAGGTGAAATAGTCTTCAGTTAGGTGTTTATTCTTATCCAGCATAAGAGCCTTCAATTCCTCAAACAATTCTTGATACTCCAACACAGTTCCTTCTTGGCTCAATTTATTTAATTCCCCAACTATGTCATCATGACCCAACTCTTGAAATCAAAAATTGATATCAACAGCAAACTCTTCCCATAATATGACATCTCTACTTGCCTGATAATCTTAAAACCAGACATCTGCTCGTCCTTCTAAATATAGAGAAGCTAATATAACTTTTTTCTCTTCGTCCATCATATGCAGTTGGAAAAACTTTTTACACTTACGAATCTAAGATCTAGAGTTATTTCCATCAAATCTAGGAAATTCAATTTTGGGTTTATGATGATTAGTAAGATGACTAAGGATTTGACGATTACCTTGAGTATCGTTACCTTCTCCTTGTTTATTTATGGAATGAGCATCTTTAGGCGTCTCTAGTAAACCATCTCCACCCTTGAGTTTATTTACGATTCTATCTTCCATGGATCGCATCTCAGTTAATGATTTTGATATGCTACCTTGGGTTTCATCAAACTTCTTCACAATTTCTTCATGACTCTTCATCATGGGGTTGGATTTCTTGTGAAGATCTTCAAAGTATTTCTAGTTAACCATGGTTCACAGATAACACAGACTGGCTGCTTCTGTTACCAATTGTAAGAACTAACTTTACAAATTAGCTCAAAACTAGGTGAATCCTTAAGAATAAGGTTTGAGAAGGAAGAGAGAACTTAAAGAGAAGAAAATCTATATTTACTTTTTCATAAAAACATCCATACATCACAAAAGAAAGGATAAGAAGGACATCAGAGTTCACTCATGCGACAAGCACGAGTACCCAGCGGTCCGTACAATTCAAAAGCCAATGGGAAGCCTTTAACAGAAGGTCATCCCTTAGCAGAAGTTACCCCCTAATAAAAGGTTACCACTTAACAGTTAACTCATGAACAAAACTAGTATAAAAACATAGGTCCTGACAAATCCCAAGGTTGTAGTATCAGCCAATTTAGAACCAACTAAAGGAAGCACCAGGAAATAAAAAGTCTATGATCCAAATGATATCTTTCAGTTTTAAGTTCATATATTGTAGAGGTTTGTTTTCGATCTTGGGGCATGGTGGGAATGTTATAAATACCCTCCATTTTTTTTGACTTTGCACAAATACTCCCGAGCGGTAAAAAATGATTTCTTGGAGTCAACTTGAGAAAATTGCATCCACATCTGCAAAGAAAGAAATGCTAGTTGCGTCCACTTATGAAAGCAACTTTTCCTAGTTGATTCCACTTTTCAGAAGGTATGGTATTTTAAAAAAATTGAATAAGGGTATATTTTAAGGAGAGAATTGTAATGGGTATATTTTAGTTCCCATAGTGTTGTCCCGGACATCGATACTATTTGTAAACTTTGTAATGAAGGAGAAATTTTTTTAACACATATTTTTATTTAATGCAATTATGCTACTCAAGTCTGGTCGCATCATAACTTTTCTATGCAGTTTATTCTTAATGGAATTTCAAATTTTCATGGTTGGCTAAGTGATTTCTTTGAAAATCCAGAAAGAGGAAATTTTAGATTAGATTGGAATGTGCTATGTAGCATAATAATATGGTACATTTGGAAAACAATGTGCAACGCAGTGTTTAAATTTTATCAACAACTATAACAATGTTAACAGAGCAGTTTTAACATAATGCAACAACTTTACTATAATCCTCACGTTGATGAGACTCTTCAGATTACTTCTCAACCAATGGAAGGACCAACAACAAATTTGGCAATGAAACTAATATTGTTTTTAGTTTTATGAACTCTACAGCGAAAGCATGAATTGTTTAACTTTGTGTATGACTTTACAAGAACAATAAGAGAAGCTAGAAAAATTAGAGAAAACCGGAGCAGATGCAGCTTTCCAATGGGAGCTTTATCTCTTTCAGGAGCAACTCCGAACCCACTCTGGTGCTGCTGGTTCGAATGTATGCTGAGGCCAGAAAACAAAGATACCGGATTAGTGAATATTTTGGAAACAATACAAAGTTACATATAAACTTTTTAGATCAAGAATTTAACTTAATCAGGAGAACCCAAATGATATGGGAAGCTAGGTTTTTTGTTTTGTGTAACAAATATGCTGTCACTCATAATTGGTTAGACAATAATTTAAGAGCTATGCAAATTTACTTAAACATTCAAACTTGGAATGAAGATGTAACAGTGTACCGTAATTCCTTCCATGAAAATTATAGTACTTGTCTATCAAAGGTATGAGGGAAACCTCTTTTTCCAAAAATAAATAATTAGTGTCTCAGATTGTACACTCCTTTTTAATTGAATCTAAAGACTTAAAGGCCTAGACAAATTTCTAAAAATAAATAAATAGTGTCTCAGATTGTACACTCTTTTTTATTTGAATATAAAGATTTAAAGGCCTATACAAATAAAGCTCCCTCGTTGAACGGTTTGGAAATCTTAAATTCCCATTGGCCGAAATAGTCCATTTTTGAGTTTTTTGAAACGAGTGTTTTGATGAGGACACTTGGCAACGTATGGTTGGTTTAATAAGAATAGGAAAAACATTAGAAAAGGAAACTAAATTCAAAATTTAGGTGAGGACACTTGGCAATGTATGATTAGTTTACAAGTTACAAAAATAAAAGGAAAATCTAACTTACCGTGTTTGGAAGTTTATGGAAGTCCGAATTCAATTTGGAAATTGTTAACTACAGGAGGAGATGGATAGTCTTTACTCTATTGCTAGAGATCTTCTTAGGGGCAAGAAATTTCAAAAGTGAAAAGAAAATCAGAAATAGATATTGATATTAATTCACCACCAAAAGAAGATGGTTTTGTAGGAAAAGGTCAAGCGCGTCAGCTGGTTATTTCCCAAATGTGGAAAATATGTTATCCTAATTTTTCTCTGTCATGAAACATCAAACTAGGTTTTTTTTTCTTTCTTTGTTTCCATAATTGAAACTTGTTGTAGTTGTTTTTCACTGTTTGCTAGAATGAAACTTTGAATGGAATAGAGTTTGATTGTGTTTATCGGTTAGTATGATGTGATTGATCATCTATAAGAAGTGTTTGAATGTTGCTGTATAATGATCCATTTGAGAGTTTGGTGATGTATCATAGAGGAACCATTACTGCATCGTACTAGTGTTTCATATGGCGTAGCAATGTATTCCTACTATACTTGGAATTCTTGATGTCTGTCTTAACAAAAAAAAAAAAAAACACAAACAAAGCAACGTAGAATGAAAAGGAAAGAAGATACTAGTGGTTGATAATGGTAACACAAAAGAGCAGTAAACTTGAAGATACTAGTGGAGGAGGAGGGGGTAATTCTTCTTCTTGTATAGGTTGATTTAAATCAATTGAAAATGATGGTGGTGGTGGAGGAGGGGGAGGAGGAGGTGGAGGTGGATTAAGATCATTATCTTCTGGAACTTGGTTTAAATCAAATTCCATACCTTTCCATAAGGAGCAGAATAAGATTCTCATACCATATTTATAAACATGCAGAACATTTGTCAAGGCAATGATTTTGGCTCCAACGTCAAATTTCAAACAGTTTTGGAAATTTTGGAAAGTTTCAAGTTTTAAAATTTCAAATCGTCATCTACTGTAGTTACTACTCCAGTTTTGGCTCCAAACCAAAATTTTAAAGAGAAAATCCCTCCAGTTTGTTTTGGTGTTTAAGATGATCAATTACTCCATCTACAAAAAATATATTATATTAGCATTTTTTTTTTCCAAATTAATATATAAAGGGAAAAAAATCCACATATTTTCTACAAAAATAAAAGAAAAAAATAAATATATTAGGCCTTTTTTTTTTGAACGCGCAGTTGGGGATACCCAATCTAATTAGGGGATATAGCTACAGGACAAAAACGGTGTCCCAATAGCAATTCTGGGTGACCCTTATGTAATTCCTAATCTAGCCCTCACTAATCATGTTTATTAGTTAATTATAATTGGCTAAGTTTTGATAATGATTAGTATAAATCATTAACATTTGGGTGAGATTAGAATGAAAAGTTTTGAGGTGAAAAAATTTGGTTGAGATGAATGACAACAGTGAACACAGAAATATTTCGGAGTCTTCATGTCATCAAAAATCAAGTGTTTTTATGTTGAATCTTCAGCTGATGATGCATTCTCCATGGTCACACCTGAAACAACACTGTGCCGGCATGGTACATACATGAATACCATGCCGAAAATACGCAATCTGGCAGTGTCTTCATAGTTATCTCCATGCCGAAAGGTTTTATAAATTGGCCAAAATTTTGGTTTTTCCTCGAGTTCTTCCAGCATTATTTTGTTTTTTGTCGAGCATGCCGACAATATCATACCGGCATTGTAATAAAATTCTCTGAGTATGCCGGCACTGATAATGTTTGATTTCACAAAAATCAAATGCTTCTAGTATCTAAAAAACTATTAATACATCCCAAACGACATCAATTTTTCTTGTATTTTGTGTATGGAATTAACATCAAAATCAATCTCACCTATCTTTGATCAATCAATCAATAAAACAATACCAACAACGGAAATCTCATAAATTTACCGTTTGATCATGTCAGAGCTTTCTAGGTGGTGATTTTAATTGTATTAGACTTACGGAGGAGAAAAATAAGCCAACTTCAAGAACGAAGGATATGAAGCAGTTCAACAAATTTATCAACAAGTAAAATTTGGTAGATCTTCCGCTTCGCGGAGGAAAATACACTTGGACAAGTAAGAAATTCAATCCCACTTTAACTAGGTTGGATAGATTTCTTTTCTCGGTAGATTGGCTGAATATATATCCAGATATAAGACAAGAAGTGTTGGTGAGGCCGGCGTCAGACCACGCACCGATTACATTACAATGTGGTCCTCAGAGAATTGCAAGGTCCCCATATAGGATGGAAAAGTATTTGTTGTTGGAAGATTCATTTTATGAAGTGTTAAGTTTCTGGTGGAATCGTTTTCAGTTTAATGGTTCGGCTAGTTTTGTATTTACGAAGAAACTTCAGAGCTTAAAGCCAATTATCAAAACGTGGAGCTCTGAGAAGTTCAAGTGTTTGGAGAAAAGGCTTGATTCATATGAACAAGGCATTTTAAGGCTTGACAGGAAAGAAGAGGTGGACGGTCTTTCAATCTCAGAGCATAATGAAAGAATAAAATTGTGTGGAAAACATAAGGAGTTGTCCCATCAATTGAGACAAAAATGGCAATGTAGAGCAAAGGTGAACTGGATAGCAAATGGCGAAAGAAATACATCTTACTATCATGTGGTGGCCAACGGTAGAAAGAAGGCAAATTGGATTCATAAAATCCAAGTAGGAGATGTTGATTTTTTTTCACAAGCGGAAATTGAAGATGAAGCGAGAGAGTATTATTCAAATCTGTATACTAAAGACCAGAGTTGGAGGCCGAAAGTTGATAACTTGGACTTTCCTTCGATTTCGGAAGAACAAAGAATAACCATGGAGCGGCCTATAGAAGAAGAAGAAATTGTAGGGGTGATTAAAGGTCTAAAACAAAATAAATCTCATGGACCCGACGGGATGCCAAATGAATTCTACAAAGCAACATGGGATATCATTGGGAGAGATTTTATGGCAGTGGTAAAGGAATTTCAAAATGGGGGAAGATTGGATTGGCGTCTGAATTGCACATTCATTTTCCTAATCCCAAAGAAACCGGTAGCTTCTTCTTTTAAAGACTTCAGACCTATTAGCTTAATAGGGGGGGGGTTTATAAGATTATTACTAAAGCTCTAGAAAACAGATTGAAGTTGTTGATTCCAGATATTATATCTCATTTTCAAAGTGCGTTTGTTTAGGACAAACAGATCCTTGATAGTGTTCTTGTGGCCAACGAGTGCATAGACTCAAGGTTGAGATCAGGAAAAGCGGGGTTTGTGTGTAAAATCGATATTGAGAAAGCGTATGATAGAGTGAATTGGGGTTGTCTAGACTATATTCAAGACAGATTTGGTTTTGGTCCTAAATGGAGAAGGTGGATTCAAGCTTGCTTAAAGACCACACATTTCTCGGTTTTAATCAATGGGAAGTCCACTGAAAAATTTAAAAGCTCGCGAGGGATTCGCCAGGGTGATCCCCTGTCACCCTTCTTGTTTCTGCTAATTGCGGAGGTGCTGTCAAAAATGCTAGATCAAGCCAAATAAATGGGACTCATCACAGGCTTCAAAGTAAGTGCAGAAAGTGAAAGTATCACGCATTTGGAGTTCGCAGACGATACTTTACTAATGGTGGATGCAAAAATTGAAGAAGTGGAAAATCTTAAGGTTATACTAATGTGTTTTGAGGCGGTTACTGGACTCAAGGTGAATTTGGATAAGAGTATCCTTATGGTGATCAGTAAGGAGACTACTGATATGGATTTGGGTTCTCAAGCAACTAGTGTGCTAGGCTGCTCTATAGGTACGCTTTCATTCTCCTACCTTGGTTTGCCTTTATGGGCTAAGGCTAGGCAGCAACAAATCTGGGATCCGGTTCTCGAAAATATTTAGAAGAGATTGGCTTGGTGGAAGAAAAAATACATGTCAAAAGGAGGAAGACTTATTCTCATCAATACCACTCTCTCAAGTATCCCAATTTACTTCTTATCCTTATTTGCTATTCCTGCAACAGTGGCAAAAAAGATAGAGAAATTATGTAGAGATTTTTTATGGGGTGACACACAAGAGAAAAAAACATTTCATTCTGTGGGGTGGAAGAAAATTTGTAGACCGAAAGCGAAAGGGGGATTGGGGATACGCAAAATTATGCTTATAAACAGGGCTCTGCTAGAAAAATGGATATGGAGATATGCTTCGGAGAAAAAACATTTGTGGAGGAAAAATGTTCATCAAAAGTACGGAGGAAAGGAAGAATCTTGGTATCCAGATCCTGTTCGCACTTCACACGGCACGAGCTTATGAAAAGGTATTATGACTGCTCTCCCTTTTGTAACCGTGAATTCTCATATTACTGTGAATAATAGAGAAAATACTAGTTTCTGGAAGGAAAACTGGTGCACAACAATTCCATTACGTGATAAATTTCCTAGAATATGGAAACTTTCTACCTCTAAGAATGCAACTATAAGCTAGGTTATCCATGGGACATCCTCAAACTCAGCTTGGAATTTGGATTTCAAAAGGAATTTGAAAGCCGAAGAAATTACAGAGGTGGTGCAAATGGTGCATGATATTGGGAATGCAGAAATAACATCCAATATTCCGGATCACAGAGTTTGGCTTCACTCGGATAGGGGGGAGTTCTCCGCCAATTCGTGCTACAATGTTCAAATTGAAGAGACATACCAGGAAGAAATTCACTTCACAAACCCCCATATTTTGTGGAATGATATAATCCCTACAAAAGTATCCTTCTTCATCTTGGCTACACTATGGAATGCTTCACCTACTATGGATGTTTTGGTAAGACGAGCAGTGGTACCACCAACAACGGATATTAGATGTAAGTTGTGCCTCATGGAGGAGGAAACTAACAGCCACATTTTACTTCATTGTTCCTTTGTTTATGAGGTGTGGAGCTACTTTTTAAAATACACAGGAATGAATACAGCAATGCCTTTCACGATAGGTATGTGCCTCGATGGGGGATAAGACAGTGGCCCAATGCCAGTCACAACTTTATTTGGAATTGCCTTCCACATGCTATCTGGTGGGCTGTCTGGTTGGAGAGAAATCGAAGATTCTTCCATAATAGAAGCCAAAATGAAGCCAACACAATTATTGCCGTCAAAGCTCTCTTGTATCAGTGGAGACTTCCATCCAAAGTATTCTGTGGATTATACTTTGAAGATCTGGTGGCTAGGTGGGAGGAAAAGCTTTATCCGAGGTGATTGGGATGGCATTAAGCTGGTGCATGTATTGTCTGTACGCATGTGCTATCCTAAGATAATGACTGCTAGTTTAAACTGGATTGTTTTTCTTTATTTAATTTTTCGTTGTATTTCTCTGTAATCTATGCCTCCTCGGCATCCAGTTATCAATTTTAACCCCCTTTTCAAAAAAAAAAAAAAAAATCATGTCAGAGCTCATCATCTGAAAGTGGTTGGATAATTCTTTGAGGAACTATAGATATTATTCAAACGAAACAGTAGTTAACCCTTGCCAAAAAACATTATAATACAATAATTGGCTTGACGAAGATAAGTATGTTAGGCTTGGTCACCTCTAGTATTTTGTTTAATTCAAGATTCAATTCTATGACAGTATACCTTGAGATTATAGAATGTCAATATTCTTTAGATTAATCTATTTATCAGTGGTCACAGCTCATGCAAGGTGCCCTCGACTAACAACACAGACGAACTACATACAGTTACATCAATCACCATCGATATCTCCTCCTCTTTCCACCATATCTCGCATATTGTTTGCTGGAACTATGGAAATGAAAATAATTGACATTAATACAGGTATTTACAGGAGATAGAGAGTGACTAAGAAAGAAGGCTCTGTTATGCTTTGGACTTTCTCCTCAGTTGAAACGCAATATATGTTTTTTGTAAGACACGCGGCAAGTAGTTTTTGATATCTGTGTAGTTAATGTCAGTCAAACAGTCTACATTTCGACCTTTTAGACGCACTATCTACGGTGCTACACATGTTCATGTGGTATTTAATTTTTTAACTTAAGCATAACATGCGGTGGTTGATTTTTTTTTTTTTTTTTTTTTTGAAGCATGCGGTGGTTGATGGTCCTTGAGAACGTGATTGATGCTCGTTTTGTCTGTATGAAGATACTTTTCTTATTTTTAGTGTGGGATTCAGATCTTAACTAAATCTTAGATACCAGCCGGCATTGTGTAAGAAAACACGAGCATGCCGACAACATTTCTGGCATTCATGTTTTATAATAAACAATGACGGTTGTTATGGAATTTGATGCAGAGAATGTTGTTTTGTTACTACCTCATTGCCGGCACTATATGACATTGCAAAATAATACCGGAATAATTTGCCGGCATGGAATTCATATGAAATTCGCCGGTTCTTATTTCCGGCAGGATCTTCAACATTAAATTGATGTCGGCATGGCATTCATATGAAATCCTTACATAGGTTTGATAATTAGTACGAGCCCAAGAGTGCTTGTAGCCAAATAGAAAGGCCGGATTGTGAGCTTCACCACAAATTCTACCCCGATCAAGGTCAGCCATCATGTCATCAACATGAGGAAGGTGGGAACCTTTAACTTTTACTTTGCCCTTGCCTTTGGCTTTGCCTTTTATAGGTTGTTGACTTGGCCCACCAACTTCGCTTTGGCTTGTAAATTGACTTGGATGAACCTCATTATCTTCCTCCTCACTTTCCTCTTCATCTTGCTCATAGTGCTCAACTGTTGCAGTAGGTTCATTGATTACAAGTCGACTTCGGTCACCACCACTCTACCAAGTAATCCCTCTAGACCCAGCCCCCAAACGCTTTTTGCGACCTTCATCTTTACCCCGGGGAGGCAGAGTCGGAGGAGTATCAACACCGTCCTTCCTCCTTCTCTTAGTCACATCATCTTTACCTTTTATTTTCTTAGCTTCCTTGGCTTTTGACCTATATCATAAGCACACGAAATGAATATAAGACATCTCATTTTTAGTATCAGTACCGGTATAAACTCGCTAAACAAACCACGCCGGTACTACTATCCCGGCATAGAAACCTAGTTAACATTCAATGACGGTACCATGTTCCGGCAGTAACCATTAACTATCGATACTGCCGGTACTTATATGTAATTCTCCTAGATAGCAAAAAAATACTACCGGCAATATAAAAATGTATCAATTCCATGCCGTAACTCACTGCCGGAATGAAATAGAAATGGGGATATATGTTTGGGTTTTTTGATTTTAATGTTTTTGGGGAAAGGGTATAACAGTCTTTTCATAGAGATTTTTAATTAACCAAAGGACATTTTAGTACTTTCATAACATTTGGTCACCCCTTAGCAGAAACCATGGGATGGGGGAAGTAATCAATATCCCCCAATTGCGTCTTCTTTTTTTCCAAAATAATATATAAAGGGGAAAAAAATCCCCATATTTTCTGCAAAAGTACAAGGAAAAAATAAATAAAATCTGCACATATTCACTACTTATTTAATGCATTTTCCCTGCCACACCAAATCAAAATTTCATCACCGCGGTGTGGGGCGGGGTGAATCTCCACCTATTTAATGTATTGGCCCCGCCGCACCAAATAAAAAATACACGCCAGGGGACGGGGCGAAGCCCTGCACACTAAATAAAAAATGCATCACCACGTGGCTGGACGAAGCCTAACGCACATTAAATCAAAAATGCATTGCAACGGGGCGTGGCGAAGCCTCGCGCACACCAAATAAAAAATACATTGTCACGGGGCGGGGCGAATCCCCACGCACAACAAATTAAAGAAAAAAATTGTACATATTCTCCACCTATTTAATCTATTGGCCCCGCCATACCAAATCAAAAATACATCTCCTTGAGGCGGGACAAAGGCCCGCGCACACCGAATAAAAAATGTATTTCCCCAAGGCGGGACGAAGTCCCGTGCACATCAAGTTAAAAGAAAAATAAGAAAATCTGCACATATTGTACACAAATTTAATGTATTTGCTCCGCCACACCAGATCAAAAATACATCGATTGACATGTGGTGGGGCGTAGCCAAATAAAAAATGCACCGTCACGGGGCGGGACGAAGCCCAGCACACACCAAACAAAAAATGCATTGTCACGGGGAGGGACGAAGAACCGCGCACACCAAATCAGAAAGAAAGAAGGAAAAAAAAAAAAGCAGATGAGATGAACTCTCTCAATGTTATGTTCGTCCGATCGCCTATCCATTCAATATTTTTTTTGCACATGCAAAAAACTGGCGGGAACGGGAATAACCGAAAGAACCGCACCGAACCGACCGTTGGTTGAAAACCTAATTGCTATACATCCACTTATTTATACCTCATATTCTCACTCTCAGACTCTCTCACTCGACTTTCTTCTTCTTCTTCAGTCACAGAGGCCGCCTCCAGAATCACCACCTTCGATCTACTATGATTTAGTTTACTTCTTCTTCTTGTTCTTCTTCATCCTCTACAACCAACAACACCTGCAACTTCCCTTCATTTTAAAATCCAATCTCTTCGAGGTCATCGCTGTAAGTTTTCCGCTCTCTCTGTGTATCTTAGATTTAAAATCTTAACTCATGTATCAATTATCGGTGATTATTATTTGTTTTTTCAATTATAGGGTTCAATGTTTTTTCATTTTTCGAATTTGAAACCCCAGATTTGGGTTTTACTTAATTTGTTGATTTTGGTAGTAATTTCTGTCAAGTTGATGTATCAATTGTAGATTTGGTATATAATCAACTTATAATATCCATTTTGCAGCCATTTTAGCAGATTTGTACTCAATCGAGTTTATCTATGTGCGCGCATGCCTTGATTGTGAACTACATTTGATATGATTAAGACTGATAATATTGTAATTAGATGTGTATTGATGGTTTTTCAAGTCTGGAAAATGGTTAATTGTTAGCTCAAATCATTACAATGCATAAGCTATGTTTGCTTTATTAGCTCACTGAACACTGTTGGATCTCTAGCTATGTTTGCTTTGGTAGTTTCTTTTAGTTAAATACGGTGCATAGTTTTGGTTGTCTTCATAAGGATTTACAAGTAGAATAATTAAATTAAGTGCAGATGATGTATGATTTGTGTATTCTTTGTTCAGTTTTGCAAAATTTTGAGTCTTCCTAAGAGTTCTTAGTTTATGGTTCTTTAGAGACAGAAACTTTGATTGTAGACGGGATCTTGTTGCGGGTGGTAGATAGTTATCTTGCTTTGAATTGTAGAGAGAAACTTTGATTCTAATTTTGTTTCAATTTGTTTAAATCTCCTAGGGTTATACCTTCAAATGGGTGATGAATCGAGTCAATCGCTGGCGGTAACAAGTCAGATGTCAAGTCCATCTAATGAGAACGAAAAGGGACAGACAAGTGCATCTAATGATGAGGAGAAGGAACAGACAAGTATGATGTTACTACCCCCAATACCAGGTGATAATGCTATACTAGCTGCTTCCTGCTATAGTTATGAAAAGTGCAGAAGGGCTTTAGTGGAGTTTATAATTAAGGATGGGTTGACATTCAGAATAGTGGAATCAGAAGGATTCAGGGCTTTTTGTCAACAGATGGAGCCTAGGTTCCAGGTCCCGGATCTTATGACTATCTACAGAGACCTTTTAGTCATCTACAAAGAAGAGAAAGAAATGTTGAAGAAGTATTTCAAGGAAAGCAAACAAACAGTATCTCTCACAACGGATACATGGACATCACCAAGTAATCTTAATTATATGTGTGTTACAGTTCATTACGTGGATCAGAATTGGAAGTTTCAGAAGCGGATTATTATGTTTTTCCAAGTTAAGAAGGGTCTTACAAGTATAGCCATTGGTAGGATGTTGGAGTGGTCTTTGCTGTTGGATTGGGGACTTGAAAATGTGTTTAGTGTAACACTTGACAAAGTTAATGATAATGCTGCGACAATCGATTATTTGAAGTCTCGTGTAATTGGTTGGACAGGAGCAACCGAAAGAGCTGAATACATGAATGTAAGATTGATTTATTATTTTCTGTAGTGTAAATGATTTATTTACTAATTCAATCATTGCAATTTCTTATATTTTTTCGTGGTTGTTCTTTCTTTTCAGGTAAGGTGTGCTGCTCATGTTCTTGGTCTTGTTATAAAAGATATGGTAAGAGTCTATAAAAACTCGATTGGGAGGATCAGGTCAGTTGTTAAGTATGTTACTAGTTCTCCTGCTAGGTTGGCTAAATTTAGACACTTGGCTTGGTTAGCAAGGGTTGATTACAAGGGAGGCTTGATTTTAGATGTGAAAAATAAATGGAATAACACTTATTTGATGTTAGATGTTGCGGAAAAGTATGAAAGAGTTTTTAAAAGGTTAGAATGGGATGATAGGGACTTCAAAAAGAAGTTCATCATTTTCCCCGAAGATGATACGCCTCTTGCTTTACCTGATACTTCTGGTTTTGATATAGCTATTTCTGATGATGAAGATTTATCTTCTAGTTCTTCTTCATCTGGTTCTGAATCTGATGGGGAAGTTGTGGATACTAGTCCGAAACGCAAGAAGCAGAAAATAACAAACACGAAGAATAAAAAGCCTCGTTATGCTCCATGTGCAAAGGATTGGGCCTATGCCAGAGGTCTTGTGAAGTTGTTAAAGGTATTCTTCGACGCTATTGTTGAATTTTCTGCTTCAACTCAAGTTACAGCACATTCATTCTTATGGAAATTGGTAATCATCCATGAACATTTGGTTGAGTTTAGAGATAATGCAGCATCAGATCCTGTTATGGCAAGCATGTCTGATCTTATGCTTCTTAAGTACAATGAGCATTGGGGTGCATATGAAAAGATGAATTCTGCCTTGTTTTTTGCTACATTGTTTGATCCACGAGAGAAAGAACGTGGACTGTCGTTTAATCTAGAGTGTTTATATGAGAAAGATCATTGCAAGGTTGTTAGTGTTATGAAAAAGGTGAAACAAGAATTAGTGAGACTCTTTGAAGAGTATAAGTCTATGTACTCTGTGGCTGAGAAGGAATCAACTAGTGTTGTTAATATGGTTGACACTCGAGTTGTTGGGCATAGAGAAAGGGTTGAGGCTATGCTTAACGCAAGGAGGAAAAGGTATATAAGAAACACATCCGGTATTGGGGAAACAACAGAGTTGGATAGGTATTTGATGGATGTTCATGAGCCAGATGTAGACAATTTTGACATATTGGCTTGGTGGCAGGCCAATAGTACCAAATATAAGATACTCTCGCAGATGGCAAAGGATATATTAGCAATGCCTGTATCTTCAGTCGCATCTGAATCAGCATTTAGTACTGGAAAGTGCGTGCTTAGTCCATGGAGAAGCACTTTATCTTCTAGGACTGTCGAGGCATTGCTATGTACGCAAAGCTGGTTACAACAACCCATTGCTCTTGATCTTCTATGCGACTATGTACCAGATGATACCTCCAGCATTGAGAAAGGTAATGTAATCTTTTTTCGTTCTTTTTAATTTTCTTTACTTGTCAATTCAATGTTGTTACAGACTTTAACATAAAGTTCATTTCATGTTGCAGAGTTGCTGGGTCCTATGCCAAGGGTCTTTGATCTTTGAAGATAATTGATAAGAGGGGTGATTCACTGGAAGTTGGTCTACAGTTTTTTATTGCTTTTATTAGTTGAATTTGGAAGACTTATGAAAGCATTTTATTTTATTTTTACTTTCTTATGTCAGAACTTTGAAGACTTATAGACTGGTTATTGTTGTTTTTTACTTTCATAATTTGAACTTTTAAGACTTGCAGATTGGTTGTTGTTTACTTTGTTTAGATTTTTATGTATGGTTGTTTACTTGTTTAAGTAGTTATTAAACGTATGGCTGTATCAATATATGCCTCGTGACATACTCTGCGATTTGGAGGCTTATAGCTTGAATTTCATGTCCATGTTCTCTATAAGTTGTTGATCCTTTACCGCTACAGGTGGTTTTCAATTCCATGAACGTGATCAAATACATATAAACTGTATTTGAAACCCTCATGGAGTTGGGAGTTGCCACTGTGCTGAAGGCTTGCAAGTTGCAAGAACCGATTTGGGCACGATTCTGTCGCATAAGTCACTTCTAACTCAGTGGTTTTCTGTGATGAGTTTTAAATTTAATGGTTCAATTTGTAAGTGTATTTAAGAAAATGAATGCCAGAAACACCTTTAGTTTTTTAGCTAACCGAGAAACTATTGTATGCTGCCTTGGACTGCACCGACAATGACTTTGCTTTTCATTTTCCAGCTGGTGTGCAAATTTAAATCACCAAATGTTTGTATTTAATTTCTCTATCAAATCACTTAAATTTGGACAGAGCCCAAGTCTTTAAGTTTGGTGCTTTACTTGCAATAAGCGTAATGAATGATCACATGTACGGAATCACTGAGACAAAATTTTAATTCATTACCTAAGTGCAAACAGTAAAACGTCACTTGCGATAAGAACTAATTTATTTTGAATTTATGTTGCCAGAAAAATGTAGGTCTCTTTAGTTGTAGTTGTTGTGAATATTTATATCACCCATGCAAACATTTGATTCTTTTTCCAAATTAATTACAATTCAACAGACCCTAAGACCCTATTTATTTTCGTGCTTTAATTCTTCAGGTATGCTGCTCTCTTTGCTTTTAGTCTGTGTAGGCTAGAAAATGCATTACTATCATATGTTTGGAATGCACTTTGCCTTTGTAAACCATGTGCCTTGCAGCTGCACTGACAATGCTAAATACCCAAAATAACTCTTCACTTTTTTTCCAGCATTCAGTACCAAAACAGATGTTGATTGCTAGCCTAATAGGTTTGTTAACCAGGCAGTCTGGACTGAAATGAATTTTCTAGTTGCACCTAATGAGTTTCAGATGAATTTATAGTTGCAGGATCAGATCACAAGTAACCTAGTTGGAGCTTTGTCATTTATAGTTGCAGCTCAGATCATAAGTGTCCATCATAAATAAAATCCCAATAAATTTTGTGTTTGTCTTCTTCCGCTCAGCTGGTGGCAAAACTTTATATAAATGCCAACCCCAGCCTTCCTTTTCCTCCCATCTCCAGAAAACCCTAGATGTCATACCAAATCTCTTCTTCATACTTTAGTTATGGTTTGATGTTTATGTGTGTTTTGATCTGTTTTTTTCTTTCAATTTTGATCTGTATTTTCTTTGTTTACTTAATATCTTTTCAGTTCAGTCTCTTAGATTATTTCAATCTTAAAGTGTTGTTTATGTTATCTCTTTGGGTTTTCATGTTTAGGTGTTTCACTGTTTGTGATTGTTTTAAGTCTAGCTTATACATGATATGATGATATATATCTAGAAAAGAGTACCAAACTAGATGAGAGGAAAACTCATTATGTCCTGCGACTATGAACAAACGCAGCAGAAGAGCATAGATCATGATTTGAAGTTATAAAATTTCATGTTGGTATTCACTGTGCATAATGGTATTCCTCTCATCTTACTGGGTATGTTTCTAGTTCATCTGATCTTTAGGGTATGTTTCTAGTTTAACTGGATTTTGGTGATCTGCTTAGGTAATTGCATCATATGGGAATATTTTGTCAAAAATTCTCTCCTTCATTGATCGGAGCAAACATGTTATGTTTGTAGTATTACAGAGATGGTCGAAATATCTCCATCTCAGGTGGTCTCATATTCCAATGCCTTGGGGAGCTGCATTGTGGCCGTTACCTCTTGGGACTTTCCATGAGACGTACATTTAATCATTTTAGATGCAGCCTATGAGGATATCGAATTATAACGAACACCATGGAATGAATGGCTTAACGTCTTTTGGTGACATATTCTTTTAAGTCTAGCTTGTACATGATATGATGATATATATCTAGAAAAGAGTACCAAAGTGGATGAGAGGAGATATCATTAAGTTCTGTGAGTATGAACAAACTCAGCAGCAGCATCATACATCAGGATTTGAAGTAATTTCTTTTTTTTTTTGATCGGCAAAAATAGATAGATATATATTAGGGATTTGAAGTAATTTCATGTTAGTATTCACTGATCTTGATGATATTCCTCCCATCTTACTGAGTATATTTCTAGTTTGTCTGATCTTTAAGGTATGTTTCTAGAATCACAGAGATGATGGTCGAAATATCTCCATCTTAGGTAGTTTCATATTAACTTCAATTTTTTCTTTTTATGGTTGGTGTTCATTGTAGCTTTGATAGATGGCAGTGTGCAACATGTGTAAGAAATGCAAGTGTGGATTGTACATGATATGATGATATCTCTAGAAAAGAGTACCAAACTAGATGAGAGGATAATTCATTATGTCCTGTGAGTATGAACAAACGAAGCAGAAGAGGATAGATCATGATTTGAAGTTATGGAAATTTCATGTTCGTATTCACTGTGCATAATGATTTTTCTCTCATCTTACTGGGTATGTTTCTAGTTTATCTGATCTGTCTAGTTACTTGTAGAGATTTTGGCAAATATTCTCTCTTTTATAGATCGGAGCAAACATGTTATGTTTGTAAAATCCATTTGTAAAACGTCCTAGAAAAAACTTGAGATGTTGATGGTCGAAATATCTCCATCTCAGGTGGTCTTATATTCCATTGCCTTGGGGAGCTGCATTGGGACTGGCTATGAGACGTACATTTTATCATGTTCTTTTCAGTTTAGTTGCATGTTTTGGTATTGAATTTATCTTTTCAGTAATCTTAGTTGGGTCATGTTTAGGAGTTTCACTGTTGGTAATTGTTTCAAGTCATGTAAGATATGATGATATATATCTAGAAAAGAGTACTGAACTAGATGAGAGGAGATATCATTAAGTTCTGTGAGTATGAACAAACTCAACAGCAGCATAGATCAGGATTTTAAGTCATTTCATGTTTGTATTCACTGATCTTAATGATATTCCTCCCATTTTAAAGAGTATATTTCTAGTTTATCTGATCTTTAGCGTATGTTTCTTGTTTATCTGGATTTTGGTCATCTGTTTAGGTAATTGCTTAACGCCATGGTCACATATTCTGCATTTCTGAAGCCTATAACTTCAAAAAGATTTTTGTTTTGTGTTCATTGTAGCTTTGATGGATTGCACGGTGCAACATGTATAAGAAATCCAAGTGTAGATTGTAAAGTGCCTTCATGCTGCATTACATTTCAAATATGATTGAGAGAGGCTAATTCTGACATGGATAACTCAGCTTGATAGAGCCATTTTGATTAGCGAATCGGGACCGCATATGTGATTTACTTTGATTTTTCCTGAACTATCAAGATTCCAAGGGGGTAAGGAAAAGATGATATTTGGCCCTTGACCCAGAAGTAATATACGTAGCATTCTCTGACGACATAGTCAGTACTAGATTGCTTGTTTGTAATTTGTTTATTCACTTGTGTGTTCATCTGACGGAGTTGCAAATGAGAATTAATCACTAGGATGTGCACCACTACGCGGCACGACCAGTAGCAATAATTCACAAGTTGACTTCTACACCGGATAATGTACACCCATCTGATGCAGACATATAGCTAGTTAATCAAAGAATAAGTCATATAGCAAGTGGCTGTAAATAAATAATATCCACAGCTTGCCTGCCCGGATATATGATATCTAGACAGACATAGCAAGTTGAACCAGAGAGAGAGAGAGAGAGAGAGAAGCAGAGATGGCTTCCGCACGCAGGAGTTTTCCGGCGAATGAAAAACAACAGAAACGCACTCTGGATCACTTTACCCATCCTCATCTTTTAACTAGGGAGGCTTTCGATCAAAATAACGACTTCGTATGTAATGCCTGCAACACTCTAGTTTCTGGTGTGAAATACCATTGCAAGCAATGCAATTTCAATATCCATGAGTATTGTGCCGACTGCCCTGAGTACCTCAACACTTACCTTCACCGTAACCACCAACTGGAACTAATGTGGGACGGATCGGAGTCAATCAAGAAAAATTATGGTAATTTACGTCCTTGTGGTGTCTGCGGAGATCAAGTCAAAGGTCTCTTCTACATATGTTCATCTGGTGCCGAGAAACGCACTAATGACGGTGAACATTTCTTCTTCATCCATCCTTTATGCTCCAAATTTCCATCCCAAGTTCGCCATCCAATTCATGAAAACCACCCTCTCAAGTTTAAATCAGTCTCGGACGTTAGTCCCAACACAGTCTGTGCTATATGTAGATGCGTTGTTTCTGATTCTTCGTGGAGTTACAGATGTGATCCATGTCGTGTCAATATCCATATTGAGTGTGTTACTCTTCCATTCGACAACTCGCCACGATCACCAAAGCTGCTCCAGCAAAAGGAATCACCACGATCTCCAAAGATACTCCAGCAAAAGGAATCACCAAGGATGTTCCAGCAGCAGGGATCACCAAAGATGTACCCGCAAAAGAGACCTGTTGATCCTCTTCCTGCATCTCCTACATACGGGGGTTACTCTGGGACGACGCCGTTCACACAACAACCGCACAATAACTACCATCCAAATCCACCACCACCACATAATTATAGTTACTGCCATTCACAGCCACCACCACAGCCCTACGGGCCGTCGCCCTCTTATAACAACTACCATCCACCGCCTCCTCCTCCAAATAACGATACTGGCGGAAAAAAGAATAGGGTTGGTACAGCTGTAGCTGGAATTTTCGGAAAAATTGCAGTCGGCTTGTTGGTCAATGCAGTTGTTGGTGAAATTACGCAGTCGTGATTGATATTACTTTTCTGTTTTCCGGCCACGGGGGTCTTTGCTTTGTGTTTGTGTGCCCGTCAATGTCAGGTTTTTTCTTTGTACCCAGAGCCTAAATGTGGCGCCTTACTCAGCCAAACTGTCATGATTTTTAACATCTTTGTAAGTTGATATTCACCCTTGTTAAAACTCTGTACTTTTACGGCCAAGTTGGAGGGCAAACAGAATTAGTCTTTTGTTGTGAAAATGTCAAGATACTCGATATGCTAACGACTGCAAACTTATTATAGTGAAGTTGGAATAATTCTGTCAGTGTCACAACATGTTCAAAGTAATATAATTAATACACAATGATATTCATCATGATAAGATACATTGAACAAATCTCAGGCCTTGCATCATTGCTTGTTTACACTACTTGGTATACCAATTGACTTCTAGATTATATATAGCTTATATAAAAAACATGCATATGGGAGGAGCTAGCTAGCTGTTACTTGGACTTTTCATAAGCGCGTTGATTGATCTCTGCAATGGATAAAATCTCTAGTGCTGGGGAAATGTATGTTGTGAACTAATAATATGTATTGGGGCTTGGTAAACATGTACCAGTTTTATCATCAAGCATGGCTTCCAAGGCCAACAAAGAACAGTAACAGCCATATTCGGCGACACAGGGGACAAGTTTGTAGTGCACCAGCAGGAGTCTACACCACCACTAAGGCGCAAAGGAAAAAAAAAAAAAAAAAAAAAAAAGGAAATGACAGCTGTGGGATTTGAACCCACGCCCTTTCGGACCAGAGCCTAAATCTGGCGCCTTAGACCACTCGGCCAAACTGTCTTGTTGTTCGTATCTCCCATAAAAATATTATAATCCTAAATTGCATCTTGGTGATTACAATGTTATGCAAGAATGTCATTAGGGTAAAACATAGCTTGGATAAGTTTGTCTTTGTTAGTGGTGATCAGAATTTTCCTGGACAAAGATAAATCAAGAGCCGTGGTTCTCCTGACCACCCCCTACATCTCGCACGTGTGGCGTTAATTCCAATATTATGAATGAAAAACGAATACTCAAGTCAGGATATGGAAATTCAAAAATTACAACTGGGAGGTTCGAACTCATGACCTATTTTGTAATGAGAGTACCCTCTAACCACTGTTCCACCTTGGTTGGAATTGATAGAAAATATAAATCAACAGTGGTGGTTTGTTCAACTTATAAAAACCATAATTGTTTTATTAATTAGTGTTTCACTGATTGCACATAATAAATAATTTATTCATTATAAAGTGTTTTATTAATTAGTGTTTCACTAATTGCTCATAATAAATGACTAATCATTTTTAATTATAAATGTTTTCTTAATTAATTATAATATTTATTTCTATTCATAAGTAATTTTGATAAATAATATCAATATACATTTTCTGCGACAATGAGTAGTAGAAGAGGCAGAGGCCGAAAGATTAGTGGTGGTTAAGGGCGGAGCCAAGCACAATTATATTTATTTTTGTTCTTTTATCGTAAAATGGGATACAAAGTCCATCTATCACATGTATCCAACTTGCCAAGAATTTTTTCTCCCTCTCTCCTCAAAATCCTGGCTCCGACCCTACTTTGTGGTGGAAGAAGTAGTGACGGTGAATGCAGGCGAGTAGTGATGGACAATATTAATTTTATGTTTTCGTTACCACATCGATAACATCGTAGTGTGGAAGATGTGGTTGGTTGTTTTTAACACTTATTTCAGGGATGATATCATACAAGACAACATTTTCATGAACATAGTTGGATCCCCAAAATGGTGCCCCTATTATCTTTGGTACTATATCGTATAAATCATGATTTTTTAATATTAAAATAAAATTGATTGAAATACAAAAAATAATATATACACGGAAAAATAAATAATAAAACTAATCAATTGACGAAATTTTGTTCAATCTAAACCTCATATATGGAATTTGTGATTGAAAATTAGAATTGCGTCCAACAACCTATATGGGATGGGCGGCAGTGATGGTGCCAGTGGTGGAGTCAAAAATTGACATTGAAGAGGCCTATTTTTTTTTTAAAAAGAAACATGTAAACTTTGGTGGACTAAACCATAAATATATATGGACAAAGTACTATTTATAAAATAAACTAAAAAAATTATGTAGTTATTAAAAATTTGAGGGGTTAGAGCCAGGTTAGTCAACCCTTAGCTCCGCCACTAGGTGGTGGTGGATAAAAAAAATTGGATTCATATGGTTTTATGGTGGTGGCAGGTATTGGTGAAAAAAAACATATTATGCTAATTTCGTAACGCCACAAAATGTGTAACGTTATATTGTAAAGTATAAAACGTTGTTGATTATTTTAATGTTAAAATAAACTCGATAAAACACATATCCATTTTAAAAAATTGGTGCAATCAATTTCCATGTTATGTAATAACTAAACGAATGACATGAATCAAGATCAGAACATATGAAATTATTTATTATCGATTTTTTTATGTAAAGAGTGGTCAGGATTTGACCTTGGCAAAGATAAATTTACTGCTGGGGTTTGTTCAACTTAACCATTTTTAAACGTTTTATTAATTAGTATCTCATTGATTGTTCATAATGATTAATTAAATTTCTATTATAAATGTCCCTTTAATAATCTAACATAAATACATAATTTTATTAATAGATAATTTTACTAAAAACTATATTAATTCTAACGGTGAGTATAAGCGGTGGTGGGTGTTTGGGAATAGTGGAGGCGGTAACATTACTATTGGTGGAAGAAATAGTGGCGGTGGATGGTTTTTATGGAACGCGCAATTAGGGGATAGTTTTATTAATTGGGGGATATAGCTACAGGACAAAATAGGTGTCCCAATAGCAATTCAGGGTTACCCCCTATGTAATTATTTTATTAATTCCTAATCTATCCCCCACTAATCAGGATTAGTAGTTAACAATAATTAGTAAATTCATAATCATTTGGGGGATAAATTAGTGTGTTTTTAGTTTTTTTTTTTTATTTGTGTGGGTTAGTTGAGAGTAGAAGGAGGGAAAATTTTGAGTGATTTTTTTTTTTTGGAAAATGGAAGATGATTGTGATGAGAGACTTGCAGCTGCACAATCTTTAGCTCAACTACAACAACAATCATATCATCAATCTTCGGTTAATGATAACAACTCACAATTGGAGTTATATGATGAACCAACACCCTTGGATCATGATTTTCGTGAGCATGAAGTGTTTTGTGAAGAACCAACCCAAGAAAGTAAACATGTACAACATACAAGCAACCCCAACACACAGGTAATGCTTCAAAGAGGTCGAAAATTTCATTTTTCTGTTTCAAACCGCCATTTTTTCTCTGAAAAAGGGTAGTGCCGGCACACTCGTAGTATGAATACTACGCCGGAAATGGTGGTACCGGCGTCGTATTCATACTCCTTTCCATGTCGGTTCAGTATATCCCCCATTTTTGAAACAGTGCCGGCATGGTATTCATACCAAATATCCATGCTGGTATATATTTCACTTTTTACCTACCACCGAATATTCCATGGAATATCCATACATGCATGGTTTACTCCAAACTTACTATGCCGGTACCACAAGTAAAACATACAGGAGTATTTGTTTTTCGATCTTAAGTACCGGCTTTCTATTTTATTTTTCGTAAACGCCGGCACTTAGTACCGGCGTAGTGTGTAATTTTTCGTGAATTCCGGTAGTATGTACCGGCAGAGAACTTTACATATATACTATGCCGGTTTTACATGAAAATCATACAGGAATTAATGATATTTTGAACCTCTGTACCGGCATCTAATGTAAATTATCGTGGATGCCGGCACAAGGTACCAGAGAGCATTTTATCTTTTCTACACTGCCGGCATCCCTTATCCCGGCATTGCTGTTCAAAAACATACATTGCCGGAACATTATTATGTGGAACTAATTCAATTTTCTTTTCATTCGTGCCTTAGGTTGTGACATACATCGCTCCAACTTCCAAACCTCTCTTTCGGGATACGTCCGAATACTATAAAATGCCTCGGGTATGTTACCAAACAATACTTTCACCTAGTTTTTACAATTTTATGTTGGGATTGCTTGTAACTAACCTTATAATCTTCCCTTTTTGTCCTTATATAGGGAATAAAATCTCCAGATGAAGCTATTGGTTGGGCAAAAGAGACGGCTCTTAAGAACATGTGTGTCTTAGTGAGGAATGGCCAAGGTTCAAATGTTCGTTTTGAGATGGTTTGTGAACGACACGGAAAATACAAGGAGAATAGCCATAAGAGAAAGGGTTATGTATATGAAAAGAAGACTAATAGGGTATACAAGACTAATACGAAGAAGGATGAGTGCCCCTTTAATCTTGTATTCCATCTACGAGACAAAGGAAAAGAGGAATTAGAATGGGATTGTACGGTGTGTTTTGGGCGTCATAACCATCGGGATCCGAAAGATTTTTTTGGTCACTCTGTAGTTGCGAAGCTAAAACCTCATCAATTTGAGGATGTAAATATAATGACCAAAGCATGTATCAAACCAAGAGTGATTCTCAGAGGCTTCAAGGAAAAGGATGAGACAAACGTTTATTCCCTAAGTACAATTTATAGCGCACAAGCAACCATTAGAAGGTTGGAATGGGAAGGGAGGACCGTTATGCAAGAATTTGAGAAGATAGTTTGGGATCACAAGTACACGCTAATCATTAAAAGAGGTCCGGACGAGAAGCCCCTTCAAATATTCATTTCGCATCCTTTGCTTTCACAATTGGCTCATACGTGTTGTGATGTTCTTATGATGGACTGCACCTACAAGACAAACAAATACAACATGCCGTTGTTCAACATCGTGGGGCAAACATCGGACAAGGTAACATTCACATTGGCTTTCTTAAATCCATGTTGGCGCATCACACGGCATGGATCAGCCATGATATATCCTTTTGGGTGGAACAACGGGCCATTGTAAAATGCAACGTTACCAAACTTCAAAAGTTGACGGTTTTCTCTATCCTCCTTATATGGGTCAAACACAATGTCTTTTGTACTCATTTCTTTGAGACCCAATCTCATCTCGATCAGTCGACCTTTATTACCGGGCTTTGGAATGCTGTTATACTCGAACTTCTTAGCTCTAGGAGCATCGGGTTCGGGACATTCAATGGTCTTCAAGAAAGGGAAATTCTTGAACAAGGTTGGGAAGTGTTCATAACACCACACCTATTTCAATTTGAAACAGTAAATTTTTATTCTAAGTTCATGATGAATATATACATGTGAACAATATATATAAGAAAATAAGTTAAGAAAATATTTTTACCTGCAATAGAGTGAAATTCCCGACAAATTGGTTTGTTTTAGACAAAGCGGCCCTTCTCATCTCCGCCATTAGATGGGCCATTACCGCGGTGCCCCAAGAATAGATATAAACATCTTCCAACGGGTCCAGGTACTGATGAAAGTTTGCACTTACCCTGTTTCCATTAGTGTCGGGGAATGCCCTAGTGCCCAGGATGTATAACAGGTATGCAGCGGCGGTATATCGAATCTGTGCAAGGTCCCATCCATCCTCCAAACTTCTTTGCTTTGTATTTTAAAACCTCTTCTTAAGCATCGTCAGCTTGAATGTCTTCGTCTTACTAGACTAGGAACAATGAAAGCTCTCCGTTGAAGTTTTGAAGTCCCAACCAAACAGCTTGTTAGTCAAAGCGTGCAGCTTCGACAAATCAAGGTCCAAACACTCAACTCCTTCTGCAATTGACTTTCCGATTACGTTCAAGCCTATAATGTTTTGAGCATCATCTGGGATCAAGGTCATCTCTCCCCACGGGAAGTGCATTGTATCAGTTTCACCATGGTAACGTTCAACGAAGCAATTGACCGTCACAATATCTGGCTTCAAACAATTTTCCACCAAACCATACAGACCAGATTCCCTTACTATTGTTTGCACATCATCATGCTCCATAGACAAATCCCAATAGGCAGCGGCTTGGTTTCGGAAGACACGAACAGCCTTAGTATGATCCTACAATTAGAAGATAATACGATTAAGAGATTTCGAATAAATACAAAACAATACATATGCACAAAATAAAATATGCTTACATATGTTTGATAGATAGTACGAGCCCAAGAGTGATTGTATCCAAATAGTACTTTCGGTTTCGGAGCTTCACCCCAAATTTTACCACGTTCGAGGTTGGGTAACATGTCATCAATGTTAGGAAGGTGACAACCTTTAACTTTGTGTTTTCTCTTGCCCTTGACCTTGCCTTGTGTTGGTTGTTCACTCGGCCCACCAACTTCGCTTTGTCTTGCTAATTGACTCGTGGGAACCTCATCATCTTCCTCCTCACTTTCACCTTCATCATGCTCATCCTCCTTAACTGTTGCAGTACGTTCACGGATTACAAGTGCACTATGGTCACAACCACTCTTCCAAATTTCCCCTCTTGTTTCAAACCCCAAACGCTTCTTGCGACCTACATCTTTCCCTCGTGGAGGCAGAGACTGAGGGGTATCAAGACCGTCCTTCCTCTTTCTCTTAGTGAGAGCATCTTTATTATTTACTTTTTTACCTTCCTTGGCTTTTGACCTATAACATAAGCACACGAAGCAAAAATATGCTCAGACATAGTGGAAGTTTAAGTACCGGCATTCCCCATGGGTAAAAAGATGAAGCCGGTTAAGCCCTACCGGCATTCAAACTTGGCTGCCGAGAATGCCGGTAAATGAAACACAACTAACGGCACTCTGAAATTAAATCAGTTCAGTGCCGGTACAAATAGTACTGGCATAGAATGAAAGCGACAAAGAGTGCCGGTACTGATCAAAATATCATATGTGTTCTTGTATGTTTATAGTTAACTACCGGCATACAAAAATTCAATCATATCTATGCCGTTTTTAAAGAACCGGCATGCAAGAAATCTAGATTCAATGCCTGTACTGGTGTCAAACTACATAATGTTCCTGTGTGTTCTAAGCTTACTGTCGGCATACACGAATTACAATTAATCAATACCGGTACATAAAACTGGTATGGTATTCAACCCTATTTGGATGCCGGCACTACACATTCACTTTAAGGAATTGATACCGGTATGATATTCATCCCAGATTGAATGCCGGTACTCAAAACCGGCGTGGAATTCATCCAAGATTCAATGCCGGCACTCTGTCAACCTCGATTGTTTTAGCTTTATTTTGCGATTCTAACCTAAACCCATTGATATAAATCGATTAAAACAATCATAAACGAGTTCAAAATCACTAACCTTCTCAAAGAAGCCATGAGTGTTTGATCGTCTGAGTTCCCCGGCTGGACCTCTTCTTGTTCTTTAGCAATCGAACTAATTCTTTGTTCGTGTTTCTGTTGAGAAATCGATTTGGTTTTCGGTTTGGCTTTACTTTCTTTCGTGGAGCCATGGTTATGATTCGGGTAGGTAGGTTAATCGACGAAGAAACTTTTGATTTAACGATTAATCGTCGATGAAGAACGATGAAGAAGATGAAGAAAAAAAAACCCTAACCTAATCAAAAGTTTAAGACAAAACTGAAATGGGGATAAAATGTTTTGGTTTTTGATTTTAATGTTTTAGGGGAAAGGGTATAACAGTCTTTTCATAAAGGATTTTAATTATGGAAAGGGTATTTTGGTATTTTCATAATCAAAAGTTACCCCTTATCAGCCAACCCTGGTTGGGGGAAGTAATTCATATCCCCCAATTAATAAAACTATCCCCCAATTGTGGGTTCTTTTTATGGTGGTGGGTGTTGGTAATAGTAGTGTATAATAATAGTTTTTGCTTTTTAGTGAGTTTTATTGACCAAGTAAAAAAATAATCTTCACAAAACATGAAACATTGTATTGTGAAAGATGTAATTGGTTGTTTTTAGCACGATTGATAAGGACAAAAACCAAATATTTCGAGGATGATACCGGAACGTATAAGACAATATGATCATGACTGTTCGATCACCCGTATTATATAAAGGAAATTGGTGTACCCGTGTAAGAGAACATTATCGCTCTCTCAAGTACTATTACATTCTTTTTCCTGAAAGACCATCATTGTCGAGTTGTTCTGCGACAACTACCTACAAAGAAAACAACTTTCACTCACTTCCCGATATAAAACCTTATAGACCAGGAAAATGTATTTGCATTCTAAAATATTTGTTTGAAAATTATGTTTGTTCATCAAAATCATCATAAAAATATAAATTTCGCATCTGATGTTTATGGAATATTTTTTATATTTTACATTCTCAAATCATGCAACCTCTTGATAATAAATCAACAATATCAAATTTCGGATCAATATGTATAGGTTTCATTCACTGGGTTAGAAGGTAGAGTAGACACAGATGGGTAGATCACACAAAGCAGAACATGACTGAGAATACTTCAATAATTTGGTCAAGTGATAAGGTCAAAAATTTAAGATTAACTTTCTATAGGACTAATTAGATTGGCTTCGATAGGAGATGACTAAAATATGGATTAATAATAATTTTCACGTAAGACAATTGCAAAACATAGTTTGGCTATCTCTGCCTATGTAAAGAGTGGTCAAGATTTGTCCTTCCTCAATTGCTATGTTATGTGAGAAGAAGGTGATATCTAAGATTGAGGTATAATTCAAATCTATTAGATTCATACCATTTACAACTGGATGCCTTGAAAAAAATTGACGTGTTGTTATTATTATTACATGCAAGGGATACATTTACATTGACCACACTTGCGCAAATAGCTCACTTCGCAAATGATTGGTGTTGCATGTACTGTCTAGAATACAACGAGGAATTTGAGGAAACAAGGCACCAGAAGCAGTGTCCGGAGTATTTTGGATATAGTAACTTAGACCCGATGTAATACTTTTTTTTTTTTTTAGTTTTTCCACAATCTATTTATTTAAGAAAAATGAACATTGCAAATACATAACATCACCAAAAATTAGACAGATTGCGTTTGACAATAATGGCTACTGATGGTCCAGAAACGACAAAAAAAAGGAATTGTTGGGATATACAACGGATTACTTGATACGAACAAAAGAGGTATAACTATTTCGATTCTGAAATCACATAAATTTCACAGTAGAAGATGACATCAAGTTTAAAGTTAGTAACAAACAAGATATATAAACTTAGAAAGCTGTGGGACTTGAAGAGGCCAATTTTGAAAACTACAATCTTTGAAAGCAACGATCCACAACACCGTAATTTTTTTTATAAATATTCAACATAGAATATGTCAACTTTTGGTAAAGGATCTATTGAAAACCTATTAATTTGAAATAGGATCAAGGAGTACAATATGTGTTCAAGGTACTTTATGAGGTAATGTGTCGCCAGATTGTATTCCAAGTGAAGGTAGGAACATACGAAAGTGACAAAATGTCCAAGACTTTTGAAGTTACCAAACTTTCGTTAAGACAAATTGATGGGCACAATACTTTGTTGAAGATTTAATGGCAGAGGTTCGCATATAAACAATCCGTTCGAAAAGGTAATAGGTACACATTTTAAACATTGTCATATAATGGGTGTTGAAAAATTACAAGAAAATCATGTCATATTGGATAGTTTGTATCATTCGTTCGATGCAAAAAAAAAAAAAAAAAAAACTATTCTCTGCCTATTTAGAGGATCGGCAACATGACCATGATAGATGAGTCAGCTGGAGCGAAATATGAGCATGTGGAGACTTTTATGGACGATATTGATTAGTTGATTTCACTGAGATGAGCGTTGCTGACAAAATATTTCTAAAAGACATTTAAACTTCCATGTTCATGTAGAGAATTATCTCATTATAAGCAATGAACCTAAATAAAAAAGTGTATGGAAGTTAAGATTATATTTCTTTCGTTTGAGCAAATCTCCGGCGGTAAAATATTAAAGAAAAAAAGAGAGGAAAATCCCAACTATTTTTATGACAAACATATATTAAATCATAATGAGTTGATAAGTATTCGGGACACAAATTATACGATATATTAAAAATGAACCAACGTCATGGCCTGGTTAAGGGCTAGTACTGTACACAACATGTACCAACCAATAGCAAAAAACCATCTATATGAATTCACGGCCATCCATCATGCATCCAATTTGAAATATTGATTGATTCACAATTATATATAGAGCTGGATTTGCATGTGACAATTTTCAGAGTAAGTACTAAAACATGTACACAAATAATAAAGATATGACATGACATCCTATTGGTGTGTCTCTGAACCAACCAACAAACGAACTGCTGAGCACGCAGCGAGATCGATGCACAGTAGAATCTTTCTTTGGTATTTGTTTTATTCAATACGTGTAAGCAAGTTCTTGCGACCTAGTAATGTGGCCACTGGTGTGTGTGTACGCAAGGTTCTGTCAATGTTATCTTTTAACTCTTCCAAAGTATCCAGTTGATGACGAGCTCATTCCATGCCATTATTTGATTTGTTTCATTCTGATAATTGTCAAGATTTTGGATCCTTGTGATTATTAGCCGTATTTTGGATAAATAGGACATATTTTAACCTTGGAATCCCGACAGGATATCTTGGGTTACTGTATGCTGATTTAACGTCACCAGACTTGATGTATGATAGGGTCCTTGCTGCTCGCTTTATGACCGACTCGATTTTCGATTCCAATTCATTTTCGATTTTTGGCTATTAAGGTGGATGATTTTGTCGATTTGGACCGATCTTTGAGCAAAACGAGTTGACGGTTTTTCCAAATTAGTTTTTCATGCATCAAAATCAGAAAAGAAAAAGTTGCATAACCCCTTGGATAGAAATTAACAAATATAAAAGCCTCTAAAGATATGATTAATAAGTTCAATATAAAAATGTTAAATTACATGATAGTGTTAAAATTTCTAATTTTAATAATGTACAAATCATGTGTAAGTTTCTAATAAATTGGTTCTGAGTACTAGGCCGATCGAGTTTTGGCAATTTCCAAGTCTGAACTCATTGCTCATCGCTTCAGGCTCCGCAACCGAGTAGGACCAAGGAACTATTTGGATTACTTTGTATGGGAGTGTCAAGCTTTTTCCCTCATTGTGGATGGGTTATTCGGAAAGATTGATGAATAGTTATTGAAAAAGCGTGGGTTTAACAACCATACCCAATATTTCGCTTAGCAATCTATATGGCCAACTCCAATATAATTCCAAGAAAATCAACTAGACAGTCAGACTCAATCAATGGAAAGATATCCAAGAGTTGTATCTCTGTTTCAAAATCTAATCAACAAATCAAACAGATAGAAATCCGCGAGCCTGATTATTATGTGAAACAACTTGAACGGTACCAAAGACCAATGTTCAAGTGTCAATCAATATAATCAACAACCAAAGGTTGGATTCAAAATTGATTGAACTTACGCACAACCTGTGATATTTCAATTATATAAACAAATATAATGTGGAAAAGAAATAACACAGGCACCAGAAATTTTGTTAACGAGGAAACTGCAAATGCATAAAAACCTCGGGAACTAGTCCAGATTTGAAAAACACACTATATTGAGCCGCTACAGACACTAGCCTACTCCAAATTAACTTCGGATTGGAATGTAGTGGAGCCATAACCAATCTCACATTGATCAAGGTATATTTGCGCTCCTTACGTCTCTGAATCTCAGCAGGACTCTACGCACTTGATTCCCTTAGCTGATCTCACCCACAACAAAGAGTTGCTACGACCCAAAGTTGAAGACTTGATAAACAAATCTGTCTCACACAGAAAAGTCTATTGTATAGATAAATATGTCTCCCACAAATAAACCTATGAGTTTTGTTCCGTCTTTTGATAAATCAAGGTGAACATGAACCAATTGATATACCGGACTTATATTCCGGAATACCATCCTAGAAATATCAATCACCTCACAATAATCTTAATCGTATGGTAGCGAAACAAGATATTGTTGAATCACAAACGATGAGACCAAGATGTTTGTGACTACTTTTTATCTTGCCTATCGGAGATTAAATCTCGAGTAAATCTTAGAGAAGATAGTGCTCAATACGATGGAATAGAGCAAGATTAGAACACGCAACTACAGAGAAAATAGTTAGGTCTGGCTTCACAATCCCAATGAAGTATTTAAGTCGTTAACCTACATGGTTTCGTGAAAAACCTAAGGTTAAAGGAGAATCGACTCTAGTCGCAACTAGTATCACACATAAGTTGTGGGGATTAGGTTTCCCGGCTGCTAGATTTCTCCTTTATATAGTCTTCAAATCAAGGTTTGTGATCAATGTTACCTTGGTAACAAAGTATTCAATATTCACCATTAAATGTAAACCTGATTAGACTCAAGCTAATATCTTTCAACCGTTAGATCGAACTTATCTTGTTACACACAAATGAAAAGTGACTTCATTTAGATATATGAATAACCATACCTAAACGTGTGAACCTTTGTTGGCTCAGTAATAGTTAACCGAGGTTAGCCATATGAACACCTTCATATCAACCTTATTCATCTTATCCATAACTAGTTCAAATGACTCAAATGAAACTAGTTCTAGAGTTGTTCAATTATTTATATTCTCAAAGAAGTATACAATACACCATTGAAGCAAAATCGATTTTGATTCAATCAAACCAAGTCATGAACATTATATCTACGGTTTGCAAAAGATTGCATTCCTTAATATATAAATGTATTAGTTAATGAACAAACTGATTTTAGAACATTATCCACTTAGGTATGCATATGGGTACGCGTACCTAAATGGCCGGACTAATTTTGGGTTCGCCGATACGCGAAATGGTATGCATACCTTTCAAACTCAGCAGAAATTCCCGGAACTGAACCTCACACCAGTTAGCATGCCGGTATGCGTACTAGATTCCCGGACTTTCACAAAACCAACTAGTACGCATACGGGTATGCATACCATGGTTCCCGGACTTGGATTACATATATGCAAGTACGCATAATATGCTTATATCCAATTATTCTAAACTCTTATTTTAGGCATTGAAACACTCTTGGAAGACGACAATAGTTGTCTCACACAAACTATTAGCTTCAACGCAATTTTCAAGTGATCGAATGATCAATATGAAACATTCCAAGTCTACATCACACAAATCATGTAAGATATTACCAGGCAATTTTCACATGATCATCTTTTGACTTTCATCAAGAATATAAGATGAACTTGGTTAAAGTGAAAGATTACCAACACATATTTCGAGAAATATGTAAGCGAGTTAAACTTATCTCGAAATATCAAATGTGTATAATTGAAATCTATATAGCTATACGACTTTTGTCTCAAATAGGAGATAGAGTAGATAAACTTTTGAGTGATAGATGAGTTTAAGTCTCCACATACCTTTTGTTGATAAAGTTCCACAATCTCCCCTTAGTAGTTCTTCGTCTTCAATCGATGAACGTCGTGAAGTCTAATGCTCAACTATACTTTTTATCTTATTTCGAGACTTAGATATAAGTAGACTAGAAATCAAGACTTATAATTTTGGAAACTAAACTTGACAACAAGATTGAGATAAAAACGCTTGAGAGTTCGACCGAGCAGTGCTCTAACATTTTTAAAAAAAAAAAGTTAAACCCAACAGAATGTTATCTACAGGTACTGTACATGCTTCGACTGACATTTGCAAGATTGTTAGACTATGTTATGATTAACATTCATGCATTTTTTGTCAAAACAACTTTAACAGGTGGAACTGGACTGGTTGTGAGAATCTTTGCATGGAGATGCTATGGAACTAAAGGGAAGTATATTAATAGAGGAATGATTTTGGATCAGGAAGTGAGATAACTAGAGTTTTATCAAAGTTTATTTTGATCCATATGGGGAAATCTTGGTTAAGTAAATAAATGAACCAATATCATATGTCCACTAGATGAATGAAGGAACTATCCTGGATATCAACTTCTTATCGCAGAGTCATAAGTTTTTTGTTTGTCATTCAGTTAATGGACTTAAGTATGGAGTAGTTGATTCCACAACTAAGAAAGCCAAAAGCTGATATATGAATTTTGAGTATATTAACCATTACCCTCAAGACATCTCAGATTGGATAAAAGATGATATCATATATTTTAATTTTTTGATCTAATCAATAAATTTCGTCTTTGAATCATAAAAAAAAATGAAAAACGGAAGGGAAAACCAATAAATTTGAAGGTTTGAGCATTGCAGCGTAACTAGAGACACGCGGCTCATGTTAAGGCGCACGATGAAGTACTTGGACCACCCAATTCTGGATAATTTGATCAACCATAGTGTGGAAAGGCTTAGCCGCAACGAAGTGGATCTACTGGATATGTTGGGACGAAAACACATAAGACCTATTAATATCCTCTGTGGTGTGAAGTCATTCAACAAAAACAACTCATCATCCCTGGCTACCATCTATCATACAATAGAAAATTTGAGAAGGGAGACATGAAAAAATAGAGAACTTATGCAAAAATTATTTTATGAAGCTGTTTGTGGGTAAAAATCGTTTCTGCCGATTTTGGTAAATTCAGTAGGTGAGTGAGAAACTGGTTTAAACCCTAAACAAATGTGTTGTACATGAGAACTTTCTAGATTCGAGAGATCAATCTGTACAAGTCATCCTAAACCAAGAAATGGCCGTTCCAGACTTGCTTCGGTCACAAAGTGGAGGAGAACGGTTGATTTGGGGAGGGAAGCGAAGAAAGGTGTTGAGACCATAATAAATCTGGAAGAGTAGTGTCTCGACTTGTATCAGAAAGTGAAAGCTTCGGAAGCTTGCAAGATATGAAAGCTTTTTGGAGAGCTTGCAAAGTTGTCTTTTCTGAGAGTGTTGTGTTTTTCTCCTAACCGAGACTTGCTGTCTGGTGGAAATAGGTAAGACCTATTTATACAAGTCGAGATTGAAACATACCCTGGCCTCATGAAGGAAGAGAGTAAAGGGTGAAATAATGGGAGGAGGTGGTAACTTCATGGTGTTTATGGGTGAAAACGTTTTCACCATTATTTCCTCATTTATTTGACCACTTTATTCCTATTCACGCTTTCTTAAAGTGAGCATAGTATACGCTGCATGCTGTGACCGTCAAACCAAGACCCTGGAAAGCATACCCAAGTTTGTGTTGATGTCTCGAGTGTTGGTTGCACTTTGAGTGCAAGTGGCAATGCCAGGATGCAGGTGGCGTGTGTGGCATGTGCGGAATGCCTTTGTTGCGGGTTGCACCTTGAGTGCAAGTGGAAATGCCAGAGCTGCTAGTGGCGCATGTGGCATCTGTGGAATGCCTTGGTGGTAGGTTGCACGTTGAGTGCAAGTGGCAATGCCAGAACTGCTAGTAGCACATGTGGCATGTGCGGAATTCCTTGGTGGTAGGTTGCACGACTTGCAAATTAGGATACCAGCGAGGGTTTTGACATGTGACAATGGCACGTACGGCCAAGTTGTCCTCGGTTGCATGGCTTGCAAGTTAGGCTACCAGCGTATGTGTTTGGCATGTGCCAATGGCACGCACGGCCAATAGGGCCAAGGCTAGGCAATGAAAGCTACCAGTGAGCGCGTTGGCATGTGCCAATGGCACGCTCGTCCATTAGTTCCATGGCTAGGTAATGAAAACTACCAATGAGCGCGTTGGCATGTGCCAATGGCACGCTCGGCCATTAGGGCCACGACTATGTAATGAAAAACTGCCAGTGAGCGTGTTGGCATGAGCTAATGGCACGCTCGGCCATTAGGGCCACATCTTGGTAAGAAAAGCTGCCAGTGAGCGTGTTGTCATGTACCAATGGCACGCTCGGCCATTAGGGCCACAGCTTGGTAAGAAAAGCTGTCAGTGAGCGTGTTGTCATGTGCCAATAGCATGCGTGGCCAATTTGGCCTAGGTTGCACGGTTAGGTCCAAGGTAAGGGTGTTTGGCTTGGCGTGGTGTGACTAGCATAGCTAGGGCCAAGGAAAAGTGTATTCGGCATGGCGCGGATAGATTGGGCTAGGTGTGGCTGGCATGATTTTCCATTGGCATAGAGGTGCGGCTAGCATGGTTGGCATGCTTTGGCGCATTTGGTGTGGCTGGCATAGCTAGGGCCAAGGCAGAGTGCGTTTGGCATGGCGCGACTAGCTTGGGCCAGGTGTGGCTGGCATGATTTGTCATTGGCACAAAGGTGCGGCTAGCATGGTTGGCATGCTTTGGCGCGTTTGGTGTGGCTGACATGATTTTCCATTGGCACAAAGGTGCGGCTAGCATGGTTGGCATGCTTTGGCGCGGTTGGTGTGACTAGCATAGATAGGGCCAAAGCAGAGTGCGTTTGGTATGGCGCAGCTAGGTGTGGATGACATGATTTTGCATTGGCACAGAGGTGCGGCTAGCATGGTTGACATGCTTTGGCACGTTTGGTGTGGCTGGCGTAGCTAGGGCCAAGGCAGAGTGTGTTTTGCATGGCGCAGCTAGCTTGGGACAGGTGTGGCTGACATGATTTTCCATTGGCACAGAGGTGCGGCTAGCATGGTTGGCATGCTTTGGCGTGGTTGGTATGGCTGGCATGATTTGCCATTGGCACAGAGGTGCGGCTATCATGGTTGGCATTGTTTGGCGCAGTGTGACTAGCATATCTAGGGCCAAGGAAGGGTGCGTTTGGCATGGCGCGGATAGCTTGGGCTAGGTGTGGCTGGCATGATTTTCCATTGGCACGGAGGTGCGGCTAGCATGGTTGGCATACTTTGGCGCGGTTGGTGTGGCTGGCATGATTTTCCATTGGTATAGAGGGGAATTAGGGTTTTGCTCGTTGTAACCCTAATTTGATAAAAAATACCCCCCAGTAGTTACTGACTACATGTATTAAATGTGTCACCGGTGACATTAGGTTATTCGGGGTTTTACAATTTTACCCTTTGTCTAAAAACCACCATCAACATTAAGTCATCTTCTTAGCTCGGAACATGAGCTTTGTTGCGAGGTAAGCATAAGATGGTGACAAACTATCAACATTAAATCATAAAGAGAATTGGGGAGGCTTGTCTGACCTTTTTATAGATAGAATTTGGAATCCTTTCCTCTGGAAATTTTGCACAAATCGGGAGGCTGGAAAAATTAGTAAGCTAGGAAGCTGGGCGTGAGCTTGGGAAACTGGAAGTTGGGCGTCCTTGGGAGTTGGCGCAAGTTGTATGCTAGCTTAGTGGGGCCGGATTAAGATGGAAAGATGGTGCAAGTTGGGAGACTGAGCAGGATTGGGAAGCTTGCACGTTGGGAAGTTGTCCAGGATTGGGAAGCTTGCACGTATTGGGAAGCTGGCCAGGATTGGGAAGATGGCCAGGATTGGGAAGCTTACCTGTATTGTGAAGATGCCACCGGTTGGGAAGATGACGCTGATTGAGAATCTTGCGCGGATTGGGAAGCTCTTGCAAGGGAGACGCTTGCGGTTTAGGGTTTGACACGCCGAAACCCTAATTGGCGCCCTTCACTAAAGTTGCTGTAGAATCCTCGTTTGGAGTCGTATTTTCGATGTCCGCATACATATCTTCAAACCCAGGAAATTTCCAAGTTTTAACAAAGAAGATTTTTGAATTTTGAGCATGTTTAGGGGATAAAAAATGCGAAACAGTAAACTTCCAAGAGGTTTTCAGAACTTTTCCAGGTTACGTGTTGTCTGATGTTCTGGTCACCTCTCCTTGCTCGTTCATCTAATTTCCATGAAATTTTGACATGTTGTAGGTAACTTCCATTCGAAGAGAATGGTACATAAACCAACACCATATTCCACACCAATTGCACCCAATTCGTAATTTAACACATGGCAGTGTAAATTTCCCTCAGCTGAGTTTGTTTGGAAAACGTTTTTCATGACTTCGGTACTTCTTGCACATGTTGTAGAATCATAATAAGGAACTTGAATGATGTTAGTTTACTTACTTTCTTGATTTTATGATCGTACTGATTTTTCACGCTTGATCCATCCTAATCCCATGTAATCTTCGTATTAGGTGCTTAACAACGAAGTTGGGAATCATGGGTCCACTAGTACGAGCAAACCTGGAGTTGTTGATGATGAACCACTTGCGCCTCCAAGTTATGTAGTATTGATTGCCAATGCAGTGGAAACGGCGGAAATCCCAATTGAGCCTCAGATGGTGGAACCCGAATCGAGAGTAGTAGAAACTGCTTCATCGGAGGTTGCCCCATGCGCATCCTACTCTCATTACATCTCCTTGAATTCCCCATCCACATGATTCGACATGATCCTATCGTACTCTTATGGATGTGACAGTGGGATGCTCAGAAATTACTTAATAAAATATTCTGATAGCGCAGGCTTGGGACCCTCCACGACCCCGTAAAGTGTTGAAAGCGTCTTTTAGACAGAGAGATGATGATATTCTTGCGATGTACCCTTGAAGAGTTGATGACCTTGTTGTTAGTGCCTCGTTTTTGGTTGACTGTGTATTCTGAGCTTTGATAGTGAAGGGATTCCATGTATATCCTCAGTCCTCAAGCATGGTTTACATGTTTCCATATTTGTGGTAATTGCTTCTTTGGTGAGGCTCTGGTTGGTATTAACGAGTGAGCGACAAAAGTTCTTGGTAGGAGATGTAATCGGAAGAGACTACATTGTCGTGGTAACAAAGTAAGTTGGCTGGAATTGTATGGGCTTCTGTGGAAGTAAAAATATTGGATGGATGTGACTATGATCCTTGACATGAAGAAGCAGCATTGAAGTAGCTTCGGCTCTTGGTGAGGATGTTGAAACTTAGGAAGCTAAACGTTAAAGTTTTGGCTTCGGACCCTGGAGCAGCTTATGGAGAGAATGCTGAAGCGGAGCGGTTGCGTTAATCAGTATGTTGTCAAACCGGACATCCTTCAAGAGAATAGTGGTTAGGAATCCTTGGTTCCTTCTATCAACCGTGCTTTAGTTTGGGAGCGACTTCTCTGGTTGGAAATAGATGCTTCCCTAATGCAGTGCGGTTGAAGGCTGCAGATATGTATTAACATTGTGCCTTGGGGAAACATAAAATCTCACATAAATGTTTCATCATGGACCGCACAGTTTTGTGGGCGAAGTCCCCATAAATCATGCGTCCCTTGACTGGAAGAGAGTCTTCGTGAACCCAGGGGGTTTGATGATTTGCTTCGATTTTGGAGAAGTTGTTTCTAATCTTTACATGTGATGAAATTGGATTGCTGCTTCCCTACGGGGCATTCAAGTGCAACTGTAGAAGGATGCAGGATGCCAGCGCTGGGAATATGCAAACTGGAAGTGCAAGTGTGACGCAAGCTGTCAGGAAAAGATGCAAGCTGCCAGTGCTGGAAAGGATACAGGCTGTCGGCGCAGGGTGTGGTATTGTGGCCAGTCATGTGTGTGTTGCGTGTGTGCCTGACATGTGCGTCTGGCATGTGCATCCGATAAACGCGTCTATCAAGCGCGTCTGGTGTTGTTTTGGACGCGGAATGTTGGCGCTGGAACTCTGTCTATCAAGCTGTAATGATAACGCGGGAGGCTTCTTTCTGTGGGACGGTGGAATCAATACCTGGAAGTCGTGCTGGGTGGATCATGGAATGCTGGTGTTAGCGGTAGCAACAAAGTGGGCAAGCATATTCTGGCTATGCACTCCAGCGTTCCTCCTTCAATTTGTTCTCCTCTTTCTTTTGTTGGTGCAAACCTTAGCCATAGGTATGCCTTCCATAAATATGTAGGAATATAGTTCCTCTATTCGAATATTATTGTAGTAGCATCATCTACTTCATGAATAGTAATTGGTAACCATTATGATGCAAAGTCGGTACGCATGGTGTTGCAACAAAGAGTTTGAGCTAAAACAGGCGGTCCTTCAAATGACGAATGGCATCTTCTTCGAGAAAACTAAACCACTGTTGAATGGCTTCCTTTGCACTTCTGTCTTCTGAAATTCTTCTGTGTTTTTTTTTTTGAAAGGCAAATGAAAAACCTGGCTTATGGTTTTTATTTTCTGGATTTCTAGGTTGATAGGCAAGTGTTACCTATGAGGGTTTTGGGTTATTATTCGGGATGAACCGTTTTTGGATATGGAAGATATGAAAAGATGAATATGTGGTTCCTTTTTTTTTTAGGGATGATGTCGCTTTTGGGCTATGATTGTAAGTGATACGAACATCCTAGGGAAGATACGGAATCGTGAACATTGTGTGTTGGTAGATGACATGGGACAGGACATAACATGGCTATTGGTTTTATTATTCCCGTGAAAACTTGAAATGGTAAACCATATAAATTCTGTCTAGGATAGACTTACTCGGTTTCCCGGATCTCCTGATGATAAGGGATCCTCATGTGTAAGATCGGATTTCGCGGAAAGCACCACTGTGATTGCGGAAAGTCCTCGGTTGTTTTAAGTTACTTGATGACTGGACCATTTGCTTTTGATTTTTGTGAAGTCCCCAACTATTTCATGTAGCTTCAAGATTGGTAACCAGGCTGTCTTTCGATTCTTGTGAAGTCCCCAGCCGTTTCATGTAGTTTCACGACTGGTAACCAGGCTGTCTGGTAGTCGAGTTGTAGATCCCCAAATAGATTGCTTTCTTCTGCCATCCTGATGCCTGGATCGAAGTATGAGATCGATTTCTGAAAGCTGATATGTAACCGAAAGATCAATCCTCCCGTTGTGGTCGCTAATTGTTTACGGGTAAAAATCGTTTCTGCCGATTTTGGTAAATTCGGTAGGTGAGTGAGAAACTGGTTTAAACCCTAAACAAATGTTTTGCACGTGAGAACTTTCTAGATTCGAGAGATCAATCTGTACAAGTCCGGCCTAAACCAAGAAATGGCCGTTCCATACTTGCTTCGGTCACAAAGTGGAGGAGAAGAGTTGATTTTGGGAGGGAAACGAAGAAAGGTGTTGAGACCAGAATAATTATGGAAGAGTAGTGTCTCGATTTATATAAGAAAGTGAAAGCTTAGGAAGCTTGCAAGAGATGAAAGTTTTTGGGGATCTTGCAAAGTTGCCTTTTCTGAGAGTGTTGTGTTTTTCTCCTGACCGAGACTTGTTGTCTGGTGGAAATAGGTAAGACCTATTTATACAAGTCGAGATTGAAATGCACCCTGGCCTCATGAAGGAAGAGAGTAAAGGGTGAAATAATGGGAGGAGGTGGTAACTGCATGGTGTTTATGGGTGAAAACGTTTTCACCATTATTTCCTCATTTATTTGAACACTTTATTCCTATTCACGCTTTCTTAAAGTGAGCATAGTGCACGCTGCATGTTGTGACCGCCAAACCAAGACCCTGGAAAGAATACCCAAGTTTGTGTTGATGTCTCGAGTGTTGGTTGCACCTTGAGTGCAAGTGGCAATGCCAGGCTGCAAGTGGCGCATGTGGCATGTGCCAATGACATGTGCGGAATGCCTTTGTTGCGGGTTGCACCTTGAGTGCAAGTGGAAATGCCAGAGCTGCTAGTGGTGCGTGTGGCATGTGCCAATGGCATGTGCGGAATGCTTTGGTGGTAGGTTGCACGTTGAGTGCAAGTGGCAATGCTAGAGCTGCTAGTGGCGCGTGTGGCATGTGCCAATGGCATGTGCGGAATGCCTTGGTGGTAGGTTGCACGACTTGCAAATTAGGCTACCAGCGAGGGTTTTGACATGTGCCAATGGCACGTACAGCCAAGTTGTCCTCGGTTGCACGGATCACAAGTTAGGCTACCAGCGAGCGTGTTGGCATGTGCCAATGGCACGCTCGGCCATTAGTGCCACGGCTAGGTAATGAAAACTACCAATGAGCGCGTTGGCATGTTCCAATGGCACGCTCAGCCATTAGGGCCACGACTAGGTAATGAAAAGCTGCCAGTGAGCGTATTGGCATGTGCTAATGGCACGCTCGGCCATTAGGGACACGGCTAGGTAATGAAAACTAACAATGAGCGCGTTGGCATGTGCCAATGGCACGCTTAGGGTAACGGCTAGGTAATGAAAATCTTTCAGTGAGCGTGTTGGCATGTGCTAATGGCACGCTCGGCCATTAGGGCCACGGCTTGGTAAGAAAAGCTGTCAGTGAGCGTATTGGCATGTGCCAATGGCACGCTCGGCCATTAGGGCCCACGGCTTGGTAAGATAAGCTGTCAGTGAGCGTGTTGGCATGTGCCAATGGCATGCATGGCCAATTTGTCCTAGGTTGCATGGTTAGGGCCAAGGTAAGGGTGTTTGGCTTGGCGTGGTGTGACTAGCATATCTAGGGCCAAGACAAAGTATGTTCGGTATGGCGCAGATAGCTTGGTCTAGGTGTGGATGGCATGATTTTCCATTGGCACAGAGGTGCGACTAGCATGGTTGGTATGCTTTGGCGCGTTTGGTGTGGTTGGCATGGCTAGGGCCAAGGAAGAGTGTGTTTGGCATGGCGCGGCTAGCTTGGGCCAGGTGTGGCTGGCATGATTTGTCATTGGAACATAGGTGCGGCTATCATGGTTGGCATGCTTTGGCGCATTTGGTGTGGCTGGCATGATTTGTCATTGGCACAAAGGTGCGGCTAGCATGGTTGGCATGCTTTGGCGCGGTTGGTGTGACTAGCATATCTAGGGCCAAGGCATAGTGCGTTTGGCATGACACAGCTAGCTTGGGATAGGTGTGGCTGACATGATTTTCCATTGGCACAGAGGTGAGGCTAGCATGGTTGACATGCTTTGGCGCGTTTGGTATGGCTGGCGTAGCTAGGGCCAAGGAAGAGTGCATTTGTCATGGCGCAGCAAGCTTGGGCCAAGTGTGGTTGGCATGATTTTCCATTGACACAGAGGTGCGGCTAGCATGGTTGGCATGCTTTGGCACAGTGTGACTAGCATATCTAGGGTCGATGTAGAGGGTGTTTGGCATGGCGCGTATAGCTTGGGCTAGGTGTGGCTGGCATGATTTTCCATTGGCATGGAGGTGGGGCTAGCATGGTTGGCATGCTTTGGCGCGTTTGGTGTGGCTGGCATGATTTGCCATTGGCACAGAGGGGAATTAGGGTTTTGCTCATTGTAACCCTAATTTGAAAAAAAAATACCTCCCATTAATTACTAACTACATGTATTAAATGTTCTAATAAATGTGTCACCGGTGACATTAGGTTATTCGGGGTTTTATAATTTTACCCTTTGTCTAAAAACCACCATCAACATCGGCGAATAAGGACAACTACACGGTAGAAGATGTCGATGAGGAAGTGATATATGTTTTTATAGATCATATGGAATTCGTAAAGTTATCAAGATTCTTCCATCAAATTTTATTTTATGATTTCACATTTAAAACGAACAAGTATGGGAAACCGATATTGAATTTTGTGGAGAACACATTTATAAAGCCGTCATTTAATGTTCAATTTTGTTTCTTGGAAGACGAAACCGAGGGAAATTATATGTGGGAACTACAAAAGATAAATATATTATACCAAAAAAGTTATACTCCTAAGGTTATGCTTACGTAGAAGGAGAAATCATTGATAAATAATAGAGCGTGTTTTTCCTGTCGCATATCATCTTCTTTGCATGTTCCATATATGATGGAACAATTTTCAAACCAATTGCAAGACTCATATTCTACCACCAAAGAAAACCGAGATAGAGAGGATTAAAAATCTGTAGGTGGAAAAATAACAATAAGAAAAAGATATTTTTGAGGAAGTTAAAAATATAGATATGGTAAACTGGAGAAAAACTATGGTCTAGAATTTATAATAATATATCTTGTGCAAGGAAATCAAAATAATAACCATTAAAGTTGTTAAGTATGGTATGCATGTTGATGATGAACCTAAAACTTACTCTTAAGCCATGACCAATTCCAGAGTTTTTGTTTCTTGAAAAGAGGCTATCATCGATAAAAGAATTCAATTTTCACAAACATGACTTTTTGATAAGGTATTCCTCTCTCATATATTTCTCATTTCTCAATTCTTAATTATTATTATTTTATTTTATTTTTTGGAAAAAAGGATTATATTTTAATAATAGTTTATTCTATTTTATTTCGGTGCACTGATATCAGAAATATACTGACTTTTGTGGTTAACAAATATTATGTTGGCATTTCATACTCAGGTACTCACAATCTTGGTCGAAGGTACTGAGCAACTGTGATAGGTTTGGGAACACCTAACCTGTCGATCAAAAATATATCCTCAATTTCCAACTTAAAATCTGAAAGTCGTGACCCTTAGCCCAGCCCTTCATTTCAAGGCGTTTCGCAAATAAGGCTTCTTTAGAAAAACTAGCTTCCTTGGAGTTAATATCCACTAGCTTAAACTTTCCTGTAAGAATAATCTTAGCACAAGTTGGGTTCTCAAGATCCTTCTTCTCGCAAGTCCCAATGGAAAATTCGCTAACTATGAATGAAGATCTTGTATCTTTCATTCCATTTCTGGCAGTAGGATCAAGGATTATCAAATAGAAATATGGGACGCCATGTTGATTATTAGGTAACCCATCACTATATGATATAACATTATCGAACAGAGTACCTCCAAGCTCACTTTAAATGGTACTTAAAACAACCCAATTGTTCTGATAGACCAACCATCGAGCAGTAGCAAGAACATCTTTGGGATCAGGTTTCTGTTGGAATAAATATCCACGCCTTCCTGCTTATGCAAATCCCATCCAACTACCAAGAAAACCAAGTGCAAAACCACACACTAACTCTCAATTTATCCACTTCTGACTTCAAAATCTATCAGTCTATATACCAGTATATATATATATATATATAGAACTACCAAACTGTCAGCGAAGTGGAGGATTTCTGAAACGACAAAGAACAAAGAATAAAACGAGAACAAATGGTTTATGATTGTTAATTTGATTTGATTGTTAATTCTCAATTCATAACTAAGATTTATGTATGACTGTTAATTTGATTTTTTGATGCTAGTAGTGTTTCTCTGTTAATTTTACGAATAGCAGGAAGGTGAACATGCTTTGGTTCACCCATTCTGGTATGTCTAGCTTGTTGTCAAATTTAGTATCGATCAAAACTATAGTCTATTAAGACCACTCTTGGACTTGGACTAGAGCATGATATTTGAATATCATAATTCACCAATCGACCTTGAAGATTAAATATTGAAGAACAACGACGCTAGCGGAAACCTCATAAACAAAGGTATGTGAAGACTGTCCATCCTATTTACTCATATTATATACCATTTTATCTAATGAGATATGTCATTTGACTTTAGTAGTCTGATGGGCATTGCAAAAGAAACTATTCAAACAATGTAGAACTTATTACATAATATGTTGAGAACAATTCATTGTTTGAAGCATCGCAATTGCATAATAAGTTCATAAGGAGTTGTCAAGTTAGTTTTTATGTTCACAAACTTGAACTCATAAATTTAACAAAGACTTGGTGAATTAATTCTCGAATATCTCGCGTTCACGAATTGATTTATGCAGTTCACGAAAAGGATATTTTGAAAGATTCCATGACACCTTTTGTATTTGAGTACACAAACTTCTTTGGACAGTTGTGAACTTATCAAATATAAAAGGGTTTTTCTTACGAGATAACAATTTATTCACCACATGTTTTGGACAATTTACGAATTCATTTTGGTCTTAAGATATCTAACAGCTAACTTGAATCTATGCTTGTCCATTCCGGAAAAACGTAACCATTGTTCACTAGCTAACCACTTGGTTCATAACGTGTATTTCAATTAATATACGATGAAATATTTCTTCTTTGTTATTCAAAGCAAAGTCTTGGCTACAAAACAATTCATAAACATGAAAACACGTTCACGAACCTAAATTTGTTTGTAAGTTGCCAAGCCTTGTTCACCAATATAAATGGAACACTCTATGCATACTAGAATCCCAGTCATGTCACTTTTGCGTTCTAGTTGCGACTAGAGACGTCTTTTAAAAGACTTAGGTTTCCTCTGGAGAAACCATATTAGGTTACGACTTTTAAAGAGTTCACTAAGAAATTCATGAAGCACACTCATACTATGTTTTTACCTGATAGATATTTATTATCAGGATCTTGTTCTTATTGATTATTGTAGTTTTGAAACTATAGATCATGAACAAGATAAATAGAAATCACAAAGTACTCTTCGTCCCAGACTTTATGCTTCCACAAGATAGATATCTAAAACACTTCGGTGTTGATTTGGTTAGATTATTATTGTGAGCTAGAATTAGTTAGGCATCTCTATAACTTTTGAAGAGAGTAACACATCACAATTGTTAAGTTAGCTTGATATGTTTTTTCTTCTTCTTATCCCTTATAAGCATATAGATTCTCGTTACCTTGATTGGCTAGCGTCTGTAGTGGCATAATATATTGTGGTGTCCAAATTCTGGACCAGGTCTCAGGGTTTTTCTGCGCATTGTAGTTTTCCTCGTTAACAAAATTTCTGATGTTTTGTGTTATTTATTTATCGCATTATATTGTTTATGTTTATAGAGTAAATATAGAAGTAGTACGTTAAACAACAAAGAAATTTTTGAGCCTAAAGGACTTTTTTTTTTTTTTTGGAAAAGAGAGGGGGTTAAGGAGACCCCAACCTACAAAGAAAAAAAGAAAAAACAGGAAAAAGAACAAAAATGGCTAAATGGTCTAAACAGCAGACCAAAGCCAAGCACATAGTTACTCTCTAATGTACAATTTTCCGTTGGCGTCTTCATGGAATATCTTCTTCAGTTCCTCCGTGAAGTTATTGGGGTCAATTTATATGAAATCCCATGTGGGATACGAGCCTGCAAGAGAGTCCGCTGCTTTATTGGTTTCCCTATAGGTGAACTGAACATAACAATGCAACAACATTGCACGTAGACGCTTTATTGACTCCCAGATGTGATGGCATTGCCATGGAGGTTTAGGGTTGGGACTCAATAAATAAGACACTGCAATCATTGAGTCTGACCTCATAGAGACTCTGTAGTGGTGCTTTAGCACATCTAGATTTAATCCAGCTTCCACCCCCTGAAGCTCATGATGGGTAATGGTGAGAGGCTCTGAACTTCCAACAACAACATCCAAAGGGACTCCATCTTCATCTCTGATTATTGCGCCAAACCCAACCGCAGTGTTTGAAAGAGAACCATCAGTGTTGATGGCCACCTCTCCAGTAGCAGGCTTCATCCAGGTGCACTCCACTCGGGCTGTTGTGATAAATCTTGTATCACAGTTACATGTAGAGGATAATAAATTTCTCTCAGCCGTAGCAGGCATTAAAATTGTATGAGATGCCATTTTTATCTTCACCTCCTCAGTGATTCTATGGTAGATGGATTCATGAGAACTGCACTGCTGAGTAAAGATTCTCTTATTCCTCTCGCTCCAGATGTGATAAATGAAAGCATTGAGAGATAGATTTCTTAATGTTCATATATCCTTCTTCCCTTGGAACTGTTTGATGCACCAGTTGATAGTTTCTTCCCAAGTAGAGTGAGTAATACCTCTTATGCCTAGGCATCTTAGCAGCCTGTTCCATATAGTGGTAGATAACATGCACTTGAAGAATAAGTGATAGTCATCTTCTACCATTGAGTTTGCACATCACACAAACTGGGTTTACATCCAAACCCCAAGATATCAGGTTGTATCTGGTCTTTAGATTCCTATGGAGAGCCATCCAAACAATAAAGCAATGCCTAGGAATACATTTAGGGAACCAAACAAGAGCATGCCACTCTTGAGTCTCATTCTTGTGTCTGAGAGCATTATATGTATCCTTGAGTGTGTAATCTCCAGACATTCCAGCAGTCCAGACAATTCTATCTTCTAGAAGAGGGTTAGTTTTAACTCTGAGAATGATGTCAAAAACATTTCCAAGAGCATTGGAGAGATTAGGGGACAGATTCCATTCACCATTCACAAGACAGCTGCTCACCATTGCATCAACATGGTGGAAAGAATCATAAGCCATATGGATTGGAAAGATGCTCATCAAATTACCTTGAGGGAGCCATACATCTTTCCACATTCTGGTATTCTCACCATTACCAATCAGGGAAAGGATAAATTTGCAAGCAATGTCCCTATGATCCAATATTCTTCTCCAGCACCAAGAACAATCAGTGGGGGCTGTAAGGAACCAGAAATCCTTTTTCTTGATAAGGTTCTTGCTAACCCACTGCACCTAGATGGTGTCTTTGTTGCTAACAATGTCCCAAATATGCCTTAGATTTGCTGCTGTGTTAGTAGTCTCAATACACCTTATACCCAAACCTCCTTCTTTGTATGGGTGACAAATAATTTTCCAGCTGACTGCAGGTTTCTTGTAGATTAGATCAAAACCAGCCCATAAGAAGTTCCTAAAAATAGAGTTGAGGAAGTTTATGGTCTTCTTAGGAAGGACAAAGCAAGCTGTCCAGAATATAAGCATGCTACTCATAATAGCCTTAATGAGAATAACTCTCCTTGCATAGGATAAAACTCTGGCCTTCCAAGATTTGATTTTTGAGATGACATGATCTAAAAGAGGCAAACAATCAAAGTGAGACAGTCTAGTGGAGAGGAGAGGAAGACCAAGGTACTTGACAGGAAGGGTGCCCATCTGAAACCCAAGAACAGTTTTGATTCCAAAAGCTGTCACACTATCCAAAGAGGACATAAATATATTGCTTTTGTTGTTGTTGACCACAAGACCTGTCCTCGCAGAGAAGGTGTTTAGAGCTGTAGCCAAATCTTTTGAAGAGTGAACATCTCCATTCATGAAAACCAATAGGTCATCAACAAAGAAAAGATGGGTGACAATAGGGTCCTTGCATCTGGGGTGAAGAGTAAGCATGCCAAATTCAACTTTCTTGAGCATAATGGAGTTGAATAAATCCATTATAATAACAAAAATATAGGGGGAGAGGGGGCATCCTTGCCTGATGCCTCTTTTCCCCGCAATATAACCATGGGCAGATCAATTCACCATTATAGAGAATTTAGGGGAGATGATACACATACTGACCCAGTCAATGAACTTTTTGGGTAAGTTGAACTTCTTCAAGGTCATGAACAGGGCATCCCATTTAATACAATCATAAGCTTTTCTCAGATCTATCTTAACTGCATATATAGGAGCTCCATTATCTCTATGATAATTCCTCATAAGCTCATGAGCAAGCATAATATTGTCTTGGATTGACCTTCCCGAGATAAAAGATGACTGACAAGGGCTAAAAACCTTCTTGAATATGTTCTTTAATCTAACAATTAAGATTTTGGTGATGCATTTATACATGGTGTTGCAGCAAGCAATAGGTCTGAAATCATTCAAAGAAGAGGCATTATGAATTTTTGGAATGAGACAGACAAGGGTTGCATTCACCTCACCAAGGAGCTTGGCACTTGAGAAACTGCTTTTGATAGCTTTTATGAAATCTGTGCCTATAATTCTCCAACATATTTTGAAGAAATGGGAGGAGAACCCATCAGGCCCAGGGGCTTTATCCGAGTCTATAGTAGACAATGCATGCACAATTTCATCAGTGGTGATGGGTTGCACTAAGCCAGTTGCATCTTCCTCAGAAACAGTGTGGTGGATCTTGATCTGATCCCAAGAAAGTTGATCAATAGGAGTAGGAGAGTCTTTTCCAAAAAGATTAGTATAGTAATTGATACACTCCCTGGCTATGTCTTCATCATTGGTAATCATGTTCCCCTCAGCATCATAAAGGACTAGAATTCTATTTCTAGCTCTTCGCTCAATGATAGTTTTGTGGAAAAAGGAAGTGTTATTATTACCAAGATTTAACCAATTCACTCTAGATTGTTGTTTCTTCATAGCCTCTTCTTGTCTTGCCTTCTTAGCATAGTCACTAACTGCTGCTTTTTCTGAGGATATGGAGATAGGACAGAGGGGGTTCACTTGAAGGACATGTTGAGATGAAACCATGTGGCACTTAGCCTCGATAACCTGATTACTGAAGTTGGTGAATCTTATTCTCCTCCAGGAAATGAGGTGAGCTTTGACATTCTTCATTTTAGTAACAAAGATAAACATTGGGGTACCTTGTACATGGATATTCCATGCAGCCTCCACAATCTCCATAAAATCAGCTTTTTCAGACCAAGTATTAAAAAACCTGAAAGCTTTTGGCCCATTACCTCTATCAGCAAAGGTACTTAGCACCATGGGGGAGTGATCTGAAATCCCACTGGTCAGGAATTCTGTGATGGAATATGGGAAGACATCAAGCCAAGCTAAATTAAAGACAACTCTGTCAAGTTTACCAGTAACCCTATTAGGTGCATCTTGTTTGTTTGTCCAGGTGAAGAAGCAGCCTATGTAAGGGCAATCAAAGAGCTGAGAGTCTTGAAAGCAGGCTTGGATGTTGGCCATTGAAGTTGCAGAGACAGGATCCCTTCCCTCCTTTTCATGAGAGTAAAGGTGAGCATTGAAATCCCCCATAACACAACCAAGGAAGAGTATTATTAGCAGCAAAATTTCTAAGAGTATTCCATAATTCTTCTCTTTGGTTTTCATTGTTGTGGCCATACACAATTGTTAACACAAACCATGGCCCATTCATAATGGACACCTTAGAAAATATGGCTTGGTCAGTACTACATATACTGTTGACTCTCACAAATCTAGGGTCCCATAAAAACCAGATTCTGCCAAGCGCATGATTAATATAATTGTCCAAATAGGACCAACCAGGAATAATGTTGTTTCTAACTCTATCCTTATTACCGTATTGAACTCTTGTCTCCACTAACCTACATATTTTCAAACTATTGCTTCTAATTAAATGTTTTACCTCCACTTGCTTCAGGGGGTCATTAAGCCCCCTGGTATTCTAACTTCCAATGTTATTCATTGTTAACAAGCCTATAAGGAGCTTGTCTAATCCGACCCGCCTTCTTGAGGTCAGTACCCTTTATTCCCACATGTAGCTCATTTGACTTTGTTACTGAGGATTTTATATCTCCATGGATAAGCATGCCTTGAGCAGGACCATAATCGGAAAATTTAGGAGGAATAAGAGCTCCTTTGTCTTGCAAGTTTGGGGCAGGGGTCTTCTCAGGTGCAACCTTGCTGCCAGCTAAATTGGGAGCTACTTGTATAGGAGGGTTGCTGAGAGTTTCCATATTATCCAATATCTAGATGCTTCCACTATCATCCAAAGCAGAGAAAGTGTTATTTGCTTTGGAAACGTTAACCATTATATTGGAAGCTTGATGGTTCCTATCTGGTTCAAACCCTGGAGGGTATATAGGAGAGTCCAGCTGATTTGAGACACTTCCACTTGGTAGGTCCGTCCTTCCACTTTTTATAGACTTCCTTTTGTTATTAACTGATGTCCATCCCTTTTAAGCTTGTAGCATCTCTTGTTCAATTTGAGATGAAGCAACTGGCTCATGAATAGGAGGGGGGTTGGGTTTAGCTCTTGGCACATAGACAAAATAAGGAGGGGTAATAACTTGTTCTTTAGCCTTTTTAGGGCACCTTGCTTCATTGTGGAAAAAGGTCGAACAGCTTGGGCACTGAGCCGGATTCCAAGCATATTCTACATCCACCGTGCATTTGAATCCATTATCAAACACAACTGTGATCTCCTTCTTGAGCACTGATTTAGGACTGATCTCTACACATACTCGCGCAAAAGACATTCTGGTTCTCGCTGCCGTAGGACCATCCAAAAGAAGAGGCTTCCCCACTACTGATGCAATGTGACTTAGGCCAACTGGATTGAAAACATGAACATGGACCTTTCTAATAGTCATCCATACTGGTATTGCCTGAATATTCTCTAGTTCTTGCTCAATAAAAGGTTCCCAATTTCGAACAAAAAAGGGGGAGTGAGAAATAAATACCGGACCATATTCTAAGGAAGTAACACGATCTTCATCCAAGGAGAATTTGAGAATGTAAGCTTTTTCTCCATGAACTGTCATCGACAGAGTTCCTTTGATGTTCCAAGCCTTCTCTATTGCTGATTTCACATGGGAGAAAGACAGTCTTTTTCCCACAAAGCCTCCTACCACCAGTTTTTCACATTCTACCACATGATCTTCCAACACCGGAGCTCTGATTCTTGCTACAAGATCACCATCAATCATCTCAGGTGGACAATAGACGACTCCATATGATGATCTAGGTAAGAAAGGTCGATTACGATTCACGGCGCCACTCCAAGAAGAGTTTGGATTGTTCAAATTTCCTGGGGATTGAGCAGGTAATGAAGAAGAAGGGGTTACGGGGGGAAAACTTGATGAAACAGAAGGATTCCCTGGATCAGGGGGGATCAGATTCACCATTTTTGCAAAGAAAAAGACCAACCCTAATCGCCTTTGACGAAGTCAAAATCGCCCGGCCAAAGTCAATCTCAAAAATGATTGATTTTGATATTGTGAGCCTAAATGACTTTGATTAACCTACAAGATTTATTCTTGAGAATTCGTATACTGAAATATAGATTACGTACAAGACTTGTTCTTGTTGCAGTACGGTTCGTATACAGTTCGGGTAACTCAACAAGCTTGTCCAAGTAAACGTAGACTACAACTCAGATACATGATCTCATTTGTTGATATAAACTACTTATTGTAAAAAGTTTGTCCATACAAATTTCCGAACGAGAAAGTTGGTAATGTACTTGCCCGTTAGGATAGGAATCATCCTTAAAGGCTTATTTAGGGTTATGAAACAAATTTTGGATCATTCTAACATATTTGATCTAAAAAAAAGTATTCATTCAACTCATTGAGTACCATATGCTAACATGTTTTTGCGAGTTAAGCTATATCTTGCCAGCCGTACTTTCCTTCGAGATCCAGCACGTGCATCTCACGTGAGATACACAACCTAGTTCACCAGGACCAGGTAAAACAAACACTTTGAAACTCAGCCTGTTTGTGTGTCAAAATCAAATCACTGGGTTTTGGATGGATAGTTAGTAGCAGCCCTCTCTCTCTGGTTCTAGTCATCTTCTTTGATTGAAACGTCAACGTCTTCTCTGTTATCTTAAAACCCAAAGGGTCTGTGACTCTGTCTCTTAAATTCTTCTTCTTCTCTTTATAGAGCTGCTTCTGAGGAGGAGGTCACGTCGGAGAACACAACCACTCCGATTGAACAATGGATCCAACTCGAGCTTTTGTCAAAGACGTTAAGCGTGTTGTTGTCAAGGTACCTCCTTCTAATCAATCATGCAACCTAATCATTTGATTTTGATTTTAATTTTTTTTTTTTTGATTAGTAAATGTAATCGTCAATGCCAAAGTTGAGGCAATGGAAAATCAAATTCCATGATTTTGTAGATTTTCATTAATTCATGATTTCTAGCTAAAACCCTTGTCTTTAAATGTCAAAAGTTTCAATCTTTCAACCCATTTTACTGAGATTTTGATTGCTATTTATAAAATTGGATGGTCGATTACTGGAAGTTTGATTTTTTCTTCTTCTTAAATTAGCCATATGGGAGGCAATTGCCCCCGCCGCCTATGCTTGCTTCAATCCTGTGTGCTAGTAGGTTATGAATTGAATAGCGTTAATTTAACCCACGGGCTTGCATTATTGATTTTTGTGTCCTAATGAGAAAATGTTGTGGCTGATTTTGTTTATTGTGTGAATACCAAGGTTGGTACGGCTGTTGTTACACGAGCTGATGGAAGATTGGCATTAGGTAGACTTGGAGCACTTTGTGAGCAGGTATGATTGAGTATCATTCTTTTGTTTTTTTTTTTCGGTTTACGAGGGTTTGCACAGTTTTTGTATTCATTTGCTATATCATTGAAGCCTATTTGAAGTTTACGGTTTGTGGGTGTAATGATTGCAGCTCAAGGACTTGAATACACGAGGGTTCGAGGTAATTTTAGTTACTTCAGGTGCTGTTGGTGTTGGCCGCCAAAGACTAAGATATAGGAAACTACTAAACAGCAGGTTAGACTTCCCTTAGTACTTGTGCTTTTTCTACTGCGTGAATTTATCATTTCGGGCTTCTGCTGAAATACAAAGTTATCAGTGTAACAGAAAGAATTGTAACTCATACATTGTGATGTTTTGTAGCTTTGCCGATCTCCAAAAACCACAAGCAGAACTTGATGGAAAGGAGTGTGCAGCCGTTGGACAAAGTGGACTGATGTCTCTCTACGATGCGCTCTTTACTCAGGTGTCTCATCTTTGGTCTTTTCAATCCGTGACTACATTTCATACCTTGAACTTAATGTTTCTATGATTTCCGATTCTAAAACTGAAAGAGTTATCTGTCATGCAGCTAGATGTGACTTCATCTCAGCTCCTTGTGACTGATCGAGATTTTGGCGATATCAACTTCAGAATGCAACTTTGTGAGACTGTCAAGTCATTGTTAAAATTTCACGTGATTCCTATTTTTAATGAGAACGATGCTATCAGTACCAGGAAGGCTCCTTATGAGGTGTGGTGCTCTTGACGTTTGCCTTTTACTTCTGATACTTTCTCTACAGGATGATTCTGATACTTTCTCTTTTCTCATCGACATTTTGTCAATACCCATTGTTTCAGGACTCTTCTGGTATATTTTGGGATAATGACAGTTTAGCAGCTCTGTTGGCCTTAGAACTAAAAGCCGACCTCCTTATCCTGTTGAGTGATGTCGACGGATTGTACGATGGCCCTCCTAGTGAGCCACAATCAAAGTTAATCCATACTTACATAAAAGAAAAGCATCAAGGAGAAGTTACATTTGGTGACAAATCCAGGGTAGGTAGAGGAGGTATGACAGCTAAAGTAAAAGCTGCTGTATATGCAGCTTCTGCGGGCGTCCCTGTCATTATTACCAGGTATACAACAGTTGAGCCTTTTTGTTACAAGTTAAGTATCACGAGTAATTACTTTTCTTTATATTAATTTTTGCATTTTTTTTTTTCCGGCTGAAGTGGTTATGCTACTGACAACATCATAAAAGTTGTTCAAGGAGAGCACATAGGCACCCTTTTTCACAAGGATGCACATTTATGGGCCCCCGTTAAAGAAGTTGATTCACGAGATATGGCAGTTGCAGCAAGGGAGTGTTCTAGGCGACTTCAGGTAACACTTTTGTTCGCTTAAACGGGGGATGGAGTTGTAGCTTCTCTTCTTTTGCATTTAGTGACTTTGTGCCATGAATACTTGAACTGTACGGTAAAAATGCTCGTAGGCCCTTCCTTCAGAAGATCGAAAGAAAATTCTGTTGCAAGTAGCTGACGCCTTGGAAGCAAATGAAAGCTTGATCCAAGAAGAAAATGATGCTGATGTTGCTGCTGCAAAGAAGGCTGGATATGACAAGGCACTCATATCTCGCTTGGCTTTAAAGCCAGGGAAGGCAAGGCTCCTTAATTGTTATCATTTTAATTTTAATTCTCTATGCTATTAAGAACCAAATTCCAAAATTTGAATCTATCGCATTGTGTTCCACAGATTTCAAGTCTGGCTAAATCTGTTCGGGTACTAGCAGAGATGGAAGAACCAATTGGTCGGGTTTTGGCAAGAACTGAGGTAACTACAGTGAGATATGAGGATATGTTTTTTTCTCTTTAAACTTTAGCTTCTCCTACATGCTAATCATGGATTGCTGACTTCTTTTAAAATGGATAACATTCCAGGTCGCAGAAGGTCTTATCTTGGAGAAGACGTCTTCCCCATTGGGTGTTCTTCTGATTGTGTTCGAGTCTCGACCTGATGCACTAGTTCAGGTATATTCCAATAATTCTGAATTTGGTAACATTCCTAGTACTTCGGAGTTAATTCATGGCATAATCAAGAATTTTCATTTTTGAATTTTGATGTCAGAAATACAATTTTGTTATGGTTTTTACTAATGCTTGGTACTCTATGATATTCAATAGATAGCTTCATTAGCAATTCGTAGTGGGAATGGTCTTTTGCTGAAAGGAGGGAAAGAAGCTAAGCGGTCAAATGCAGTTCTGCACAAGGTTGGGATTTCTTGAGATCTCCCCCGTTGGATCATAATTTCTTCCTAACTACATCATGTCTTATTCGGTCAAACGGTGATTTATGCATTTACAGGTTATCACCGAGGCTATCCCAGAATCTGTTGGATCAAGGCTTATCGGGCTTGTGACTTCAAGAGAGGAAATTCCCGATCTCCTTAAGGTGTGTATTGAGATCGAAAGAGTGCATAGTTACGCATATGGCTATCTTTCATTTATTGGTTCTTACCTCCACTTGCACATGTGTTGTAGCTTGATGATGTAATTGATCTTGTGATCCCAAGAGGCAGCAATAAACTTGTTTCCCAAATTAAAGAATCGACGAAGATTCCTGTTCTTGGCCATGCTGGTAAGCTAATCATTATTTTATAGCAGCCATCTCTTAGTTTTCTGCTAGAAGAAGCAGCCATCTCTTGGTTGTAATACGGTTTTGTCTTTCTCTTCTCAGATGGAATTTGTCATGTTTATGTTGACAAGTCAGCAAATCTTGATATGGCTAAGCGTGTTGTCCTGGATGCAAAGATAGATTATCCCGCAGCTTGCAATGCTATGGTGATTCCTGGTCCTATGTGGCATCTTAGATATCTCGGCTTTCACTTTTTATATAGTAAGCACTGTGTGCTGTTGAAACAAGAGCCACTAAGCTGTTTGCTTGTGCTTTTTTCAGGAAACACTTCTCATGCATAAAGATTTGTTAGCATCTGGTAGTCTCAATGAGCTTGTTGGAGAGCTACGTGCAGCTGGTAAACCTCCGTGATACATAGTGTAACTTCAAATCATTCACCGAGTTCGAATAAATTAAAAGAACAAATCCATGTTCATTAATGTTTGAGCATCGTAATGCAGGTATTACTTTATACGGTGGACCAAAAGTGAGTACTTCGTTGAAACTTATGGAGACACGCACATTTCATCATGAGTACAACTCCATGGCTTGCACGATTGAAATTGTGGATGACGTATATGCAGCCATTGACCATATACATTGTCATGGAAGGCATGCTAACATCTCTTACGCTCCCTGTCTCTTTTTTCTAAAACGGAAGAAACCAAGGTTATTTACGTCATCTCTTCTTTTTTGCAGTGCACATACTGACTGTATTGTTACAGAAGACCGTGAAGTTGCAGAAATATTCCTACATCAAGTCGACAGGTATGCATACGTTTCTTTTGGTTACTCTGCACCTCTAATTTTGTGGCTCGGTGGCTTGCACTTTTCTGAAGCACCCTTTTCTGTCTTCTTTCTTACTGTATCGCCTTTAGCTTAAAAGAATAAAAACATGTATGATATTCGTTTTATGTTTCACCAGTGCTGCGGTCTTTCACAATGTGAGTACAAGGTTTTGTGATGGAGCTCGTTTTGGACTTGGTGCAGAGGTAGGATTCTTTTAAGTCTGGTGTCATACATTAGTGAGCTTAACATTTCATGTCTCATGATTGCTGATTTTCTGTTGACACATGAGCAGGTCGGAATAAGTACAAGTCGGATTCATGCTCGGGGTCCTGTTGGAGTTGAGGGACTGCTAACCACACGATGGTATGTGTTTCCCTCAAATTTGTTTGTTGTAGTGGGTTGTCCTTGGGCCTAATCGTCTCAGTTCTACTAAGAAATCCAGACTCCTGTTTATCTAATTCGCCAATTATTCATTTGTTGGTGTACTAAGGGCCAAATATCTCAACAACTTGGACAACCGGGATATCACTCCTGTGTTTTGTCAGTGAATTTTGTGTTTGTTACGTCTGACAACTTAATTTCTTTGGCCTTACAGGATTATGAGAGGGAATGGACAAGTGGTTGATGGCGATAAAGGGGTTGTGTATACCCACAAGACTCTTCCTCTGCAAGCGTAAATATCTGTCACCTGTAATCAAATAATCACTGCCTTCTGGCGTCCGATTTCCTGCACAACCGGGTACTTGACATGGCAAATGTAATCCATACAGCTCAAAGCTGCTTTCATTTGATTTCTTTCTACTGTACAAGCAACACAGGCTAATTTTCATGTATGCTTACGAGCCGAGAACTAGTTTCGAGTTTTTAGTTTCTGAATAAATTTTTTGTTAACACTTTGTTGCAAGAACAGTATTCATTTTCAATAATAACGCGTTTTCGCGGACAAAGAAAGGCTTAGAAACTCTGGTAACAAAAAAATCCTGCACGAGCGAATGCCCGGTCCTCCGGCTAATTCAGGAACAGGTACTGGTAAAAAAAAAGTGTATTCTTCAGCTACAGGCATATCAATAACAGATAACTATGAATACTGGTACATGCCCGAGTGGGCGCAGTCAAGAAAAGAAACACGGACTGTTGTTCAAAAATTTCATAAAATCGCGTTCGCCTTTGATTCAACAATAAATAGAGAGTACAGTTAAAAAGAAATCACTGGCAATGTAAAAACTAACAGACATCATGGTTTAGCTTGATGAACCCCTAGAAGATTAAGATCTTTCTTGCTAATGCCGTGAGGGATGTGATCTATGTTGGGTCCGTAAAATACGACAGCTTTTAGTGTTCTGTAATTCACCTCGCAGTAATGAGTCGGCAGGTTGATCTTTTTGATACTTCTCTTCCTACTGTACTTGTACGGGGATCCAGAGAAATGAGTCGAATTTTTGTACAGTTCCGCTAGCTTGCTGATTGCTTTACTCAAGTTAGGAGTACTTCTTCGGTTCAAACTAGGACTTCTTGATCGGACCATGCTACCTCGGTTTTTCTCGTCAAATGCTTGCTGCACGCTCCTCTCATCCAAATCCCTTCAATACAAAAACGATAAAAGCCAGTGTTACAAGATACTGAGCATGCAACAAGTGACAGGATTCGATAAGGAAAATATCATTCAAAAGTTGAGAATCAATTGTTACTTACTCGATGTCAGGTCTTTCAAGAGCACTCTGCTCCAGAGAAGCATTTGGTCCCTCGGCCTACCAAAACACATAAAAGACATCGCAGATTTTAGCATTTCATCTCGGTTATACAAGCAATCTTTACGCGTACTGAGTTGTTGTGATAGCGTTATGCAACAACTTGTGAAACAATCTAATAATAAGAAACAAAAGAAGCAGAAAAACTTCATAAAACCTCGAATTTGTAGCTGAGATTTTCTATGCAAATGAAAATTATCCTGCAGCTTGCAATGCTATGGTGATTCCTGGTTCTATCTGGCATCTTAGATATCTCGGCTTTCACTTTGTATATACTAAGCACTGTATGCTGTGCAAACAAGAGCCACTAAGCTGTTTGCTTCTGCGTTTTTCAGGAAACACTTGTTGTGCATAATGAAAATTTTACTGTTTGTTTGCCATGTTACTAAAGTCGCAGGACAAACTACAAAGCAACTACATAGTTGAACTACCGCAAAGTAGGAACAAAAGAGTAGTTAATTCCTATTACGAATGACAAAAAAGGGTGCACATAGGCAGTAGACTAGTAATTTCAGTGAAATAACAGAATTATTTATACAATTAGAACTCACTAAATCCTAGTTCAAAGTTTAGAAACGAGTGGAATATGTGCTTGAGGTGGCCCTTGTAAACGTATGCAGTCATACATAATTCCGTCGAAGGGGCCGTAGCTTCTTGACATGGTTTAAAAACAGAAGAAATTTGGAAAGCCAAGAGTCAGGGTTGGTGTTCTACATATCAATCATTTTCTTTACTAGTGGAATTGCTATCGCTAAAATCCCTATTTCACTTATCAATGAAAAGCCCCGTATTTCAGTAACCAAATCCAAAGATTTATTTCTAGTAAACGAATTTAAATTTACCAACTTTCACACCTCCAACACCTAATTCCAAATGCATTTTCAATTAGTAAACAACACGCATAATTCTCCATTATAACTTACTCAGTTTATAAGAGTTTTGTTGCCTAATTACCCTGTCTATAACCTGTTTGATTAAATGCATCAAAGAAAATAATCTCCTACTCAATTAGTAAGATCCCCTCATAAACCCATGTTTATGTTTTTCCCGAAATGAATCAAAGAAACGAATTCATTTTTTACTAAATCGAATCTGGGCATTAAAATGTGAAACCCTAGAATCTGTGAATTCAATAATATCGCATTATGATCGAAAACAAAGAAAAGAAAAGAAAACTAACCTTAAGAGAACCAACCAAATTGAGATCACCATCATCAGCAGCACCTTGTCCTCCTCCTCCTCCTCCTTCATTAGAAGACACAGAAGAGAAGAAATGAAGATTTGGAATTGAAACCCTTGGAAATAACACATCATTACTGCTGCTGATTTTCTTCAAAGGTGTAGTAGTGAAGACCGCAGAGCTGTAATTTCTCGTTAATGGGGTTATTGAAGGTGCAGCAGCAGCAGCAGCCTTCTTGATGATGATTCTACTCAAAGTCGCCATTTTTGTTACAGAACAAATCTCACTCTTTTCTTTCCTTCTTCTTGTTTACATAGGGTTTTTCTTTTTACAAAAAATAACTGGGCTTGTTATTGGATCAGGCCCATGTCATATCGGGGAGGTTTATAGAAGTCATACCACCTCCGTTTCAGGAAAACAGATATATTCCTGAGACGGAGGGAGTATAATAATCAGTCAGATGGTTGTTGTGAAATAAATTGTGCTAACCATTGAGAAAAAAGTAAAATACTGTGAATCTGAATTGCTCTCTTCCTCCTCCTCATCATCAGAATCATGTGGGCGAACCCTTGACTTTAATCTTCTCACCATGATACTCCCTAGTCAATGTTAGTGTTTCCTCCCCACAATCTTGAAAGGAAACTCTTCTTCTTAGCTCGAGAAGAGATGTGATGATGAGCTGGAACTGAAGTTGTTTGAGATACTTTTCTAGATAGATTAGTAATGTTATGGACCTTACCAAGGTTGTACTGTTCTTCAATGGGGTAGTGAAAAGATGCAGCTAATTTCTTCATCATCATACTCAAAGTAGCCGTCGCCATTTTTGCAGAACAATAACTTTTTTCAGAAAACAGAAGACAAGTATTGTTACTGAATTGGGAAATGTAGTATTAATGGTGCTGATCTTCAATTGGGTGCTAAAATCCCTGTTTCACTAACAAATGAAAAACCAAATCCACCAAAAAAAAAAAAATCAGCAAATTTACCAACCTTCACACCTCCAACACCTAATTCCAAATACATCTTCAATTCTCCATTCTAATCACTCAGCTTATAAGGGTTCTGTTGCCTAATTTCCCCGCCTGTAAGCTGTTCGACAAAATGCATCTAAGAAAATCTACTTGATATTCAATTAGCAAGGGACCAAATTCATCTTCTGTGCAAGTTGCAAAAGTATAATAACTTGGGTCGAAATGAATGAATCATTCTACTAAATCGAAACCTAGAATCAGTGAATTGAAAACATCATATAATTAAACAAAAAAAAAAAAAAAAGAGTGAAAAAACCAACCTTATTGAGATCATCATCATAAGCTTGCCATTCCTATTTCTTGATGATTCTACTCAAAATCGCCATTGTTACTCACTACAGAACCAGAACAAGCTTCTCTCCCAAATCTCTCCTCCTCCTCTCCTCCTTGTTGTTTAGGGCTCTCTTTACAATCCCAAGAAAGAGCTGGGCCCCCAAATCGTTTTATCGGGTAGGGCCCATTCAAAATTTTCAGATCATCGGTCATCTAAATCCGACACCTACAAGTTTATCCTTCATTCCTTCATCTTCAGCTGGCGAGGGGGCATTTAGCTCGTCTCCTAGCCCGTGATTTTGCTGCATTATGCAACCATATTTTAGGATAATAACAAGTTACATCAATTTTCTTCCGATGCATAATGCATTATGCAATCATATTTTTAGGATGCATAACATTATGAATCAATTTTTCACTTGCATAACATGTTATGCGAGATATTATTATAGGTGCATGACAAGTTATACAGTCTTTGTTTTTGTTGGTTCAATGAATAACAAAAAAGTTGATGCATAACATGTTATGCAAACATTTTCTAGACTACATAACAAGTTATCCAACAACTTTTCAAACTACATTACAAAGTTATGCATCCATTTCATAGTTTTCAACATGTTATGCATCCATTTTCATATATGCATAACAACTTTTCAAACTACCATTCATTCACAGAGAAAAACCCATTCAGCAACAACATAATTATCATGCATCATCTCCTCCTTCTAGACCTTCACAGAGCTGCAATACCAACGAGTTCTGACTCAAGCCATCATTTAAAATCCATCTAATCAACACCAAGAATCTGCATAGTCACTCCTATTCTCAGTTCCGTCCTCACTGCAATGTACGCCTCATGTCAAACATTCTTTGTAATTGCACAATCATTACTCCTAAACATCATCTATCTCCTCACCTAGCCATCTCCAAAGGTGCAAAATAATCACCATCCCCATCTACTAAATGACCTGCAACACCACCAAACTTCCACCTTCCCTTATCCATTGCTGAAGCAACAGCTACAACTGTCATACTCATTTACAACACCAACACCAGCACTAATCACCACCAGATTCATTTACGCCATGAATATGGATATGTTCCAATCATTGATCTGAAACAAGCGTGAACGTATTCAGTCAAATCATCATGGTAAATCCCTGGTTTGATACTAAACATAGGCACATTATGTACTAGTTTTATAGACGACCTTGGTACTCAACATAAGTTTCATCTTCATATTACCATTAACACAAGAATATAATTGTAAAAAGAATCTCAATCAACACTTAATCTTAATGTTTGAAGCATTCTGGTTTTGATGAAAGACTTGGCAATTTTCATCCACGTGATTAAGAAAGACTTGGGTATTTAGCTAAAGATCTAGCAATTTAATCTTTTGAAGGTCCTATAAGGGATGAACATCGGTAAAAGATTGGGAATCTCACCCTAAGGCTCAATTATTTCAAAAACATTAAAAATCCAACACTAACAAAACAAAACAAAAAAGTTTTTGGGATGAAAATCAAAAAATAAATTTGATGAATTTCAACTTCCCTAAACTTAAACAAACCCAAATCTAAGAATGTGTACCCAACACGAAGTTTAGAAATCGAAATCATATCTCAATTTTGAGAAAAAAACAAATCTAAGAATTTCATCATCAGAATGAATTAAGAAATCGCACCTCAATTTTGGGAGAAAAACAAAATCCTTCTAATGAGTTCATCTATTCTCGAATGCTAAAGCTCAAAAAATGAACAACCTATCGCCAACATCATCACTTTTTGTCAGTACAAAAAAACTTGCTCGTCATAGTTTCATTTCCAACATAATTGATATCCAACGCATTTACCCATGTCTTCTAGCACCTTCAACAACCCACCGACAGTCACCATCATCATGATCTTTCTCCATCAATTTTTAGATATGCTATTTAGTTCGCCATGAGAGAAAACATATTTTACTCGATTAGTTTCTTATTCTTCCTTGCTTTGGATCTCGAGAGAATAAAGAGATACGGAGAAGAGGAGATTGAACTGTTAAAAAACGGAAATAAAATTCTAAATTTTTTGGGTTTAGGAATAATTTTGAACCCAGAAATGGGTGCGCCCCTGAACTTTATTGTCCGTGGGTTTCACAGTGTCCAAAATCTAGAAAATGGGTGTGGCTGTAGTTTTCACCATCTAAATCCGACACTTACAAGTTTATGTTTCATTCCTTCATCTTCAGCTGGCGAGGGGGCATTTAGCTCGTCTCCTAGCCCGTGATTTTGCTGGGCTGATCGCCAAGTTGGGCTGCAGTTAAAAAGTTGTCAGGTCATAACCAGCAACAGTTTTTTCTTCAATCCTGTTATAGGGGTGGCCGATTTTATTAGAGGGGCGTCAGTGTAATAATAATGTCCTTCTATTTGGTTAGGGGATGTCCTATACGGGGTGTAAATTGACTAGATTACCCTCTCCATTTTTTAAACTAAATCAAAGCTAAATTAAAAATTTGTTTTCTTTCTTCTCCTCCTCCTCCCATCAACCGTAACCTCCATTAAAACTCAAAATTTCATCGTTTTCAATTAATCGACTGTTCGAAAATTAAACAAGTGTAATGTAATGACTTATATGAGGCATGTTTTGAAAACCCAATTACAATTTGGTTTATTTTGTTCGATTTAAGTTTAATTTCTATCAAAAACTAGGGTTTTAGATGAAAATTGAAATTCAAATTTCTAGGTTTATGTGAGTTACGTTTGATTTTAACTCAATTACGAACCGTAACCGGATATTTCGATGTTGTTACGGTTGGTAATAAACCTATTACCAACCGTATGTTCTTATATCTGAGAATTCTCTTCAGTTACGTTTTTTTTTCCACCGTAAGTGAACTTACGGTTGATGTAGATACAAATTCTAATCAGAATAACTGGGAACCGAGTTGAAAGGTCAAATTCACGGTTCATAACTAAAATTCGAGATGAACCGTAAATACTGTTACGGTTGGTAACCATTTTAGTTTACGAACCGTAACTAAGTTACGGTTCGTTTCTAGCATTTGGTTACCAACCGTAACTGGTTTTACGATTGGGTTTTCCCCAAATTTAATCGGTTATGGTTGGTAGCTCATCATATTTTACGAACCGTAACTAAGATTTACGGGTGGTTACGAGCAAAATTCCAACCGTAATTAACTCTGAAAATGTAAAAAAATTACCATTTCAAATGTATCTAAAGTGAATTACATTGACTAAATAGGCAAACGCGCAACAAGCTGCGCCGCAAGCCCTTTTTGAATAGAAAATCCTATCATTTGAAAAAAAATTTCTCTCGAACCGGGAGTCATGACATTATTGTGCATAACTTTCTGGACGCATAACTTTCTGGACTCTCTTAAGGAGTCCAACCGCTTCTGGACCCAAAAAAACCGAATGTATCAAAAGCGAAAGGAATAAAAGCGTCCACATTATCATGTCATGCTTTCTCATGTTTCATTATCTTACATGAGGCAGCCCTCAGTGCCGCTTGCTCGACTATAAAAGTGCCATCCCCAATGGCAACTAATGGAGAAACCCCAGTGAGGTCAATACATGTGTGTTTTCCTATAACATGATTGTTTTTCTTTGCACTAGAATAATAATGTTTCGCGACTCTTTTTTTTTTTTTTTTTTTTAATGATTATTGATTTGAAGTCTGACTTAGTTCACTTGCGCATTGTGTTCTTCCTTCTTTTTGTAATCCAGGATTTGAATTTGACTTAGCATTTGATTTGGCTCTGGTCAGTTGTCAAGTCGCTAATTTTCATTTTATAATACCTAATTTGAAAACTTCATGATATCTGACTCGTTCATTTGGAAGTGCCTGTAGGATGCCTTACCAACAAAAATAAAACCAGGAGCAGCCACAGATGAAGAAAAAAAATGTGTTTTCTGTCAGCATAGGGAAGAATTCACACATCATCTTTTCTTTGAATGTGCTTATGCCAAGAAAATCTGGAGCTTACCACCAATGGCTTCTCAAGGAGTATCTCTAAACTTAACAAATGCTAAAACCTTTTTGGAACATTATAATGAATGGCAGAAAGGAAACTTGGATTCAATCTCTATGGATTTAGCAGCAACAAAGTGCTGGTTCATATGGAAAGAACGTTGTTTGAGAGTTTTCGAAAACAAAACTAGCAATTGCTATTTCAATTCACTATGTTTATTGGCATCCAGATAATAGATACACCAATCAAAGACTGCACAACACTAAGAATTAGAGAAACATTTATGGGAAACTACCACCTGCAAATACTCTGAAACTGAACTGTGATGCATCTTGGTTATCTGAAATCACTAATGCATGTTTTGGTTTTTTCATTCCTAATTCTTTAAGAACCTTTAGAGCAGCAAAACATGGATGGTGCAGGACCTTCTCAGCCGAAGAGGCAGAAGTTGTAGCTCTACTCAAGGCAACGCAATGGGCAAATAGACACAATATCCCAAACTTGATAATAGAAGGAGATAATCAAGCTACAATATTGTATCTGCAATGACAGGAAAATACAGTGAAATGGCAATGCATAACATTTTTAGAAGAAGTTAAAATGGTAGCAGCTAAACTAGTTTCTTTTAAGGGTTTCCAGTATGTAGATAGAAGAGCTAATAAAGTGGCAGACTTGTTGGCGAAGGAAGGGAGAGGATCTAACAATAAGGGTTTTTTGGTCTGATCAAGCTCCTAGTTTTCTATTTCTTGTAATAGCTTTTGACACTATCAAAGCTTATGAATTATGTAACTCTAATGACACTATCTTGGTACCTTGTTCTGCCATTGTTAATCCAACAAATTCAGTCATTGAAAGAGCAACTCATCATGAGTTAGTCTTACAAGAGTCTGAATTGGCAGATTAACGTGGCTCAGTAATATAAATCTTATTTTCAAAAAAAAATAAATGATATCTGACTCGAGGCCTGATTCAGCTCATATCCGAGTGGATTTATAAGTCTTCCACAATTTACCTTTTTAACAGTATTGAATGCGATAATAATTGAAAACTCAGATGACTGATTAAATGCAACTCATATTCCCTATGGTTGTTTGTGACGCTGATAAATAAAAAAATCCTTAATAGTGCACGAGCAAAAAATTTCAAGTTTACCTCTAAACTTTTCCATTTGAAAGACCCAGCTTAAGTAGAAATACGCATGTCGTTTAAACGGTGGAGATCCCAAATGGCTTATGCATATTTCCCAATTCATTAGTACAGCAGACGTTTTTTGGGTGCAAGAACAACGCTCTTGTTCATCCGCATCACATATTAACTACTTTTCTTTTCATGTTCAGTACCTACACCGTTACACCTCTGAACAGCTTACAGATGGCTTTCTTTAACGGAATACACACAATCTTCCTCCTAAGCTCGCAAGCACATAGCTTCCCCAGTCTAAGGGGTACCGTTGCAGGTGGATTCTTGATGAAGCTATACCTTCAACTTTCATTTTCATTTTGACAATTAGTTTTAGTTGAAGAGTTTATTAACAGTTGACAGACAGTCTTTCTCATTTTGCAGTCGAAGAACAATGACAATAACATTGTGTCAACTCAGTTAACAAACGCAATTTGAAAACTGAAAAGAAAATTATCAGCAAACACAAGTAATTAAGCTAAACCACATAACGAATGCAAAGCAAGAAAACAAAAGCAGAATCCTTGTTTCGAAATTTTATACTCAGAAAAATTGAGCACTTGTTTACTCACTAAAATGTTGGCTCCAAAGCCAAAAAAAAAAAAAAAAAAACATCCTGGGCAACATCTAGTTTTCAATGAAATTCTTCAACTTCTTCAACCACAGTGTGTATTCCATGTGCTCTTTGTTATCCATGTACTTACATAAGAAATAGGTAATGCTGCGTTTAATCCCTCTGTCTTCCAAATATGTGTGGAAATCTTCCTGCAGCTCCTCTTCCAGATCCCTTCAACACAAAATACACAAACCTTTTTTACAACAGCAGCAGTCAGGAAAGTATAAAATATAAAGCGTGAAATGGATTCGACTTACGAGAAATCAGGTCCTTGATAAGCATCCGGGGCAATTGGATTCTTGAAAGCCAAACTGTTGATTTTAATTCCAGCTCTTGCATCAGCCGTAACATCAAATTCCAAAGTTGGTCCGCTTCTTTTTGTAACACTTACAACCAATTCAACATGCTCTGAGAGTAACTCTCAAAACTATAACTGGAGGGATCAACTGCGCGAACTGTGACTTTAATCTGCTCATCCTGATACTCTCTAGTCAATCTTATAATGCCTTGTTCATCTGCATTATCAAAAAACACATACGGACCCTCAAATTAAAATAACTAATCTCCTATTTTGCAATCATAACTATTGACAAAAGTCTAACAAATTAACCCATTATAGCTATTCATGAAACAAACCTCATTATTATAAAAGTCCTCTTCAACACGATCGATTTCAGACTCGATATCTCCGAGAAGAGTGTCATCGGAATTGGATTCTTTGTAAGCTGGAGCAGAGGTGGGATGATGAGTTGAAACCGTAGTTGCTCGAGATACTTGGCTAGATAGATTGGTATTGCTGCTAGTACTTATGGACCTTATGCTGGTAGTACTGGTCTTCAATGGGGTACGTACTGAAAATAGCGGATGTGTAGTTTCTATGAGGAGTTCTTCTGCTTGCTAGTGGGATGACTGATGATGCAGGTTTCTTCATCATTCTACCCAAACTAGTCGACATCGCAGCACAAGAAGTTTTCTCGGAAAAATCTCTTCGGAGGTAGTTTTACTGAATGAGAATTTGAGTTTTCTTGGTCGACACATCTCGGTCCATAAGCCCGTATTTATACTGGATTGGGCCAAACATCGGGGTTAGGGTTTTATGTGACAAATGTAAGTTAATATGTTTATTAAAAAAAATAAAAATATCTAGCCTGCCCACCCAAACTTATGTAAGTTAATATGTTTATTATAGTTAATATGTGCATTATCTTTATTTTCCTCTTTCTTATCCATGTAGTCACATAAGAATTTGGTAATGCTGGGTTCAATCCCTCTGTCTCCCAAATATCTGTAGAAATCTTGCTGCAGGCCGCCATCCAGATCCCTTCAACACAAAACACACACACAATAAACAACAACGTTACAATGGGTTCCACTTACGAGAAATCAGGTCCTTAGTCATGGCCACCATTTGGATTCTTGATGGAAAACTAGCCAGAATGCACCAATTTGGGAGGCATGGTTGCGGAAATGTCCCAGATTTTTTAAAAAAAGTTAAAATACCACAATCCGTTAACTTTTCCATCCAAACCAGTTAAGTAGTAAACTTGGCACACATGTGACTTCACACATGTGAAATAAAGACAATAATAACCCTTCAGGGTTAAGGGTTTTAGGGTTCAGGGTTAGGGTTAAGGGTTTTAGGGTTCGAGGTTATAGGTTAATGGTTTCAAGGTTCAGGGTTTTAGGGTTCAGGGGTGGTGGTTGTGGTGGCAGCAGTGGTGATGATGGTTAAGGTGGTGGAGGAGGTTGCAGTGGCGGTAGTGGTGGAGGTGATGGTTAAGGTGGTGGGGGAGGCAGTGCGGCGGCGGCGGTGGTGGCGAAAATATGACATGTGTCGCAATATTAAGGGTTTGTTATTTTATAAGAAGAAAATATCAATGAAAAAAAATGGTTAAAAATGACTTTTCTTCGCATGTGAGATTTCATATGTGTGCGAAATTGACCATTTAACTAGCTTGGATGGAAAAATTAACGGATTGGAGCGTTTTAACTTGTTTTGAAAATCTGGAGCATTTTCACAAACGACACCCCCAATATGGGGCATTTCAACTCTTTGCCCATTCTTGATAGCCCAACCATCGATTTTTGTAATTCCGTCTTCGTCAGTCGTAAAATCAAATTCCAAAGTTGATCCATTTTTTTGTGACACTTACTACCAAACCAAGTCCTCGTGAGTAACGATCCTCTGCGCTAACTGTGACTTTAATATGCTCATTCTGATACTCTCTAGTCAATTTCCTCCTCTGAATTATCCTCAATCTTGAAAGGAAACCCTCTTGGTGGCTCAGGGACCTATCGAAAAACACATACGACGGGAAACTCAAATTAAATAACTTATCTCTTGGTTCATAAATAAACTTGCCCAAATATCAAATCATGAAATTAAGCATAGTACTGTAAAGGAACAAACATGAAATTCCTTTTCAATGCGATCGATTTAAGACTTGATATTCCTGAGAAGAGTGTCACCGGAATTGGATTCCTTGTTAGCTGGAGCAGAGGTGGGATGATGAGTTGAAACTGAAGTTGCTCGAGATAAATGGCTAGACAAATTAGTACTGCTGCTAGTACCTATGGACCTTATGCTGGTGGTACTGGTCTTCAATGGGGTAGTGCAAATAGCAGAGGTGCAATTTTCATGTCCATGATGTGGAGTTCTTCTGTTTGCTAGTGGGATTAATGAAGATGTAGCTTTCTTTGTCATTATACTCAAATTAGTCGCCATTTCTGGAGCACAAGAAGTTCTCTCAGAAATCTCTCGAGGTTTTCACGTCCTGCAGGGTTTTAGATAAGAAGATAAGAGAAGTAGTTTTATTGTATTGGGAATCTATGTTTTCTTGCTCGACACGTCTCTGACCTAATGCCGTATGTATATTTTTCTGTGTTACAAGGATGCAGTCAGGGGCGGAGGCAATGTAAAGCAAGGGTGTGCAGTTGCACACCCTTGAATCTGAAAATTTTGTACTGAGCATCACTTTTCCAAGCCCAAGTGTGTAGAAAATTGAAAAGTTAAGCCCCTAAAATTTGAAAGTTGCGACTAACACATATACTTATCCTAAACTTATTCCTAAAAGTCGATTTTCTCAACCAAAATATCACTGAGTTCTCACTTCTCCTCTTCTTAGCGTAAAAACCCTATCCAAACTCTAAAGAGAAGAGACTTTCGCCATTAAAGAGGAGATTCATCATGTATGCTTTTATTATTTGAAGAATTTGACGGTGCATATAATTTTTCTGGTTGCTTGCTATAACTTGTAAGGATCACAAGGTATGGAAACTTAAGTTTCTTGTCTCAATTTTGGTTTTCAATTTTTTTAATTGTGAAGATTAAAAAGTTCAGGATTAAATTGATCTAATTGGGTTTTCATTCTACCAATTATAAATCGATTATTAATTTATTTCTTCCTTGGTTTGATTCGATTGTGAATTTGTTAAACCGAAATTAGGGTTCATGTCAAAATTTGGGGATTTTATTAGAATTCTTTTTTAATGAGAAATTGATGGATTGGGTTCTTTTTATTTCTTTATGGATAGTGTTTGATAAATTTAATTGTGTTGGAATTTGATAATTAGGATTTTCTTCTTTATAAATGTCTAAGCTTAGAAATTGAGTTTGTACTTAGTAAATCTAGTAAATCGTAGTCACCATTGAGTTTGTGCATCATTTCAATAATTCAGGTGATTTTATCTAATTTTCTTCTCATTTTTGTTTCAGTGCAGCACTATGAGCACATCGAGCGTATGATGGATAGGTTTGTGACCAAGAGACCAAGAACAACCTGACCTTCAATTTCCAAAGTACTCCTAGTCCAAAAATACCATCTTCTTCCGAGATTCCCCGCTAGTCCACAAACTGAATACCATCATCTTCTAGTATTCCCTGCTCCTAGTACACACCACCCCCGCTATCGTCAATGAGTTTGAAAGGTGGAATCTTCAAAGAGACCCTGCATTAATAAAGACAATATCAAGTTACCATCCTAACGATCAAGACACTGTCCGGAGAGCTTATTTGCAAATGGGTCCTATGCAACCTAAAATTTTTCCCTTTCCACAAAAGCTAATGGGAATCCAGAAACCTATAAATAGACGTTTTAATGAAGATTGGTTCCAAAAATTTGGAAGTTGGTTGGAATATAGTATCTCTAAAGATGCAGCATATTGCTTACCTTGTTATCTGTTTAGAAATTATGTTAATGTGAAAGGTGTTTCTGATGCTTTTGTGAGTGTAGGCTTTTCAAATTGGAGTCAACCTAAGAAGTTTGAAAAGCATGTTGGAAATATGCACAGTGTTCACAATGTTGGGTATCTTAAGAGTCGAGACTTAATGCGGGAAGAACATCATATTCAGACTATATATTTACATCAAACAATACAAGAAAGTTTGGGGTACATGATTCGCTTGGATGCTTCAATTGATTCTTTAAGATTCCTATTATGTCAAGGATTAGCTTCTCGTGGACATGATGAATTAGAGGCTTCACTTAATCAAGGTAACTTCCTTGAACTCCTTCGATACACAGCTGAACATAATGACATTATTAAGAGTGAAGTTCTTAAAAATGCTCCCGGTAACAACAAGTTAACATCACCAGACATCCAAAAACAAATAGTAAGTGCAGCTGCGATGGAAACTATGGACCTAATTCGCGAAGATATTGGTGATGCCCTATTTGGTCATTATGGTTGACGAAGTCTCGCGATGTATCTCTGTTAGAGAGCAAATGGCAGTTTGTATACGTTATGTCAACAAGGAAGGATGTGTTATTGAAAGGTTCATTGAATCATTCATGTCCTCGAAACGCCTACAGATTCATTGAAGAATTAATTGATCATTATTTTCTAAGTATGGATTAAATATAATGAGGTGAAGAGGGCAAGTTATTACGATGGTGCTTCTAATATGCAAGATGAGTACAATGGGCTTAAGGCACTCATATTAAGAGAAAACCCATCAGCGTATGTCATTCATTGTTTTTCGCATCAGCTTCAATTGGCTTTAATGAATGTTGCTCAAAAACATGCTGATGTTGCATTGTTCTTTACTATAGTTAATGATGTTGTTACTATTGTTTCTGCCTCATTACAAACGTAGAAGTTCTTCGAAAAGAACTTGCTAGAGTGGTTGAACTTGTTGAAGAGGTGAACGTTTCCAAGTGGGTCGGATTGAATCAAGAAACTTGCAAAAGCGACCTTGACTGGTTAAGTACACATTACAACACACTCCATTAGTTTAACTTTGATGTTTCCATCAATTTTAGACGTGTTGGAGATTGTAAGTCGAGAGAGGTACTAGTGAATAGGAAAAAGCATATGCTTTTTTATTTTCATGCCAACATTTGATTTTGTATTTACTTTGTTTTTGGTAAAGCGCTTTGTTAGGAATGACTAATGAGTTGTCTCAAGCATTGCAAAGAAAAGATCAAGACATTGTGAATGCTATGAACTTGGTGAAGATATCTAAAGACCACTACAGGCAATGCGAGATGGTGGGTGGGATAGTCTTATGAATGATATTTCTTCTTTTTGTGCTAAAAATGATATTGAAGTTCCGAAATGATGTCTCCATATGTACCATTTGGAAGAGGTAGACGTAATTTTACAAGAAGAGACAAATCTACATCATTTTCAAGTTGACTTGTTTAACAATGTTATTGATATGCAAATTGCAGCGCTTAATGACCGATTTGATGAAGTGAACACAGACTTCTTTGCATGTCGCATTTGAATCCAAGAGAGAATTTTTCATCTTTCGACAAAGGTCGTTGAATTGTCTATCCAAACTTTATCAATCTGATTTTGCTTGAAATGGATCTCATGGTTCTTGATCGACAACTAGACACCTTTCTTCGATGTTCTTTATAGTGGTGATTTTTTCGAGAGTTGGGCGGAATTAGTGGGCTTGCCAAGAAAATGGTTGAGACGAAAAAGAGATATAGTATATCCTCTTGTTTACTTGTTGATCACATTTTCTTTGATATTGCGGTTGCTACATCTACCGTTGGCAAAGTGTTTTACGCTATGAAGATAGTGAAGAATCGTTTGCGAAGCCGTGTTGGTGATGAGTATTTGAATAATTGTTTGCTCACATATATCTAACAAGAACTTTTCCGCAAGATTAGCAACGACAAGATTAGAGAACGGTTTCAAGTATGGCACCACGTCATGGACATTGTTGAGTATCAAATGGCGCTTCTCTTATATTGGTAAAGCATACATGGTGTTTTTGAGTAACAATACTACATATAAGGTTGTTTTTTTTGTTTTTTTTGTGTGGATTTGAGACATTTCTACACGATGCATATAAAAAACATAGAGAAGTACATGATCAACTAGATAACATGTCTCTTAGTCTTATGGTGTATATTTTGCTGTTATTAAACACTACTAGGTGTTGCAATATAATAATTCAATGAACTTTTTTTGTAATTGAGCTCAAAAAATCACTTAAAATTTGTTTATTCTCTTATAATTGAGTTCTTTTTATATATAATCATATTGTCTGGCCGAGGATGCATGTATTTTTTACTAGCGAGTTGATCTTATGGAGGAGACTAATATATAGTGTCCGGGTTTTATGTCCAAAACGTTACCTTGACACGGCAAGGTAAAAAACTAGAAAATAGGGACACGACATATACAAAATACATAACTAGTTTGTTATAGATAGGAAGATATAAGCATACAAAACATATATAGATTAATACAAAAAACAACATTGCAAAAACATACTACATATATATTTCTAGTTATGTTCATGTTCATGGTCTGATATATTAGTATTAGTAGTGGGCATATGGCTCAACTGTTAGTACGTGGTGGATGGGTGCAAGTAGGTATATTAAGGCCTAAATTAGATAATTCTTGGTTTGTAGGTGCATCCAATCTAGTTTCACCATAAGCACATCCCAATACCGAGTAGGCCCTTTGACATATCTATCTTCATTTCTTGATAACAATATAATGCTACTATGAACATAGACTAGAGTCTCTGTTATCTTAGGATGAAGCTTGTTACGCTTTGCATTTTGGATATTTGAATATGTCGACCAATTTCTCTCGGCATTAGAAGCGGAGCTTGGTTGGTTCATCAACCTATCTGCCAAGTTAGCTAGCAAATGGTAAGTTGTTCCATAATCATTCCACCATGATGTTGGATCATCTATGTTTCTATCTCTTTGAGATGCCCAATTTGAAAAGCCTCCTTTGCATCTAGAAAATGCACCATATTGTTATTTTATAGTGTTCTATCTTCCGGGCTTGCAAATAATCTTTCAAAGCAGGCATTTCTCCCATTTGACAACTCTTCGTCACGATGTGAAGGAACACGATTCAGCCCACCCTCAATCCATTCTTCACCATAAAATTTTGGATTCAAACAATGAGCCAGACATATTAGTGGATTGTTGATCTTGTTCCATCATAAAAGGACATCGCCGCACAAGAACATTATGAACTTCATCATAAAAGGAACATGATACTTCTATCATATTTGATTACTCATGGTCAAATATCACCAGCCTCACCTTTTCAATCATATTATCCCACTTTTCATACACCAAGTGCATTGTTGATTTGTCGGTATCGGTGAACATCAAGAAATAAACTATTGGTGTTGTGAGATTGATCAAGTAAGCTACATTTTCCCACCAATTATCCTCAACAATCCTGTTCTTAACTTTTTGTTCCTTAGCAGCATCATCCCCTTTATAATCTTTCCAATCTTGGCCCACCACCATAGCCAACAAAGCAGATTAATTTCAGTTAAACGAAGAAGCATGATCAGGTTAGTAAGAAACCTTGTCACTACATAACTCAATAACTTTAGAGTAGAATACTTCTTATAAATTGATAATGCTTCTGAGTGATTAGCAACAAACATCTTAATCAATATTGCCTGTGCAATCAGGTCTTGCATCCACTTAAAATCTTAAAATCTAGTTTGGTATTTGGTTGTTGGCTTGCACTCACAAAGATCTCTTAATCTCAAGTTGAGTGTATGTGCTACACATGGAGTCCAAAAGATATTACTGAAAGTACGCTCCACTTGTATAGAAGCTTCCTTACACACCGGTGCATTATCGGAAACTAGTTGTACAATATTCTTAACCCCAACTTCTTGAATAGTGTTCACAAATAGACTTGCCAAATAGCTTGCATCCTTATAATTCCCTGAAGTATCATTAGCCTTCCAAAACACAACACCACTACTAGAGGCTCCCATAAAATTTATTAGTAGTCTGGTATTAGTGTCAGACCATCCATCACTCACAATTGAAATACCTGTTCTTTTCCATCCACTCTTGATAGGTGCTAACATTTTTTCTACATGATTTTTCTCTTCTTCAAGTAGTTTTGTGCTCAACCTATCTGCACTTGGAGGGACATAACCTGCAATATTGTTATTTGCTGCATATCGTATCATATCTCTAAATAATGAAGAACGGATAACATGGAAAGGTATCCCACAACCATAAAAAAAACCTTGCAATTGTATGATCCAATACATCCAGGGACTTTCCATTGAATAACTGATCAAAAGCACTTTCACCTTTTATTTAAAACATTTCCGAAATTCTCAGCACCAGGTAATGGAAGACTAGAAACCCCTGATTTTCCGAGTTGGCTTCTCATATCGGCATCATTTTGTAATTGCATCAAAGTTTTTAAACTTTATGGATCAATACTTTCACATGGGACAATACCTTTACCCTTTTCATGAAGAAGATGAGCTCTTAACCGAGTATATGAACCTTGGTAAGTTTCTGAACAAATTGAGCACTGAAACTAATTGTTTCCCCCACCTTCAGTTTTTCCTTGCTTTTCAACATAATCCCAAAGAGGATAGTTAAGGTTTCTATCTCCAACTTTTATTTTTCTAGACACTTTCTAGAAGATGATCAGATTATTATTGAAAGTATCTCTATTGGTTAGTTATTTTATGGAGGATGATCAGATAATTTTTGAAGACGAAGAACATAGCACATACTGCAAGGAATAGAGATAGAAAAAATATCATTACATTCGGATCTTTTTAGTTAGTCAAAGAGAAAAGAAAAGGTTTCCTTCTTAAGGAAGGAAAATAAATATCTTTTAGAATATTCTCTAGAATATGCTAACAGGTGTCAAACATATATGGTAGATTTGTTTTATTATTATTTTATTAGATTCTTTGGTAATTGAGCCGTATCCTATGTGTCTAACACGTGTGTCTGTGTCCACAACGTCGACACCCAAAAAAAATATTCCCATGTTTTCTTGTAACACATATATTTTGGATTGGGTTCAAATGATTTTTTTTTCTACATCTTTATTTTTCCTTCAACTCGACTCATGCTGGTGTTTATGGGAGAAAATCGCCTCTGCAAAATTTGGTAAATTCGATGGTGGAGAGACTGGTTTAAACCCTTAAACAAATGTGCTGCATGTGAGCACTTTTGATTCGAGATATCAATCTGTACAATTCTGTCCAAAACCAAGAAAATAGCCGTTCCATATTTGCTTCGGTCACAAAGTGGAGGAGAAGGGTTGATTTGGGGAGGATAGCGAAGAAGGGTGATGAGACCAGAGAGTTCTGTCTAGGTAATATATCGACTTGTATCAGAAGTGTGGAAGCTTGCTAGTGATGGAAGCTTTTGAGAAATCTTGCAAAGTTGCTATCTGATAGTGTTGTATTTTTCCTGACCAAAACTTGTGTGTTTTGGCAGAATAGGTGAAACCTATTTATACAAGTGAGATTGAACGTACCCTGGACTCATTAAGGAATTGAGTAAATGTGCCAATTAAAACAGAGGAGGTGGAAACCATTGGCTTTATGGTAAAAACGTTTTTCACCATAAATTTCCTTATTTAATTGATTGTATTCATTCCTTGCATGCCTTGCTTTATTGCGAGCGTAGTGTACGCTGCACGCTGTGACCGCCAAACCAAAACCCCAAGAAAGCATCCCCCAGTTTGTGTTGATGTCTCGAGAGTTGGACGCAAGTGGCAATGCCAAAGTTGTTAGTGAAGCGTTGCGGCATGTGCCAATGGCATGCGCGGGATGTCTCGACCGCACGTTGTACTTTGAGTGCGGATGGCAATGCCAAAGTCGCTTGGTGGAGCATTTGGCATGTGCCAATGGCATGTGCGGAATGCCTTGGCCGCGAGTTGCACTTTGAGTGCGAATGGCAATGCCGAAGTCGCTAGTGGAGCATGTGTGACATGTGCCAATGGCATGTGCGGAATGCCATGGAAATTGGCTAGAAGGTTGGGGATAAAAGTGGCTAGTGGTTGCGTGTTGGCATGTGCCAATGGCATGCATGACCACTTTGGCCAAGTCACGGGCGCTACAATTGTATAGAGGCTTTGGAATGGGAATTGGCTAGTGGTTGCGTGTTGGAATGTGCCAATGGTACGCACGACCGCTTTGGCCAAGTCGCGGGCGCTACAATGGTATAGCGGCTTGAAAATAAAAATTGGCTAGTGATGCGTGTTGGTATGTGCCAATGGCACGCAGGGATATTGGGCCTAGTCGTGGGCGCTAGCTGGGCATAGCGGCTTGAAATTAGAAATTGGCTAGTGATGTGTGTTGGCATGTGCCAATGGCACGCACGACCAAGTTGACCTAGTTGCACGGTTTGCAAGCCTAGGGCGCTATTTTTGGCATGTGCCAAATGGTATAGTGGCTTAGAAATTAGCTAGTGGTGCGTGTTGGCATGTGCTAATGGCACGCATGGCCAAGTTGACCTAGTTGCACAGTTTGCAAGCCTATGGCGCTATTTTTGGCATGTTCCAAACGGTATAGCGGCTTAGAAATGGGCTAGTGGTGCGTTTTGGCATGTGCCAATGGCACACATGGCCAAGTTGACCTAGTTGCATGGTTTGCAAGCCTAGGGCGCTATTTTTGGCATGTGCCAAACGGTATATCGGTTTAGAAATTGGCTAGTGGTGCGTGTTGGCATGTGCCAATGGCACGCATGACCAAGTTGACCTAGTTGCACGGTTTTCAAGCCTAGGGCGCTATTTTGGCATGTGCCAAATGGTATAGCGGATTAGATTTTGGCTAGTGGTGCATGTTGGCATGTGCCAATGGCACGCACGTCCAAGTTGACCTAGTTGCACGGTTTGCAAGCCTAGGGCTCTATTTTTGGCATGTGCCAAATGGTATAGCGGCTTAGAATTTGGCTAGTGGTGCGTGTTGACATGTGCCAATGGCACGCCCGACCAAGTTGACCTAGTTGCACGGTTTGCAAGCCTAAGGCGCTATTTTTGGCATGTGCCAAATGGTATAGCGGCTTAGTTTGGCATGGTTTTCTGTGGGTGCAGTATGTGGCTTGGTTTTGGCATCGTTGCCATAGTGCACAATATACGGCTTGGTTTTGGCGTCATTGCCATGGTGCGCAGTATGCGGCTTGGTTTTGGCGTCGTTTCCATGGTGTGCAGTATGCGGCTTGGTTTTGGCGTCGTTGCCAAGGTGCATAGTATGCGGCTTGGTTTTGGCGTCGTTGCCATGGTGCGCAGTATGCGGTTTGGTTTTGGCGTCGTTGCATGGTGCGCAGTATGCGGCTTGGTTTTGTCGTCGTTGCCATGGTGCGCAATATGTGGCTTGGTTCTGGAATTAGGGTTCTATGTCGAAAACCCTAATCTGATATTTTGAAAAAATACCCCCATTAATTATTGGCACCTGAATTAAATGCTCTTAGTTAATGTGTTGCTGGTAACACTAGGTCATGGGGTTTTACGATTTTACCCCTTATCTAAAATCCACCATCGACATTAAGTCCCCTGCTTAGCTCGGAATAGGAGATTTGTTGCGAGGTAAGCATAAGATGGTGCCAAGACAAGATCTGAAAGAGAAATGGGGGATTTATCTGACCTTTTTCCTGAGATGCGAACTGGATTCGGAATCCTCGTCCTTGGGAGTTTTTCGTGGAGCGGGAAGTTGGCACAATTTGGCAGAAATGGACGACTGGGAAGCATTGAGCTGCTGGCGCGAGTTGAGAAACTGAGCGTGCTGGCTGGTGGGGCCGGTGGGAGATTGATGTAGTTTTAACAGTGGTAAGAAAGGGTTTGATTCTCGGACTTGGGAAGTTGTTGATTTTAGACTTAAAAATAGAAAACACTAACGAGAGATACTAGGACTTAGGATTCCACCATAAACTCATTCATGCGATTCATATATTTATTCTGGAAAATTATAGCTCAAATAGAATATTGACTATGTTTCTTTGCCAAGGTAGATTTTTGAAAAGTAACGACTGTAAATCTAAAGCATGGGATATCAAAAGACTTAACCTAAGTATAACCCATCAATTGAAATCACAACCGTTCAATAAAAACCATAAAACAATTAATAATCCATGAAAAAAGTCATAAAAGAATTAAATATAATTACCACATGCATGAAATATGGCTTCCTCCGTCATCCCAGTGTTGGGGTTTAGCTCCTCATGGTGAAAACACACTCAAAATATTTATTCATAGCTCAAAAATGTGTACAAAGAGGTGAAAAGTATTGTTTTAGAGATTTATAACAGATATAAGTGCTGCGAAGACACTGTTACGTAAACGATAAAACATATGTGTTGTAAAATTTCCGACTGATACGATACGTATAATGTTCTTCGTGTTCTTTTCTGTTGTAGTTTTCGCGACTGTCTACGTCGGTACAATGTTCTTCGTGTTCTTCTCTTCTTCAGCAGCAGAAAACTTCTCTGCAATTATTATTCTTCGTTCCTAAGCCCTCTGTTGGCTCCCCCAACTCTCGACTCTCCTATTTGTGACTCGAACCAGCCTCTATATAGGCAACATGTCAACTAAATCCCGAGAAAATCTTGATTATTCTTCCATAGAAAGTTACGGAGATTTATTCTCCTTTTCTTATTTCCTCGAGTATCTTGCAGATGTTAAACCCTCTCTAGGATAGGAAAAAATATTTCCGAGTAGATTCTCACCTTCCAAACCACATAACTTCCAAATATTAGCAAAAACTTCTCGTAACTTTCCCTAGCCCCTGTTTTACCGAGAATAAGATTGATCTTCCTTTTTTAATCAAAAACCTTCCCTGTTTCTATGCACTAGATAATTCCCGACAAAATCTGTAGAAAATCCATGGCTCAAAACCTTCCCAGAAGCTCACGTCATTTCCACAAATAATTGAACCGAAACCGAGAACTTTTATTTCCATGTTTAATCCCAAACTCGATTAACTAGCCCAATTTTGTTGAATCAATTCACTATACCAAGACTGTTTACTCAGTTCACGTCCATCCCAACTGATATGTGAGATTGAATCTCCTTCAAACTTGCTCAAAAACCAAACCCTAAAATATGTACGTGAAGAATATAGTTTCCCGCCTTTTTCTGAAATTTGAACTTGAGAAGAAGGTGCCCCATAACAAAATGTCGGGTGTCTCTAACACTTGGGTGTCCTAGGGTGTAAATAACAAGTAGTGCCCCTTAGTAATTGAGGTCCCCCTTATCCATTTGAGGGGTGCCTTTAGTAGTTTTCTCCCTCGAGCACAAAAACCACTTTTCGAGCCAATTTCGCCGCAAAAGCTTATTTCTCCAAAAACACCTACAAATACACAAAACACCATAATAAGTACGAAAATGGGTACTAACTTTACAGAATTGAGACTAATATAGACACATAAATGCATCTATCAGAGATAGTCGTGATAGGTGGTGCAACTTGGGCGGCATTGATAGGTCGGCGTGATTGGTGGGACTGGCATGAATTTTGGAAAGCTGGCGCGAGTTGGAAAATTGAGCATGCTAGCCGGTGGGGCCTCCTTAAGCGAGGGAATAATGATCGCTTGATGAAAAATTTCTTTATGAGTTGAATTATCTTCTTTGTGCACGGCTATGTTTGGGGATCCTTTATTGATGTGCGATTTCCTAGGGCCGTTACATCCATGAAGAGCGCCCTTCCTTCTCACATAAATATTGCTGGCAAGATTTGGTTGTCTTCTCCCTCTCTACTGGTCGTATAGTGAGGCGACTACACCGTTTTCATACTTTTGCGATGGCAGCCCATGGTGATAATGGCGATGGTATTGTTGGTTTCTCCGAAAAGTGTTATAGGAATAATGAAGCTCGATCTTCTTACAAAGAGTCATTGGGTAGGATCGGCTCATTACTTTGCGAGATTAGAGCCATCATCCAAGATATCCCTCCTATTCCTCCGGGTGATGTACGCAAAAAGGCACAGGTTCCCATGGATTCTGACATGAGCGAGCCAAGTGATTTTCCTGTAGGAGCTGTTGAGGACAATCTTGGTGAAAACTTTGTTGATGCCGTTGGTACTGCTGGAGGAATCATGATTGCGCACGTTTAATCCACGTCAGAGATAAAGGGGAAAGAAGTGTTGGCTGGCGCTGCTGGAGAGGCATATGGATGGAAAACGGAGGCCGTTCACTACACCAAATCATCCGATTTGGGACGGATATACGCGTTGCAAATGAATTTCACCAACGTCTATATCCGTTGGGAATATGGCGTAGCAATTTTTTGTGCAACGCGAAAATCCGTTGGGAAAATTAATTAGTGCAACATATATAAACGTTGGTCAACAGGTTTACCAACATTTTATGAGCAACGGATTTCTTAATTTGTGCAACGCTTACAATAATTTAGGCAACGTATTACACTAATTTGAGAAACACTTATATACGTTGCAAACCCATTTACAGGTAAAAAAAATTCGATAATAATTCCGGCAGATTTCTGCACCGGCATATATATTCTACACATTCATAAGACCTAAGTTTTTTCATATGATTCCGGCAGATTTCACCACCGGAATATACCATTTTAAATGAACTAGAAGACCCAATTTATCATTTAGAAAGAACATCAATAAACATATTATTGATATATAATCACAAAAATATGATTGATCATCAAGACCGATCAAGAACAATTCATACATTCAACATGTCATAAAAGAACTATCATAAACCCGTATAGTTGATTGGTATGTTTCAAAGATTAAACACCAACTTACGCCAAGTTTCTGAATTTGAAACTATGAAACATTAGTTCATAAAAACCTAACCTTATGTTGTTTACATGTATAATGTTCTTCCAATGGTGGAAGAACATTATCGATCTTGCAGAGTATAAGACAAAATTATAAATTGATACAAAAGCCTCAAAGTTTATTGAAAAAAAACAAAATGTTGTCACTTAATGCAATTTATGGTTCAGAACATATGGAATCAAAGAAAAATGAACAAAAAACTTACTTAGAACAAAAAGCTTAATTAGAATATTGTTTGCCTGGTGGTAAAGTTCAACTTGAGGTCTGAAAAGAGGAAGAAGTTAAGGTTAAGAGAGATAAACATAGATCTCGACATCCTCTTAAGAATTACTCAAAGTTATATATAGCATCTGGATTTGGTTACACTACACCAAATTCTTGGATTAGTAACAGATCTCAGCCGTTACTAAAAACGGTTGTAACGGCTCCTGAGCATTACAAAACGGGGCGTTACATTTTTTTCGTAACGGCAATGTATCCGTTACGAATTTGGCTGTAACGGCACTTCGTAACGGCTCTAGGCTGTTACTAACCTGCCACGTGGTAACAGCTCTGGGTCGTTACGAAATTTTTCGTAACAAGGATGTCGTAACATCTAAGAGCCGTTACTACGTGGCAGGTCAGTAACAGGCCAGAGCCGTTACTACGTGGAAAATTGAAACGGTTTTTATCCATTACGATTTTTTTCGTAACAACAAAAAATTATTGCCAGTCAACATTGACCGGGTCAAAATTAGTCAATGCTGACCAATTTTGACCAGGTCAACATATACCGGCAGTTCATTTTTTCCTCGGAAACACGCCTGAATTCAAAAATAACTACCTGAAAAAATATTTCATTCAATTCAACCAAATCCAATCACACATTTAACAACAATAATAGTCATATTCTTTCAACAAGAATAACTTAAGAGAATACCTAAGGTTTGAGGGAATACAATGTCTGGTTAGAAACTTGAGAGAATTTCTAAGTTATTTGTGTCTTAAAGCTGTTTAGAACTTAAGAGAATATAAGATAAAACTTAACATATGCAAAACTCACATAACTGTCTTTGCCTTCTCTTGCATACTATTTTTTCCTCAAAATCTTCTGCGGTTGGTTTATCACCATCAAAGATATCAGTAACATATTTTACGAAGGTTGCAAGGACTGATAAGAGATCTATCACATATGCCACAGTTGCTCCCTGAAATAAACCAAACATAATTTCCAGTGTTACACACCAGCAATGATTTTGACCACGTTATATAGAACATTGAGAGAGACAAATAAATGCTCACTTAATTCAAACACAGGTCCAAGATACAGTTAACTTACAATATTCTGCTACAAATAGAAGAACTTTTAATCCATCTGGTCCACCATTTGGATCAGTACCTGCTTACACAGATGGAAATAGATATAAAAGAACATGTTACATAACTCACAAACTACGATTTTGGATCACACAAACAAGTATAAACAGACAAAGCCCAACAAGAATGTAAAGGAAGTTTTCAACCTTGAGTAAATGCTCCACTATTTCCCAAGATCCGCAATGAATGGATGCCTGGAGTTTCAAATTAGGCTGCAAAGACAAAATAGAAGGTAACAGATTTAGTGATCCCCTTGTTTACAAGGGAAAAAAGGAGAAACAATAATTCTATAAAAGTCATCAATGGTTACGAAAGAGTAATGTAAGTTCCCACCTCAAACCGCTACTCAAACCTCAATCTTTGTAATCCGCCAACTGAATCTAGGGACACCTAATCATACAATAAAACCTGCACAGTGAGGTTTGATTATAACAGTCTCCTCTACAATTTTTGTTAAGACATCAAGAACTAAATCGATCTCTAGCATACCTATAAAAGTCCACAAAGATGCATACTCACTGCAGTTACAAGTAAATTCCAGATTTCATAATAAAGTCTAAAATCAAGCAAAATAAGTTTTTACAGATTGGTAATTCAATATACTATACTCTATGTAAGAACTAACCTTTAAAGCAATATATCTTGTGTGTTAACCTAGAAACTAAGGCTAATACCAGCTGTAAATTGTCAATTCCCTTGAAAACAGAACTGTCATAGTGCAGTAAAGTTGCTACACAAGCTAGCACACTTCAAAAAAACATATTGCTAACTGCAACATCAACGACATGCTGGAATTCTTGTTCAAAAGATAACTGATACTTAACAGAAGATGTCTTAGGCTAGATTAAGAAGCATACGTATGTCAAACTCACTGGAAGATAGAGTTGATTAAGAATGTTAAACAACAATAACTGAAACAGGCACATCTCACATCAAGTAGCTCAGGACATGACCCTAAATATCGCAAATGATTCGTCTTTCTAAGGATTACAATTTGTGAGAAACAACCTTAACCCAAATTATTATCTAAAGTGTCCAGAATTAGGCCGAAAAGTCACAGGACAAAATATGAAATTTCTAAGACTTAAATCTGTAGACTTAAATATGTGGGTGCAATTCTATATGGATCATATCTGTAGTTGAAGAATCATAACCTAGACCGAAACTTAAATCCTAACATTCTTGATCAATGTTTCAATCAAGCCATAATCTATGCTTGGCTAAAAAAGTTGCATAATTGTTAGAGGAGACAATATCTTCATGTTTGTTGGAAAATAGATGTGGGCTTGCAGCCACGCACTCAAATATTTATTCTAAACTAAAAAAATTGTGAATATGTATACCTTTTGGTCTTCAAGAGGTGAGCTTTTCACTCCCAGTGGTGCATTGATGGGAACACATCATGTGGACTCGAGCAGTGTTGCTAGAGTGTGTATATTAGACCAACTCAATGTTCTACACCTTCTCATATCCCTATAATTCCTCCTGAATGCAGAAGTAAATGGAATCAATAATAAAAAAGAGAGAAATGATCCATGAATGAAAAATGTATATCATGTCTACGAAAAACACAATCACTTAGATGAAGGAGACCACTGAGCAAGTTAATAACATAAGAAAACCAAGAAATAACCAACGTACCTTAGCTGCCAATAACAGCTCGGTTCAGTGAAAAACAAAATCTGCAGCTAATCGTTCAGGCATTTAAACAAACAGTTTATATGTATTTCGAGTTGTTGATTGGGAAGAAACTGTAGGTACTCTTCTTGTTCCTTGTTTTTCTACTTCCCTGAAAACACGAATTCATACATAGTCCACATTTTAGACATTAACAAATACTCAAAAAATAACCATAAATCTCATTCATTCACCCCCACATCAATGGCAGCAAACATGGTTAGTTCTCATTGCATGTATCCAGATTGTAAAGACATAAAAAAAATGATTACCTGTTCATACATATGGAAATACTTAATTCTTGCTTTCATCTGCACGTTGAACAATTTGGAAAAGAGAATGCAAGAACAATATAAGCAAGTCTCTCCAACAAGTTCTCCTGCAGCTAAGGTAGTTCCCCAGCAAGAAAACTCGAATGATAGTAACACCCTATATTTATCTGCACACAGCAAGCACAATATAAGAAATTCAACAATAACAACAAAATAAATTAGCACAATAGCATGAGATTGCATTGTTGTTGAAACTTGGATCTGGGACACTCCATGAGATCAACATCTCTGCCATCTTCAATGTCCAGACTACATTAAGCAGACACAACAAACTTAACACATCAGAAAATGTATTCATTATCAAACAATACCTTCAAATTATTTTTTAAACTTGACACATACAAGATTCTGCAAAACAAAACTAAAGAATCTAACACAATTAGGTTCTTAATAAATCAACTACGAATTTCCCAATTTCACTGTTACAACGAAATAATCAACAGTTGTTTTTCAACAAATACATTACCATTTCATTCACCTGAAAGTTACATCCATTTGGTGAAACCCCAACAAAACACCCAAATCAAATCCTCATAATATCATCAATGGAGTGGTTGTTTAAGAAAGCAGATAGAGAGAAAGTTAGAGATTGAAAATCAAAAATGAGTAACAATAAACCCTAAAATCGATTGAAATACTGAATCCCTAAAATTTGATTAACAAAACTGAAACCTAAAAATCTATTAAAAAAAACTGAAATCTTATAGGTGATAAAAACTTACATAGATCTGCGAAATAGAAACCCTAAACTCGCTTAACAGATGATTGAAGATCAGTTCTTCAAAGATTAGATGGTTAGATAAAAAATTAGATAAAACCCTATAACTGATGATGATGAAACAGAAATCGAAACCCTAAACTTATGATGATGATGATTAATAGATGATTGAAGAACTGAAATCTTCAGTTGAGAGTGAAGATGAGAAAAACCAGACGATTGAAAAACTTAGAAACCCTAAATCGAAAAACTTATAGAAGTGATCGATGAAAATTTACATAGATCGATGATTAAAGAGATCTCTGTGAAATTTCAGTGATGATTTCATCGACTCATCGGTTAAGAGACAGAGAAGAGAGGCAGGAGCAGAAGAGAAAAAAAGAGAAATGAAAAATGAAAACTCCGATTTCACTAGGCTATATCTGCGTGAATAGCACACTCGTGGGAGGAAATATCCTCTCGTATAACAAATCGTGGGTGGGAATATAATGTTAGTCATGTGAGTCGCACACGCACATACTCAAGTCTGACCAAGCGTGTGTGTGGCACGCCTATAAAATATTAGTAACGGATCAAAAAATATTAGTAACGGCTTGAACGTGTTACGAATATTTAGAAAATTAGTAACGGCTCTTGCCTGTTACGAAACTTTTGTAACGGCCATTTGTAACGGGAAATTAGTAACGGCTCATAAGCCGTTACGAATTCCTGTTACTAATCCAGGAATTTGGGGTAGTGTTATATTGCTAGAGAAATTAGTACTTACTGGCTTTTATTTTGCGCAGCTACATTCATTATGTAAAAGGGCCCTTCAGACTTGTTTTAACAAAGGAAGCTGAAATTATTATCTCAAGTTATTATCAACTCCAACAAAGAATATCAACAGAGAATGCAGGTTTGTTGGTTCCCGAAAGCTTTTCCAAATGAATCTGTGGATAAACAGCTGCTGCGTCATATTCATGGTCATCATGAAGATAACTTTTGGTTTAGGTCAACAGTGACTTTTTCACCAACTATTGTGGGGAGTTATCAGGTGAACTATCATCTTCACTTAGTGAACTATCAGGTGAAACATCAACAGTGATTTATATTTCGAATAAGCATTTCCACAAAATTCTTTTGAAGCTATAAACTATGGAATGTACTTGAGGAATACAGTTGGGTGACATGTTACCTGTCATGGTTACAAAAGACTAATTCAGATAGGAGAAAGAAAGATAAAGAAAATATCAATATTAGTTTAGTAATAACAGAAGCTATGCACATAAGAAATTAAAATAACAGGCACATGTAGAAAAAGGACTAAACCTACGCTAATTTTTATTGCCTTTAAAATCAGCCCTCGAAGCACCTCCCAAAAACTTCCTTCAGACTCTTGATAAGAATATGCCTCTTTCAATGAGTCAAGAGTTTCTTCTACTTGCTTCTCAAATACTTTATCACCAGCAGGCCGACCTCTCAGCCTGTTAAGTCATGCATTGGCTTTCTAATTATACCCTAGTAATAAAGCTTTGCCCTGAACTGCTCTGAGAAGCAACCATCTTAGAGATGCTGGCAACTCCACATGCCTAATCCCATTAAGAGTGATTTATTTGACATATAACGCCACCCCCCAATGATATCAATATCAATACTTCTAGCAAGATAACCTAACTGATCGGAGGAAAATAAAAATGTAGCGAATGTCATTTAATCAAATGAATGAACATATTTAAAACCGGTGTCCATCCAGTTCAGTCAACCACAAGTCAGTTGTAGGCAGTACATTTTATGTATCTCTAAAAGCATCTGTACCTTTATAACGATCAATTTTTTTCGCGTTAGGTATCAGTTGATTTTTCTCTCATTTCGAAAAATGATACAGAACAATCATTTAAAACTCCATGGAAGAAAAAGAACTAACAAATCGACTTTTCTACCCAAAACGAAAGGGTGACATTTTCGGATCAATGAATCATAATAGTCCACAAAATCCAAAGCAAGGGTCAGTGAGCAGCAACACACATGGCACTATCATTGCAAATATAACAAAAGAATTCATATGGCAAGACAGACACTTTAATATACATGATGAGCTAAATCTAAAGGTTGTATGATCCTCACCAACATCAGCATATAATGGAAGCATAAATAGAAGTTTTGATGGCATCATTAAAGTACTGTATCTTACTTCTGCTATCTTCTGCTTCACTTCATCGGCTTTGGATTCAAAATCCACATCTTCTTCTCTGAATGCAATCATCATTAATTCTGGAAGGGGGGCGGGCTCACTAAGTTGAATAGCATTGAAATGGGTGAATCTACGTAGAACTTGCTGATACATGAGCTCTTTGTTGCACAAATCTATGGCACAACCAACACAAAATAGTTAATTAACTTCTGATAATTAAGAGAAACAAGGGCAAAGAAGAGATGCAACACAGACATGTTAGTAGATTACAAGTTGTTAGCTTTGCTCGTGGAAATAGTTTAACACATCGAAGTAGATTAGTAAACAGAAAAGAAACACTAGTTTCAGGTTTATTAACTTGGTTAAATCTCTTGGAAAAGAAAAATCAGTAAACATTCATTAATAGAGGAGCAGTGATTAATAAAATTAACATCAAATTCACTATATTAACAAGATACAGGCGGGTACTGTGCTGAAGCAAATCCAAGACACTATCTTCTATTCCGACATATGTCGATTGCTTGACGATGTCCAGCAAACCTGGAATTATACAAAAGAATAGCTAACATAAACACCCTGAACTTTTTTAACCGATCAAATTCCAAGAAAATAAGTAACTCACCATAATGACAGTTACTACCAACCTCGGTTAAGAGCTCCTGAACGCTAGACAGCTGCAGTTTCCATAGGATTTCTTCTATGCCTTACTGCACCCGTACAAAAATAGTGCAACTATATAAACAAAGTTTCTCAGGTCATAATAATACAAGAGAAAATGTGAGGCTTGATTTCCATGACACCGAGGAATGCCACACCATTGTAGTGACCTTTAAACACCCTGAACTTTTTTAACCGATCAAATTCCAAGAAAATAAGTAACTCACCATAATGATAGTTACTACCAACCATGAGAAAATGTGAGCTTGATTTCCAGAGCTCCACACCATTGAACGCTTTTTAACCGATCAAATTCAAGAAAATAAGTAACTCACCATAATGACAGTTTCCTAGGATTTCTTCTATGCCTTTTCTTCCATTATTGCATCCATCAGAAATAGTGCAACTATATAAACAAAGTTGCTCAGGTCATAATAATACATGAGAAAATGTGAGGCTTGATTTCCATGACACCGAGGAATGCCAAACCATTGTAGTGACCTTTAAACTCCCTTCTAGTTGATCCCAAAAAAATAATAGACACATAAAATATATGCCTGGCGGGGGTACAAAGTTGCAGTCAAAAGATGTATGCTTACCAATGCTCCCCTAAGGATTTCTTTAAAAATCCGAGGATGGTTGTGAAATTTTATGTCTCATTTCTTAAACAAAATACATTTCCAGAGTGGTTAAACCACCAAGCATGTATAGCATAGCTGCTATAATTAGTTCACGTCTCCTTCCTTAAACAAAATATATTTCCCGAGTCAAAAGCTATATTTATCGAACACTCAAGATTAATGGCAGAAAGGAAAGAAACATAGGTGAATTACCTAGATTATCTGCACCATCAAATATCACCATCGTCACCGCCTAATATTAATACCTTTAGCAGCCGTTTTTCCTAAAACGAGATCCTCTGGAAAATGAAGCTTCATTTTTCTGTCGCGCCTAAGTGATTACTGATCATAATATGTAAAACCCCAACAAGCCTCACATTAATACCTTTAGCAGCCGTTCCTATGGAAAAAACAACAACAACATTATTGATCATAATATGTAAAACCCCGTCTTGATAAATTATGAAATATTAACCAAAAGGGAGGAATCAACAACAACATTATGAGGTGGTGGCTTTCTTTGTCTATTTCCTAAAAAAATTGGGTGCTTGTTTTCCAGCGTTCATACCATCATCACTTGGATTTTCTCTCCTCCTCTGCTTTTACATCGCACACGTCTTGCTCCTGCAAATTTATAGAAAGATAAATAGAAATCAGATAACCAAACTATTATTAGTCAAATAACAGGTATCTAAGACAAAGATACCTAAGATTGAAGTCATGCGTTGATTTTTTCCTCGAAGGCTTCTAGATCCTTAAGCCGCAATAATTTTCAGTTCTTCCACTTAACCATCAAGCTTTTTTTTTTCTTTACAAAGTTCCAGAACCTTCTCAAAGGGCCAGACTACCTATAGCCATTGTGAGTAGATACGCATAACCACGAGCCAGTACTCCTTCGTCGCCAGATAACTCAGAGTTTCCTTCATATTCTTCTGCATCTTCAGGTTTTTAAGTAGCACCACTTTTGGTCTTTGGGGGAAATTCCTGTTGTAATTCAAGAAACAACCCCGCTCTTTTTCTGTTGCTCACAATAATCTCTCCTTTCACTACTGCAAGGATGAATCTGACTTTGTTATCCAGTTGTATCAAATCGGATTCAAGATTCTCCAGTAGTACTCTCTGCAATAATGTTCAGTTCGGAATAAACATAAACCTTGTACAAAAACAACAATGAATAATCCGAATACAAAAACGAAAGGAAAGGAAAAAAAAAGATGCGTCCTATCTTCCAATTCCTACATATAATTCTTCATGACCAAGAACCCTAATTTCTCTGTGAAATTAAATCTCCTAACGAAACCCAAATTAAACCTCATATAACCATCTAGACTAAAATTAAACACAAACCCATGAAACAAATCACTAAATTAAACTCAATTTCGCATAAAGAAATAACAACAGGATAAGAACCCTAATTATGTTTTCTCGTAATTACCTTTTTCTTGAAAATCTGAATCAACCACACCATAATCATCACAAACAGCAACCTATCCTTGATCATCCTCCTCTTGTTTCGATTTTATCTTCAACTTCACACAAACCCTAACTTCAGTTTATAGCAGTAACCCGTTCTTCTCCTCCCGATCTAATTTAACCACAATTCCAAAATCTTCACCTCCGGTTCAACGAGCTAACAAGGTTTTATGAACATCTCACTCAACAAAAACTCAATTCTTCTGAACTGAGTTCGACAGAGAGAAGGAGAGGAAGAACATAGAAGAAGAAGAAGAAGAAGAAGAAGAAGAAGAAAGAGAGTGAAAAAGAGGTCTGACAATAAAAGAATAAACGTGTAAAAGAAAAATAAAAACCAAAAACCAGATTACTAAAACCCCATGAAAATTCCTGATATTTCGTAAATACCATGATAGCCCAACGTTTTAATAATTTCAAATACGTTGCTCCGATAATTTGGATTTAATAAACTAGTGCTATTTATTTTGCACAACGTATTTTTAGGTGAGCAACGGATATTGGCGTTGCGTCACGGTGCAACTTGTATATCCGTTGCACACCCCCGAAATTGAAATGTTGCAAAATACAGGATATGGTGTAGTGGTTGCTGCTGTTGACGTATCTTCTTTGTAGAACCTTTGCTTCCTGGAGGATTGCTGGGGGAAGTGCAGGGAGGAATCTTAACCAGGCGAATCTTCTTTATTTTGCTTCTCTTGTGGCCTAGTCGCCTTTTAATGTCTTGTAATTTTCCTTTCATTGTATCTTGTGCTGATCCTCCATAGCTTGGTCTTGTAATAATTTGTGAGCTTGAAAGTTTCGCCGAAAAGATAACCATTTTGTCTTCTATGTGTTGCTTCTCTCCTTTTTTTTTGGGTAACGGGTTTTGAATTTTGGTTTGATCTTGAGAAATTTTCAAGAAAAAAGAAGGTTCTTTTATTTCACTGGAGAGGATATATTAGATTTCCAAACAAGAGCGATAATTGAAAATTTGCTGGATGAATGTAAGTGATGCATCCATCCTGATGCAATACATAGTAGTTATGAAAAGTAAAATTGCTAAAGAGGTATTGAGGAGCATGTGTCAGGAAATTGAATATCTTGACCTTTCATATGTTTCTAGCCACCAACAAGCGCGAATGGATCACTATGCCTTCCAGTTTATCCGTGTTGATAAGTTTGCAATAGCCACCCAAGAGGATGTCGGCTACTAGGTATGGTTCATCTTTCTCTTTTTCGGGAGAACTTTTCCGAATCGGTATCTTCACAGTCATCTTTCCGTCTTGAAATGAGGCGGCTCTGATTACTATATCCCCTATCCGGAAGGGATTGAGTTGTCGTACAATCTCCTGGTGGTTGTTCCCGCAGTCTTCCAGGGTGAATTTCAGATCCCTGGTGAAACACTTAAAAGGTTCGGCGTTCCATTCACATCTTTTGACAATATTGTGCTCGATAACCGTGTCGAGTCCCCAGGGCGGGTCGCGGTGAGAAATTGTTGGTGATAAAGAGAGCGTCTTAGTCAGGCTTACTTGAGTTTGGAGTTCGGAAGGTGGCTTTGGAGAATCCTTTCCAAGTAGTAAAGCATCGCTGTCAAGCTGTTGAAAGGGTAACAAGTTAGTCGGCTTGTTGGATACCCTCTCCGGCGTTGACACGGGAAAGGGTGGTGCTCCTAATTCCGTTTTGTTGTCGAGTACCCACGGGCGCCCAAAAACCATGTCTTAATTTATATTCTTGACAATGTAAAAAGTCCCGCGCGTTGCAATGTTTCCTATGTTGATCTCAAGACTAGAGTATCCAAGCGCATGCATGTGATTCCCCTCATGATGTTTGATAGACGATGGGGAGTGAGTGGCCTCTTGTTTTGTTACTCCTGCGGCTTTTAGGGTCTTGAACGTAACAATGTTGAACTATGAGGTTGCGTCGATGATCGTGTTGTCGAACTCGGTGTCCTTTAAGCGGGCCATGGTGAGAAGTCCCCAGTTGTGCTTCTCTGCAGGGGCGCCTGGAAATATCTATTCTTCAAGTGTATTTTTTGTGGCAAGGTGAAGTCGCTTCCTAGATATTATGTGGTTGAGGGATGCGAAAGCGTATCGACGTTGCTCCTTGGAAAAGTAGAGGATTTCGCATATGTGCTGCATCATGGACTGCACTGTTTTGTGTATGGAGTCCCAAAAGATTTCATAGTTTCTTATGGGAAGCAGATCTCTATGTACTCCTTCATTTCTTAGCCGTAACTCCCCTTCCTCTATCTTTTCTTTGAAAATGCTTTTCAACCTGTTGCAGTCGCTGGTTGGATGACTGACGAATCTGTGGTAATAAAAAAATCTGGGATTTGTCATCTCTTCTTCAGTAGGTGGGTGCCGATGAGCCGGTAGCCTGATGACACCATCCTGGACCCATGTTTCCATAAGTTCAATCACCTCTTCGATCGGAAAAGGGATGTCCGAGTCGTCTCCTCTGGCTTCAGGGCGACGTTCAGAAAGCTTGGCTGGGGATTTTTGCGGGGCTTCCCTTCGTGTTGGGGCCGTGCACCCAAGGTGTTGATCCATTGGAGGTGTTTTCCTCTTTTCCCTTTCGTCCACCAAGCTCACGGAGGAGGGGCCGGTGTTGTATGGCTTGTTGAGAAAATGTGGGATTCTTCGAACTTCTCGTGTATCTTCATTTCTGGGAGGCCTAGTTCTTTCGAACAGGGCTGGCGCTGTCGTGGCTGATCTATTAGCAGCTTCTTGGAGTTCGGAGAAGGTCTGGAATCATAAGTTTTCCAATAAAGCCTGATAGATGGGAGTCATGCCATTGATGCATGAATTTACTAGTTGCTGCTCAGTCTCACCCGGGTCGTGGAAGTCCAGTTCTTGAATTCTGAATCTCTTGACAAAATCGTTTGGATGTTTGTCATTATGTTGGAACATTCTTCCCAGATCCGAGAGAGTGACTTGCTCGGACACAAAGAAATACTTCTTGTAAAAGGACGTAAGCATTTCACCCTAATCGCGGATGCTTCTTGGGGAGATGCAGTTGTACCACGTGTACGCTCTTCCAGTGAGTGACTTTAAAAATTCTCGCAGGCGGAGAACATGGTTGTATTCGTGCTCACCTAGAGCCTCTAGAAATCGTGAGACATGTTCCCTTGTGTTGTCGGTTCCGTCATATAAGGAAAACTGAGGGGATGAGTATCCTCTTGGGAGGGGAATTATCTGGATTTCAATTGGATAAGCAGGTTGGTGTTGATGTACATCCGTGTCGTTCTTGATTCGGTTTTGTAGGAGTCGTTCCAGGTATTCAGGTGTTACGAAATCCAGTGGGAAATTTTCTGCCACTGGGTTCCTAATGCGGATTCCTCGCTTGCGTTGGTGTGCTCAGTTGTGGTGCCAATTCCAAGATCATTGGGAGCGCTTCACCTTGGAGTTGTCTGGCGTATCTCTCCTGGGGGTGTGACATTAGCATCACGGTTGTCGGAAGCATTTGCTCTTGATTCAGGTCGTCGTGGCTCCCGTGGAAGTTGCTCTGTTAAGGCTTTGAGGAAGATGAACACCTCCTTCTGGGTTGAAACCATATCCGTTTGATCCCTGGCTTGAGCCTCCTGCCTTTCCATCAAATCCGTGATGGTGAAATAAGTTTTGCCTCCTCTGTTATCTCTCCCCGGCGATTGAGTAGATGTTGTGGATGGAGTGGTGATCGGAGGCATCATGCCTTCTGAAACACTAGTGGTGGCAGCAGCGGCACGAGCCCTGGTGACTGGCGGCGTGACACCTGAAGGGCTTCCCTCAGTGCTGTTTGAGTTGGCGGATGGTGCGGAGATATTTGGAACGAAAGTAGGCTTGGCCCTGGTAACAGGAGGTGTAACACTTGGAGGGGTACTTTCCATGCCACCAAGATCGGCAGGTAACGTAGAGGCATTGGTGGAAGGAGCATTTTTGTTAGGGGCGGCTTTTATGTTGGCGCCTTCAAAGTTTGTCGCGGACCCAGATCTTAGTTCTACCATGTTGAGCGAATGGTAAAGCATATTTCGGACTAAAGATCAGTTTTTGTAACCGAGAGATTGAAACTCCCACCGTGGTCGCCAATTGTTTATGGGAGAAAATTGCCTTTGCCGAATTTCGTAAATTCTATGGTGGAGAGACTGGTTTAAACCCTTAAACAAATGTGCTGCACGTGAGCACTTTTGATTCGAGATATCAATCTGTACACTTCTATACTAAACCAAGAAAATGGCCATTCCAGATTTGCTTCGGTCACAAAATGAAGGAGAAGGGTTGATTTGGGGAGGATAGCGAAGAAGGGTAATGATACCAGAGAGTTCTGGCTAGGTAGTATCTCCACTTGTATCAAAAGTGTAGAAGCTTGCGAAATCTTGCTAGTGATGGAAGCTTTTGAGAAAGCTTGCAAAGTTGCTATCTGATAGTGTTGTATTTTGCCTGACCAAAACTTGTGTGTTTTGGCAGAATAGGTGAAACCTATTTATACAAGTGAGATTGAACGTACCCTGGCCTCATTAAAGAATTGAGTAAATGTTCCAATTAAAACAGAGGAGGTGGAAACCGTTTTCTTTATGGTGAAAACGTTTTCACCATAAATTTCCTTATTTAATTGATCATATTCATTCCTTGCACGCCTTGCTTTATTGCGAGCGTAGTGTACGCTGCACGCTGTGACCGCCAAACCAAAACCCCAAGAAAGAATCCCCCAGTTTGTGTTGATGTCTCGAGAGTTGGGCGTAAGTGGCAATGCCAAAGTTGCTAGTGAAGCGTTGCGGCATGTGCGCGCCAATGGGATGTGCGGGATGTCTCGACCGCACGTTGTACTTTGAGTGCGGATGGAAATGCCAAAGTTACTTGGTGGAGCATTTGGTATGTGCCAATGGCATGTGCGGAATGCCTTGGCCGCGAGTTGCACTTTGAGTGCGAATGGCAATGCCAGAGTCGCTAGTGGAGCATGTGTGGCATGTGCGGAATGCCTTGAAAATTGGCTAGCAGGTTAGGGATAAAAGTGGCTAGTGGTTGCGTGTTGGCATGTGCCAATAGCATGCACGGCCACTTTGGCCAAGTCGCGGGCGTTACAATGGTATAGTGGCTTTGGAATGGGAATTGGCTAGTGGTTGCGTGTCGTCATGTGCCAATGGCACGCACGGACGCTTTGGCCAAGTAGCGGGCGCTACAATGGTATAGCGTCTTGAAAATAGAAATTGGCTAGTGATGCGTGTTGGTATGTGCCAATGGAACACATGGATGTTGGGCCAAGTCGTGGGCGCTAGTTGGGCATAACGGATAGAAAATAGAAATTGGTTAGTGATGCGTGTTGGCATGTGCCAATGGCACGCACGTCCAAGTTGACCTAGTTGCACGATTTGCAAGCCTAGGGCTCTATTTTTGGCATGTGCCAAATGGTATAGAGGCTTAGAAATGGGCTAGTGGTGCGTGTTGGCATGTGCCTATGGCACGCAAGGCCAAGTTGACCTAGTTGCACGGTTTGCAAGCCTAAGGCACTATTTTTGGCATTTTCCAAACGATATAGCGTCTTAGAAATGGGCTAGTGGTGCGTGTTGGCATGTGCCAATGGCACGCACGGCCAAGTTGACCTAGTTGCACGGTTTTCAAGCCTAGGGCGCTATTTTTGGCATGTGCCAAACGGTATAGCGGCTTAGAAATTGGCTAGTGGTGCGTGTTGATATGTGCCAATGGCACGCACGGCCAAGTTGACCTAGTTGCACGATTTGCAAGCCTAGGGAGCTATTTTTGGCATGTGCCAAATGGTATAGCGGCTTAGAATTTGGCAAGTGGTGCGTGTTGGCATCCATGTGCCAATGGCACACGCACGACCTAGTTGCATGGTTTGTAAGCAAGTTTTGGGTAGTGGTGCACCTAGTTTTTTGCAAATGGTTTTAGCAAGCCATGTGCCAATGGGCGCTATTGTTGGTATTGCGCCATGTGCAATAGCACGACGCCACAAGTTGACCTAGTTGCAGAAAGGCGGTTTTGGCATGTGCCAAAACCGGATAGCTAAATTGGCTAGTGGTGCAGCCAAATGGTATAGCGACTTAGAAATTGGCTATTGGTGCGTGTTGGCATGTGCCAATGGCACGCACGGCCAAGTTGACCTAGTTGCACGGTTTGCAAGCCTAGGGCGCTATTGTTGGCATGCGCCAAATGGTATAGCGGCTTAGAAATTTACTAGTGGTGCGTGTTGGCATGTGCCAATGGCACGCACGGCCAAGTTAACCTAGTTGCACGGTTTGCAAGCCTAGGGCGCTATTGTTGGCATGCGCCAAATGGTATAGCGGCTTAGAAATTGGCTAGTGGTGCGTGTTGACATGTGCCAATGGCACGCACGGCCAAGTTGACCTAGTTGCATGGTTTGCAAGCCTAGGGCGCTATTTTTGGCATGTGCCAAATGGTATAGCAGCTTAGAATTTGGCTAGTGGTGCGTGTTGGCATGTGCCAATGTAACACACGGCCAAGTTGACATAGTTGCACGGTTTGCAAGCCTAGGGAGCTATTTTTGGCATGTGCCAAATGGTATAGCGGCTTAGAATTTGGCAAGTGGTGCGTGTTGGCATGTGCCAATGGCACGCACGGCCAAGTTGACCTAGTTGCACGGTTTGCAAGCCTAGGGCGCTATTGTTGGCATGCGCCAAATGGTATAGCGACTTAGAAATTGGCTATTGGTGCGTGTTGGCATGTGCCAATGGCACGCACGGCCAAGTTGACCTAGTTGCACGGTTTGCAAGCCTAGGGCGCTATTGTTGGCATGTGCCAAATGGTATAGCGACTTAGAAATTGGCTATTGGTGCATGTTGGCATGTGCCAATGGCACGCACGGCCAAGTTGACCTAGTTGCACGATTTGAAAGCCTAGGGCGCTATTGTTGGCATGCGCCAAATGGTATAGCGGCTTAGAAATTTACTAGTGGTGCGTGTTGGCATGTGCCAATGGCACGCACGGCCAAGTTAACCTAGTTGCACGGTTTGCAAGCCTAGGGCGCTATTGTTGGCATGCGCCAAATGGTATAGAGGCTTAGAAATTGGCTAGTGGTGCGTGTTGGCATGTGCCAATGGCACGCACGTCAAGTTGACCTAGTTGCATGGTTTGCAAGCCTAGGGCACTATTTTTGGCATGTGCCAAATGGTATAGCGGCTTAGAATTTGGCTAGTGGTGCGTGTTGGCATGTGCCAATGTAACACACGGCCAAGTTGACCTAGTTGCACGGTTTGCAAGCCTAGGGCGCTATTTTTCGTCTGTGCCAAATGGTATAGCGGCTTAGTTTGGCATGGTTTCCTGTGGGTGAAGTATGTGGTTTGGTTTTGGCGTCGTTGCCATGGTACGCAGTATGCGGCTTGGTTTTGGCGTCGTTGCCATGGTGCGCAGTATGCGTCTTGGTTTTGGCGTCGTTGCCATGGTGCGCATTATGCGTCTTGGTTTTGGCGTCGTTTCCATGGTGCACAGTGTGCGGCTTGGTTTTTGCGTCGTTTCCATGGTGCGCAGTATGCGGCTTGGTTTTGGAATTAGGGTTATGTGTCGAAAACCCTAATCTGGTATTTTGAAAAAATACCCCCATTAATTATTGACACCTGAATTAAATGCTCTTAGTTAATGTGTTGCTGGTAACACTAGGTCATGGGATTTTACGATTTTACCCCTTATCTAAAATCCACCATCCACAGCTGGCCTATAGGGTTTTAGAATCTAGACATTCAACAGCTGTAGGCTATTATTCGGTTCAAATAAGCTCTAGATCCAGTTTTGAAGGATGATTCTTTTGTTGTTACTAACTGCTATCCAACAATAAACCACTTATTTCTTCATTGCTCTTACTCCACAGAAGTTTGGAATTACTTTATCAAAGGCTTTAATCTGAGATGGGTACAAGGAGGAAATATTGAACAACAATTGATGATGTGGAAATTGAGAAGGGAAGAAACATGAGCAGAAAACTTTGGCCTCTAATCATCTTTTCCATTATATGGGTGATTTGGGGGAAGAGTGATGGCGAAAAAAATGGGAAGATATGTTATAGTTGGCATCGATGAAGTGAAAAGCTCTCTATTTTTACGGGTCTCATCTACAAATTGGTCCAGATTCATACAATTTAGTCATCTTACTAGAAATTAACCCGTGCTACGCATCAAGAGTGTGGATGGTACCAATTGAACTGAAGTTTTACTCTCTCCCTACTGCCCGAAACTGAGTTCTCCAATCCACCTAACCTATCAAATTAAACTTGCACTTACGCCCCAAATGCTATCGCGTCATGTCATTTGGATACACATTCAGAAGTAACTAGTTTGAGTGTAAAATTTCAAGGGTTAGGTTTGAATCAGGTATCAAGTTATATCTGACTAAAACTAAAAAAAGAAGAAAGCCGGACTGACATCTGATTCATGTCGAGTCATGATGCATTATCCGATTTTTTCAATATATTATTTGTTTATCGGACAAAGGTATATGGGATGAGAAAACTGGCTCAAAATTAAGGACTTTGATTAAAAAAATGATTAAATTTGGTGTTATTTCAGGTGGTTGGTAGGTCAACTTTCACCCAAACTTATTCATACACTCCTTCATGTGAAGGAGTGTTTTTTAGTGGAGACTAAGAGGCTGAAGATTACATGTTTGGAAAAAACTTTTTCTTGAGAGGTTGATGATAATTGTTCCATGCGTTCGTCCAAATTTTTAACAGTTTTTAGGTACTGCTAATTCGGGACCAAAAAGTTTCTTGGGGTTGTTCTCTTCATCAGAACTTGGTTGTGCTTCCAACATAGGTTCATTGGGTTTATTCAGAGGTGGTTTCTATTTCATTCTCGCATAATATCTTAAAATTGGGACATTAGTTTGGGTGTAACATTTCAGAACAATTTATAGAAGCAAAAATGTCAATTTTTTGTGAAGCAAAATATCCGTGCTTCCGACTTCTGCTCCTGGTATCCAAACACGCTATAAAACCTACCTACGTATAGGACCAAACACAAAATAACTCCAACTTAAAATGACAATTTTTACCACATAGGTTCATTTCAATATTTACCACATTTACCTGCCTATAAATCCCCACACTCCTCTTTGTGTCCCTACATTTTAAACCTCATCGGTCACGACGAAGAAATTTAGGGACTTTTTCTAGGGATTTTCAATCTCGACTATTTGCGATGGTTTTAGACTGGTGTGGTAGTTGGTGTCAAACCACCATTATGCTAAAGCCAACTGTTAGACACACTTCTTAAGGTGTGGGTTAGTCATGCATCTGACGTATATATTGCTCAACACAAACATTAGTCCTCTCTGTCTGACCATCTGCCTATAGATGATAAGGGTGCTCAGCTTCAATGTACTACTACTACCAAGATTCCAAGAACAAGAATGCAAAAATTGTTCGACAAAAATCTTATTCCTGTCTCTGATTATATAACTAGAAAACCTAGGTAGACCATGTAACTTAAAGATATTAGAAAAGATAATTGTATTTCGCTAGCCGGTAGATTGCAATTAAAATGACATTTTTTCTCTTGGTATAGGTAAGGTAAAAAATGAAGCCAAAGAGGTAAAACATTGTGTTTTTGAGTAAAAAACGAATTTATATTTGCCTTCTCAGTTACTGTCAACTTCGGTTTCGTGGTGTAGTTGGTTATCACGTCAGTCTAACACACTGAAGGTCTCCAGTTCAAACCTGGGCGAAGCCATTTAAATTTTTTTTTTTTTTTTTTTCAAGCGTACTCTATAAGCTTCTCGATTCTTCATTTTCCTTTTTGTCTCCACTTGAAGAATCTGAAAAGGCAAAAGGCCACTTCTACTTTATTTTTTCTCAGTCTCATTCATTTTCCTTGTCTCCACTTGAAGAAGAATCTGAGAAGGGGTGGTGGTCTTCTTCTTCAACCTGTAAGTTTTTTTTCCCCAATTTCAGTCTAGGGTTTCTCTTTTCTTTCTACATTCAAGCATTTCCATTTCTTCCTGTACAAATTTAAGCTTAGGGTTTTCGATTATCTACTTGTTGTTACTGGTTTGGTGGTCAATTTAGGTTTTTTTTTTTCCTCTTCAATTTTTCTGTAGAAATTCTAGGGTTTATGCTTAAAATCATGGTTTTTGTTTTTTCCTCTTCAATTTTTCTGCAGAAATTCTAGGGTTTATGCTTAAAATCAATGTGGGTTTTTAGACAGTAGAATGGGTTTTCAATTGTTGTTGTTGGAACCCCTTTGCTGTTAGTTTGATTTCAAATTGTTCAGCAAATCGGATTCTTCTGTTTGTGTTACAGAGGGTTAGAGTTTAAGAGGCTTGTACTCTGTTCTCCCTGTTCTTATGGAGTTTTGCTTAAGTGGGCTGTTTGGAGGACAAGATTATGTTTGACATGATATGTTTTTCGGTTTCGTATTGTGTTCAAATATAGTGTATAACACAATTATGTTATCTTGGTTCATAAACAGGACATCAACCTTTACATAATCTGCCGTATTGTGTGTTCCCGCCGCGATCCAAGTCTTGGGTAATTGAGAAATGGTGGGTGTTAATCTGAATTTAGCAATGGAGTGCAACAAGGAAGAGGCTGTAAGAGCCAAGGAATTGGCTGAGAAGAAGATGAAAAGCAAGGATTATGTGGGAGCACGAAAAATGCTCATCAAGGCCCAAAAGCTGTACCCAAGTATAGAAAATGTCGGTAAAATGCTAACTGTATGCCAAGTGCACTGTTCCGCCGAGCTAAAAGTTGGATCAGACCTAGACTGGTATGACATCCTTCAGATTAAGCAAACTGCCGACGAAAAATCCATTACTAAAAAGTTCAGAAAGCTCGCCCTTGAACTTCATCCTGATAAAAACAAGTTTCCTGGTGCAGAAGCTGCCTTTCAATTCGTCACAGAAGCGCACCGGTTTCTTTCTGACCTGTCAAAACGGGCACAATTTGATATGAAGCATTACACTAAGCAACAGAGGCAGTCTCAAAATCAGCCAAGTATGAATCCTAATGGCCGAGAAACATTTTGGACTAGGTGCCCTTTCTGTAGTAGAGAGTACCAGTGTTACATAGAAGTTATGAACAGAGGTATGCGCTGTAAAACCTGCATTCAAGCTTTTGTTGCTCGTGATTTTTCGAATGACGAAAGGATGCCTTGTGGAGTTCCCCAAAAGAAAGATGCCCCGAATCGGGATGGTCAAAAGATGGCCCAAGTAAATGTACAGGGGAATCGTGGCAATGTGGCACCAGCATCACAGCCACCCACAATGTCAGGAAGTGCTTCTTCGGATGGAGCGGCACTGAAGCCCAATGCAAAAGAAGACTTCAACGTTCGTGTGGAAGCAGGATTGAAAGAAACATCTATACCTGCTGAGCCTAAACCTGCGGGTACCAAGATCGGGAAAAGAGGAAGAAACTCCGACTCAGAAAAGGATACTGGAAGCTTCTGCGACATGGAAGAAGATGGTGACCAAAAAGCTGGACAGAATTCTGGACTCAACAGTGGCAGAAGATCTCGACAAAAACATGAAGTTGGTTACAAAAAGAACTCGAGTGACGACGAAGATATAGCTAGTGGATCAAGACGGGAGACTACTAATGAGCCAGTGGAGAAAGATAAACGAAAGGTCCTTGTTGAAGAAAGTACACCATATGGAAATGCTGAAAACCGCAAGAATAATGGAGCCGAAGATGATGGCAACTGTGAAAGACCTGAACCAGTGGTCGTTGAAATTGCCGATCCAGAATTTTATGACTTCGACAAGGATAAGAGTGAAAAATGCTTTGCACCTGATCAGATGTGGGCTCTTTTTGACGATTTGGATGGTATGCCCAGATTTTATGCTCTGATCAATAAAGTATATTATTCGCCTTTCAAGGTGGATCTCACATGGTTGGAGTTTGTTGCTGGAGATCCGGATCAGACAGCTTGGAAAAGAAGCGGATTGCCCGTAGCTTGTGGGAAATTCGAACACGAGATCACTGATACAATTGAAGATAGAGGTACATTCTCCCATAAGATTGTCTGTGAAGGTGTTCAAAACACTTACAAGATCTATCCCCGAAAAGGGGAAACTTGGGCCCTTTACAAGAACTGGAACACCAAATGGAGCTCTAAACCGAACAACCACAGAGAGTATGAGTACGAATTTGTTGTGGTCCGGACGGATTACATCAATGGATCAGGCATTTTGGTTACCCCATTGGTCAAGCTAAAAGGTTTTGTATGCTTGTTCAAGGCAGCCGAAACCAATGGCATGTCATCCTTTCAGGTACCAGCAAATGAGATGTTAAAATTCTCTCACCGGATTCCTTCAGTTAGAACAAATGGTAGAGAACGTAAAGACGTCCCTGAAGGTTGTTTTGAACTTGATCCTGCTTCCCTGCCCAGTAACCTTGAAGGACTTTCTGGTTTGATTGATGGGAAAGCCAAAACTGTTAGTGGTGGAAGGCACTGTTCCTTAAAATCCATATATGAGGAGAAGCCTCGTGCGCCGAAGAATGTGAATGAAGAAACTGTCGAGGAGTCTAAGACCTCAAGTGCTTCAAATGGTGCGACAGAAAAGGCAGAGAGAGTTTCAGAGCAGATTCCTCCATCACCTTCTTCGTTTATAGACCCTTGTGAACTTCCGGAGTCAGTTCTTTATGCCTTTGACGATGACAAAACTGAAGACAAGTTCGGAGCTGGTCAGGTGTGGGCTTTGTATTGTGATTTGGATGGCTTGCCCAAGTTCTATGGTCTGATCAAAAAGGTTGAATTAATCCCGGAGTTTAAAGTGAACATACAATGGCTTGAAGCTTGCACCTCATCAAAGGGTATGCTCGGTTGGCTTGACAATACAATGCCTATATGCTGTGGAGTTTTTTCTAGTGGTAACGAAACAGAGTTTGATGATACTTGTTTTTTCTCTCATATTTCAAAAGGGGCAGAAGCTGCAAAGGAAAACAAGTATGAGATCTTTCCCAGGAAAGGGGAGGTGTGGGCAGTATACAAGAATTTTTGTTCGGAATGGTCTTCTTCTGACCTCCAGTCATGCGAGTATGAGATATGCAAAGTTGTAAAAGTGGACAGTACACTGAAGGTGTTGGTTTTGGAGAAGGTGTGTGATTATGAGACGATTTTCAAGGTTAAGAGAAAAGCAGGCCGTGAATCAGTTCTTGAAATCCCACGCCATGATTTGGTTAGATTCTCTCATCAAATTCCTGCAATCCGGTTGACTGATGAAAACGTGGGAGGAAGTTTGGGTGGATGTTGGGAGTTGGACCCCAAAGCAATGCCAGTCAAGACTGTCAGAGCCGTGGTGTAAATTTGATGCACAAGGTCCGTGTTCTTTTTGATCTGCAGTCCTGAATAACTAGTTGATGTGTTGCAGCAGTACGGGGTTTAGCATTTTTATGGTTTCTTATATGGAGTTTTGGGAGACCATCTTTTGTCAGAATGAGGTATCCATCTGCATCTTCAGTTGTGTTTCACTCCATGTCTTACTGAATTAGTTTAGTAACATGTAATCATTCTGCTGGTAGGTAGTAGCGTGTATATATTTTGATTAGCTTGGAGTCTTATTTATATTTTGCAGTCGAAGAACAATGACAGTTGATATCGTCTCAAGTCAATTAACAATCACAATTTGAAAACTGAAAAGAAAAGAGATATTTTGCGTTTGGTGCCCAGTCAAATGATTGACCCCATCCAATTTTAATTTTTAATTTCGAATTAAAATTGTGAAATGAGCATACTGATCATATGGTCAATAATTGGAAAATGACAAATCGAAAGTCTTTTTTTTTTTTTTTTTGTTCTTTCGAAATGAATGTCAAACAAGAAAAGAAGAAGCAGAATCTTATTTCGAAATGTTATACTAAGAAAATCCAACACTTCAAAATTTTCCCAACCCTGCGCAAAAGCTCTTGAGGTCGAGCAACGTCTAGCTTTTAATGAAATTCTTCAACTTGGCAAGTCAGCCAAAAACACATACGGACCCATTATAGGTACTCATAAAACAAACTTGCCCAAATATCAAAATCATGAAGTTAAGCAAGCAAAGCACCGTCAAGCTTTTAATGAAATTCTTCAACTTGGCAAGTCAGCCAAAAACACATACGAAATGTTTGAGAAGAGTGTCATCGGAAGGAGGTTCCTTGTTAGCTGGATGATGAGTTGAAACTGAAGTTGTTCGTGAATTCAGGTCCTTGGGAAGCAACATTCTCATCAGAATCATTTGGGTCTGTTGGATATCTTGATTAATTGGTATGAAGATTTGAAGGTAATTGATAACTTAATGTAAGATCCAAGACAAGAGAGAACATGTGGATCACTCTCCGCCATTCACTACTAGGCTAGTAATATATAAACTTACACCGATGAACATTACATTAATCAAACAATCGGCTTCTTAATACTACTCCTAAGAGCAAGCGCTATGGGTAGTGTCACTCAGAGTGAACTACCAATTTGGCCTAATTAGAGGCTGTTATGGCTGTTAGCAACATCTACTTTTCAAGGAAATTCTTCAACTTCTTCAACCACAGTATCTGTTCCTTTTCCTCTACATAATCATACTTTTCATCTTTATTATCCATCTAGTCACACAAGAATTCGGTAATGCTGGGTTTAATCCCTCTGTCTCCCAAATATCTGTAGAAATCTTGCTTCAGGCCGCCACCAAGATACCTTCAACACAAAACACACACAGAAAAAAAAAAAAAAACAACGTTTCAATCTTATGCATAACCCAACAATTAATAACAGCAGACAAGGAAAATATGAAATACAAAGCTTGCAATAGATTCCACTTACGAGAAATCAGGTCCTTGGTCATCGGGAGCATTTGGATTCTTGATAGCCCAACTATCGATATCTGTAATTCCAAAGTTGATCCGCTTTTTTTTCTAACACTTACAACCAAATCAAGGCACCGTGAATAACCACAATCTGTGCAAACGGTGACATTAATCTGCTCATCCTGATACTCTCTAGTCAATCTTATTCTTCCTCGTTCATCTTCATCATCCTCAATCTTAAAAGGAAACTCTTTTGGTGCCTCAGGGACCTATCGAAACACACATACGACCGGAGACTCGAATTAAATAACTAATCTACGATTATGGTTCATAAAGTAAACTTGCCCAAAATTAAGCATAGTACTGTAAAGGAACAAACCTGAAATTCCTTTTCAATGCGATCGATTTCAGACTGGATATTCCTGAGAAGAGTGTCATCGGAATTGGATTCCTTGTTAGCTGGAGCAGAGGTGGGATGATGAGTTGAAACCGAATTTGCTCGAGATAAATGGCTAGAAAGATTAGTACTGCTGCTGCTATTACCTATGGACCTTATGCTGGTGGTACTGATCTTCAATAGGGTAGTGAAAATAGCAGAGGTGTAATTTCCATAAGATGGAGTTCTTCTGTTTGCTAGTGGTAATAATGAAGTAGAAACTTTCTTCATCATTCTACTCAAACTAGTCGCCATTTTTGCAGCAAAAGAAGTTTTCTCAGAAATCTCTCGAGGTTTCCACGCCCTGTAGGGTTTTAGAAGAGAAGATAAGAGAAGTAGTTTTATAGTATTGGGAATCTATGTTTTCTTGCTCGACACATCTCGTCTCTAATACCCATATGTATATTGGATTGGGCCCAAATGAATTTATACTCTGTCATAAACTGGTCACTCGAGTAAGGTAAGATGATGGATGATGATGGCTCATATATGGTTATCTAACCTCTCCCACCTTAATTTCATTATCAAATGGTTCAAAATAAATAAGAAGTCTCTCCCATTGATTAATTATCAAAATCTCAATGATGATAAAAACCCTTTGAGATTTAGAAATGCATATCCTGAATTACACTCAGATTTCATTTCTAGAAACCCACATTTGTTTTCTTTTGAGTTTCTTATGAATAATAAAGCATTCAAAGAAGCTAACTTATTCCGGTTAGGTTCTAGTAATGGTTTGGTACTGTCTTTCAGGTCCTAGAGGTTTTGAGAGGAAGTTCCTTCACCACCTCGATCCCCGCCTAGCTATATAGATTTTAATGGTATATTCTGTCAGTATTCATCATCCTAAGGTTGTTCATATCCCAGGAACTGATAAGCCTTCCAAGAAATTTTATGTTGATATTTTTTCTTCTGGTTTTGGTGTATGGGAAAGTTTTGAAGTTTTGTGTGATGAAATCATTGTGTGCGACTTTTCTAATTATTGTAATAATTAAGGTTCAAATCAGGCCTTAAATCAAGGAACAAGTGAAGAGCCACACAAAGAAAATGGAGAAGGTAATGATACGTATAAAACATTATCATTATTCAATTTGTTGATGATTCTAACAACCTTGTATCCATTAGACAAAGAAATGTAACCAAATCCGTAAAAGATTCCGACATCTCTTTACTCATTGCTAGTCTCAAATAATCTAGGTATTTCAACACATTTGAGATGAGATTTTTTTCGCATTAGCACTTAAAAGAAGGTGACATTTCGCATCCACCATGGCCAAAGACCTCAAATATTCCAAAGCAGGAAATTAAAACTAAAATGGAAAAATATGACGAAAAAGATTCCGCCTATGTCCCTGAAATGATGACGTACACGACTATATACTTTTGGAATGCACTAGGGCTGCCAACGGGTACTCGATTACCCATAACCGAACCGGACCCGGGTGTGTCGGGTCCTGTTCCGGGTCCCAAGATTGGATCCATTAGCAAAATCACTACCCGGCGGATAGACCTGTTTAGGAACCGATAAACTCTCGGGTCCTAACGGGTATTACCTGTCGGATATCACGTACCCGAATATTTACCTCTTACTTGTTAATTTTACTTAAAATGGGAGGATTTCTTGTAGTTTTGCTTCAATTTTTTTCATTCTTCCTTTATTTTATTACGTTTAATCTTAATTAGAACATTGACATAGATATAATAATAATTTTATTTAGCAAATTATTAGATTCAAGCTAGCATAACTTTCATAGGAATAGATTATAAAAAAAAAGAATAGTTGATTTTAGAGGACCCGGTAAATATCCGGACCCGACGGTTATTTAAATTTTTTATCGCGTCCTGTTCCAGGTCCATTAATTTAGGAACCGGACCCGGAACCATTAGGACCCTACCCGATTAAAATTAACGGTTCCGGATAATATACTATCCGGAACCCCTTGGAATAGTGCATTCTAAATATTGTCTGGTCAACTGGACTTATATTGACCGGTTAACAACACTAGATTCAAGTGTCCAGTAGGAATGCATCCCCGTACTTCTTGACTGGTCAAATAGTCAAGCACAGGAATTTTCCGTGCTTTGATCAGCCATCTGGATTCTAAGAGGAGTCGTTGACCAAAAACATTGTGAAAGTCTACCATGAGGGTAAAAAGACGTCGCAAAATGATAACGCTTGACTGGTCAACGAGACTCGGTCACCTGGTCAAGCACAAAAGTCTTACGTGCTACATCAGGATTATAAGAGGACTCGTTGACCAAAAACGCTGTGAAAAGTCTACCATGGGGGTAAAAAGACGTCGCAAAAGATAACGCTAGGAATAGTAAATGCATGGAATTGCACTCCGTTCCCTGGATACAGCTCAACCAACCGCGACTAGTGGCGTTTCAGGAAGGCTAGTATTGAATAATATCCTTGTATGACTGTCATCATTCTCACTTATTTTTATCATCTTAAACTGCTAGACAACAGTTGATGACAGACAGTCATATATATTTTGCAGTCGAAGAACAATGACAATGATATCGTCTCAAGTCAATTAACAAACGCAATTTGAAAACTGAAAAGAAAATTATCTGCCAACACAACTAATTAAGCTAAACCTCATAATGAATGCCAAACAAGAAAAGAAGAAGCAGAATCTTATGTCGAAATTTTATACTAAGAAAATCGAGCACTTGTTTACTCACTAAAACTTTGGTTCCAAATGAAGCCATAAAAAGATCCATATGTTTTTTTCTAACCCTACGCAAAAGCTCTTGAGCTCGAGCAACATCTACTTTTCAAGGAAATTCTTCAACTTCTCTAACCACAGTATCTGTTCCTTTTTCTCTTCATTATTATCATTTTCATCTTTAGCTTCCATGTAGTCACATAAGAATTCGGTAATGCTGGGTTTAATCCCTCTGTCTCCCAAATATCTGTAGAAATTATCCTGCAGGTAGTCATCAAGATCCCTTCAACACAAAACACACACACACAAAACAACAACGTTAGGATCTATATATACATAACCCAACAACTGAAATACAAAGCTTGCAATGGATTCCACTTACGAGAAATCAGGTCCTTTGTCATCGGGAGCATTTGCATTCTTTATAGCCCAACTTTCGATTGCAAGTCCGTCTGTTTCGTCAGCCTTAACATCGAATTCCAAAGTTGATCCGCTTTTTTTTTGTAACACGTACAATCAAATCCACGTACCGTGAATAACCATCAGGTGCGCAAACGTTGACTGTAATCTGCTCATCTTGATACTCTCTAGTCAGTATTATATTTTCACGTTCCTCTTCATCATCCTCAATCTTGAAAGGAAACTCTCTTGGTGCATCAGGGATCTATATATTGAAAAACACATACGGCCGAAAACTCAGATTAAATACTTAATCTCCTGCTATGCTATATATAACTAATCCATTATAAGTATATATTCAGAAAATAAACTTGCTTAAATATCAAAATCATGAAAGTAAGCATAATACTGTAAAGGAACAAACCTGAAATCGATCGATTTCAGACTGGATATTTCTGAGAAGAATGGCATCGGAATTGGATTCCTTGTTAGCTGGAGCAGAGGTTGGACAATGAGTTGAACCTGAAGTTTATCGAGATATATGGCTATACAGATAATTGGTACTGCTGCTAGTACCTATGGACCTTATGCTGGTGGTACTGGTTTTCAATTGGGTAGTGCGAATCGCAGGGGTGTAATTTCGATAAGATGGAATTCTTCTGTTTGCTAGTGGTAATAATGAATATGAAACTTTGTTCATCATTCTAGTCGCCATTTTTGCAGCAAAAGAAGTTTTCTCAGAAATCTCTCGAGGTTTTGACGTCCTTAGGGTTTTAGAATAGAAGAGTAGTTTTTATTGTATTCGGAATCTATGTTTTCTTGTTCGACACGTCTCCGCCCTAATGCCCATTTGTATATTGGATTGGGCCCAAATGAATTTATCAACGAGAAAGAAGTTTGTCAAATTCTGCTCCTATATGAAGATTTACAAATATCTTGATAAAATGGTAGAGATATATACTAGAAAACCGTAGGTCCTTCGTGTTTATTCACGCTGGCCTAGAGTTGTAGACATTCAACAGCTGCAGGCTAATATTCAGTGCAAGTGTAAGCTCTAGATCCAGTTTTGAAGGATGATTCTTTTGTTGTTACTAACTGCTACGCAACAAGTAGTTTTAGTCTAATAGAGTCGACTATAGTTCATTAACAGTTTTCAATTGTGCAAGTCCAACAATGAACAGCAGATACAAAACTACTTGTTGGACTTGCACAATTGTGCGGTTACGTTGAAAAGCAGATACAAAATTTCTCCGAACAAAAGAGCAACACAACCACCCATAACCAATGTTAAAAGACATAAGAAGCAACAAGTGATGACATTTAGGAATTCCATTAAAAAAAAAAAAACACTTAGGAATAACATGCTTCGAAAATAAAAAAATAATAAAAAATAATAATTTAACTTACTAGATGTCAAGTCTTTCGAGAGCATTTGGTTCCTTGGCATTTGGCATCTGTAATGCCTACTACAGAAGAGCTTCTTCTTCTGTTTAGGGGTTTTGACGGTCACTAAAAAGTTCTGGCCCACGAATACTTTATCGGGTAGGGCCCATCTCCTTCACCAATAGTGAGTGCTTATTAGGATTTTTTTAACATAAAAATGATGGTTCCACTTTTTCTAGGGTTTCTTGCTGAGAAGTGAAGTTGAGAAGTGAAGAAACGATGAAATGTTAGGGATTTAAGATCTCCATTGTTGGGCTGGGGACGGTTTCTTCAACTTCATTGACAGATGATATCTTGTTTGAGATATTTAGTTATGTTCCTCTGAATTCAATCTATAAGTTAAAATGCTTATAAAAGATATGGTTATCTAACCTCTCCCACCCTAATTTCATTATCAAATGATTCAAAATCAATAAGAATTCTCTCCCATTGATACACTATCATATGATTAATTATCAAAATCTCCGTACTAATGAAAACTGTTAGAGTACGGGCATTCAACTCAAAATCAATTGGCAATGAGTGGAGAGGCCCATAGAGTTATAAACCGCAGGATCTTAGATTTCCCAGACAATGTAGGACTAATAATCTTAACACGCCCCCTCACGTATATCCTCGTTGGGTCTAACACGTGGACAATAAATCTGGTGACGCGGAGTAAAGGCGCGGTCAAATGACTCGTCGCAAATAGCCTGCTCTGATACCATTGAAGACCTCTGAAATTTAGAATTGCATATCCTGATGTACATTCAGACTTCATTTCTAGCAACCAACATTTGTTTTCTTTTGAGTTTCTTATGAATAATGAACCATTCCAAGGAGCCAACTTATTCCTGTTAGGTTCTAGCAACGGTTTGGTACTTTGTCATTCAGTTCCAAGAGAAAATGAGAAGAGGAAGTATCATGTTTGTAATCCACTAACTCTGAAATGGGTTTCACTTCCTTCACCACCTCGATCCCCGCCTAGTTATCTTGTTTTTAATGGTATATTCTGCGAGTATTCATCATCCTTTGCCAGTTGTTACAAGGTTGTACGTATCCCAGCAACTGATAATCCTTCTAAGAAACTTTATGTTGATATTTTTTCTTCTGGTTTGGGTGTATGGGAAAGTTTTGAAGTTTTGTATGATGAAATCCTTGTGAGCGACTTTTACAATTATTATAACGTTATTATCCTTAATACTGTTTTTTGTTGGATTGAAGAGGAGGGAGATAGAATGTTAGTCTACAATATAGATGAACATCGATTTAGTTTGATTGATTTGCCAGATGACCAGTTTGATGATGATAACATTGAATATGACGATATTCTTGGGGAGTCAGAAGGCCTGGTATGTTACGCTAGAATTAGAATAAAATAAAGTGATATGACTGAGTGTTTGGGTGCTTGATGAGGTCAAATGGCAAATATTGCACAATGATATCCCAATAGACCGTATCTTAGCAGATATTCCTTCTCAGAATTGTGAAGAAGATATAAGATTCCATGTTTTAGGTTTCAGTCCGGTTGATCGTAATGTTGTTTTTCTCGGCTGCAAGCACCGTGTATGGAGGTTCAATATTGGAACCAGAAGCTTTGAAGAGCTCTTCTTGGATACCAAACAATATGGGTATGATGTAGGTACGATGTGCCGGACGTTTGTGCTGACCCCAATGCCAGCAGTACTTCCACCCCTCTGAACAGACAGATTAGAAGTGATCTTTGCTCTGGAGAATAAGGACAATACATTAATGCAAGGGAGAGCAGCTGGAGTGTCTAGCCATGAAAGCTGCAGTGGGATGGGCTAGTTCAATGGAGCTGGAAAAAATAGTATTTGAATCTGAAAATAAACTCTTAATAAGATCGATTAAAGAACACACTCCTTGTGTTCATTGGTTAAACCATTCTTTTATTTTAGCCATTCAAGTTTTTTCCAGGAAAATCCATTTTGGGTTTGTCAGTCAGTTAATAGAGATAAGAATAGAGCAGCAGACTGTATTAGAAAGAAGGCTAGGTTAGGCAATCTTAATTTTGAATTCTATGGGAACTTCCCGGCAGATATCAATGCTTTGATTTGTTAAGAAAAAAAATCTGTAATTGCTCATTGATAACTCTCAATAAAAATCATTTTGAATCCAAAAAAAAAAAAAAAGTGATCTTTGCATTTCGAATTTTGAAAAGAGAAAAGAATGACAGTGTTGGCTTTAATGAGAAACTCTCTTCTAATTTATGTATTCAGGAACTTAAATATGAAACACTATCTGGTTGATGATATTTCAGTCTATTACTGTCAATATTATAGCAAACTACTGTATTTGATGTCTCTTAAATCTCGTAGCATACTGCTTTTGTACTTCGCAAATGTAATAGCCAATTTTCATCTTTAAAGGTTTCTTTATAAGTTGATACAAAGAAGAAGTTTTCATCATACATCTGACAATCGCTATCAACCAAGCTAAACCAATCCTTGTATGACTGTCAGATTTCTCATCATTCTCACTAATTTTTGTCGTCTTAAACTGCTAGGCAGCAATTAGTCTTAGTTAAGAGTTCATTAACAGTCATTTTAAGAAGAATGATAATGAAATCGTCTCAAAGGAAATTAAAAAACTGAAAGAAAATTATCTGTCAACACAACTAATTAAGCTAAACCACATAATGAATTCCAAACAAGAAAAGGAGAAGCAGAATCTTGTTTCACAGTTTTTAATGAATAAATCGAGCACTTGTTTACTCACTAAAAAGTTTGGTCCAACCCTGCGCAAAGCTCTTGAGCTCGAGCAACATCTAGTTTTTAATGAGATTCTTCAACTTCTTCAACCACAGTATCTGTTCCTTTTGCTTTTCATCTTTATTATCCATGTAGTCACATAAGAATTTGGTAATGCTGGGTTTAATCCCTCTGTCAACCAAATATGTTAGAAAATCTTCCTCCAGGCCATCATTCAGATCCCTTCAACACAAAAAACAGCAACTTTACAACCTACATACGTAACCCAACAACTGAAATATAAAGCTTGCAATGGATTCCACTTACGAGAAATCAGGTCCTTTGTCATCGGGAGCATTTGGATTCTTGATAGCCCAACTTATGATTCTTCTAATTCCGTGTTCGTCAGCCTGAACATCAAATTCCAAACTTGATGCGGTTTTTTTTCGAACACTTACAACTAAATCAAGGGAACGGATATAACCACAAGCTGCGCAAACGATGACTTTAATCTGCTCACCCTGATACTCTCTAGTCAATCTTATTGTTGCTCGTTCATCTGCATTATCCTCAATCTTGAAAGGAAAGCCTCTTGGAGCCTCAGGGACCATCTATCCGAAAACACATAGGCCGGAAACTAAAATTAAATAACTAATCTCCAATTATGCTATAATTAACCCAGTATAAGTAGGTTCATAAAACAAACTTGCCCAAATATCAATATCATGAAATGAAATTAAGCATAGCACTGTAAAGGAACAAACCTGAAATTCCTCTTCAATGCGATCGATTTCAGACTGGATATTTCTGACAAGAGTGTCATCCGAATTGGATTCCTTGTTAGCTGGATCGGAGGTGGGATGATGAGTTGAAACTGAACTTGCTCGAGATAACTGGCTTGATAGATTAGTACTGCTGCTAGTACCTATGGACCTTATGCTGGTGGTACTTGTGTTCAATGGGGTAGTGAAAATAGCAGAGGTGTAATTTCCATAACGCGGGGTTCTTCTGTTTGCTAGTGGTAATATTGAAGATGAAACTTTCTTCATCATTCTCAAAGTAGTTGCCATTTTAGCAGCAAACGAAGTTTTCTCAGAAATCTCTCAAGGTTTTCACGTACTGTAGGGTTTTAGAAGAGAAGATCCTGTAGGGTTTTAGAAGAGAAGATAAGAGAAGTAGTTTCATTGTTTGGGGAATCTAAGTTTTCTTGCTCGACACCTCTCTACCCTAATGCCCATACGTACGCATATTGGATTGGGCCCAAATGAATTTTCTGTTTATCTTCATTTTTCTTCTAAGCTGATGACTAACACATTTAAAAAATCTATGAGAAAATATCATATTGTTTTAGGAGAATTATAGGTGAACCAGAGAAAAAAGATAAGAGGAAGGAGAAGAACAATCTTATTAGGAGATTAGAGTAGAAGCATTACATAGTTTCCTTTTTTTTTTTTTGTAACTGGAAATTTTATTGAAATCAAATAGTGTTTACAAAGTTTGCATCCACATGAAGTTGATTGACAATCTCTTTCGGTGGAACCAATAACCAAACACCACTAATTCTAGCAGTTCTAGCTAATTTCGACAGAGAGTCTGCTATCTTATTTTTCTCTTTAGGCACATAGTAACATTTCCAAGAGGAGTGACTTAGTAATAAATTTCTAATGTCTAGGATTAAATTGTGCAATCTCCAGTCAATATTGAGAGAAACACCTGTGACTGCATCCACAACAAGCTTTGCGTCCAAATCAAACACCACCTTATCTAGTTGCTTATCCATTGCCCACTTCATTGCCTCCCAAAGAGCTTTAGTTTGCGCTTGTTCTGGACTAGTCGCTTTGACTAAGTAGACGCACTTTGAGCCCTGGTGTGTACCTGCAAAATGGCGACAAATTAGTCCAATGCCACCAGTGTTATTATCTGCAAGATATGAACCATCAGAATTAATTTTGTAAAAACCAGAAATAGGAGGTTGCCAATGAAGATTGGTTCTAATTTGAGGGGAAGAGAGATTATATGAAGCAGTTGGTTTCTTGTCCAGAATTGCAAATTCTCTTTTGCAATTTTGGATGATATTGTCAGGAGTTAAGGAAACTCCTTTGAAGATCTTGTCACATCTCTCCGTCCATATGCACCATGCTGTTATTGCAATTTTGAAGATTTCATCTTCTTCAATTTGTCTAGCTGTGAGTTTATCAAACCAGTTGCAGACCCAGTCAGATAGGTCGCTTCCTTGCATAGAGTGAATACCCAATAAAGCAAACCAGACTGCCTTAGACAAAGAACAGTCTAGAATAATATGTTTAGTAGTCTCAAGCTCTTGGGAACAAAAGGGTCAACCGTAATTCTCATCATGTATCAACCCCATAAGTTTATCCCTTGTAGGCAGAATATCTTTAACATATTTCCACAAGAACTAATTGGTTCTTGGCAGTATAGGAAGCTTCCACAACTTCTTGAAAATACCCTGCATCCTTACACCCACTGAAAGATTCCCATTTCTGTCTTTAAGCATTTTGTTGTAAGCTGATTTAACTGTAAAATTTCCATGTTTCTCTAGGGTCCAAACCAACTTGTCTTCTTGTTGCTTATGAATAGAGATATTCATAATCAAGGAGATGGTACTTGGATAGAATAAAGAAGAGAGGAGAGTTATGTTCCAAGTTTCCTGATTAGCAGCAAACAGTTGATGGACAAAAGTATAACTTCTGAAGTGAGTAGCTCCAGTTTGAGGGGAAGGTGGTTCATCCATTTCAGGTATCCATTTGTGATGCCATATGCTTATTTTTTGTCCATTACCAAGACTCCACCAGCTGTACTTGTTGATGAATTGTAATTCAGAGCTGATACTTTTCCAGGACCAAGTTGAGTTGTCATTTTCTGAAGCATTGAAAATCTGACCATCTTGATAGTATTTAGCTTGAAGAGAAATAGCACAAATAAAGGTATTATCAGAACATAATTTCCAAGCAGATTTTTCCAGAAGAGCCCTATTAAATAAATTCAAATCTCTGAAACCCAAGCCACCTTCTTCTTTAGAATTGTTCACATTTCTCCAGCTAATAAAATGCTTACCCCTGTTAGAATTTTTATTCCTCCAAAAATTTTGCTGAATAGAGTTTAACTCATAAATAGTGTTGTCATGTAACTTGAAGCTTATCATATGATGAACTGGTATTGCATTGGTTACATTTTTAATCATGACTGATCTCCCTGCTTCAGACATGTTTGAACCAGTCCATCTTGATAGTATTTTTTCCATTTTAAGCTTGAGAGTTGAAAAAGGAATCTTTTTATTTCTGCCAACAAAAAAAGGAAGTCCTAAATACTTCTCCTCATCAATATTTAGTTCCCTGGCTTGAAGAGTACCATTGATAATCTGACAAGCATGTGGGTTCATGTTATGACTGAAGTAAACTGCAGATTTATGAAAATTTATTAGTTGACCTGAACAATCACTAAAATCTTTTATGAGTTGAAGAAGCTTGGATGTTTGCACCTGATTTGCTTTGCAGAAGAGTAAACAATCATCTACAAACAATAAGTGATTAATCTTAGGAGCTTTTCTTGAAATTTTCATACCTGTTAACAGATTCATGTTCTCACAATGCTTCATTTGTCTTGAGAAAGCTTCCATGGCTAAGATAAAAAGGTAAGGAGATAGAGGATCTCCTTGCCTTATACCTCTTGTGGGTTTAAAAGATTGGGAAGGGGAACCATTAACCATTATTTCCACTTGAGTGGTGCTGATGCATTGGAAGATGAGATGACAAAATTTCTGGGAAAACCCAAATTTCTTTAAAACATCAATGAGGAAGGACCACTCTAGCCTGTCAAATGCTTTTGACATATCCATTTTCAATGCAAGATGACCTATTCTCCCTCTTTTCCTCTTCATGGCTTTGACTAACTCCTGTACTAAGCAAACATTCTCTGAAATTAATCTTCCTGGGACATAAGAAGATTGCATTGGTGAGATGATTTTGACCATATGTTTTTTGAGTCTCAAGGCAATGATTTTGGAGATTAGCTTGTAGACTGTGTTGCAGAGGGAAATAGGTCTATAATCTTCTGGTTTATGAGCTGAATAAGTTTTGGGAATTAAAGTGATTCTGGTATTATTTAATTTCTTGAGAAGAAAACCTGAACTGAAAAACGCCTGCACTGTAATACAAACATCTTCATGAACTATCTGCCATTGTGATTGATAAAAACCTGGAGGGAATCCATTAGGACCAGGTGAGGACCAAGGATCCATTAACTTAAGGGCTTGATGAATTTCTTCATTGGAAGGGATGGAAATTAAAGCAGCATTGTCAGACTCAGAGATGCAAGCAGAAATATGTTGGAGAAAATTGCCATTGTCTGCTGGATTTGAAGTAGAGCTAATGTTTTTGAAGTGAGAAAGAAGTAGACTTTATATTGAGCTTTTATCTTGACACCAAGTTCCATCTGGGGATTGTAAGGAATCAATTCTATTTCTAACCCTTCTTTGATTGGCTCTAATGTGGAAGTATTTAGATTTTTTATCCATATCATTGTAGAAATGATCCTTTGACTTTTGTCTGTTTGAAGCAGCTTGTATTTGATTTAGAGCATCAATTTCCTTCTCAAGATTCAAGACTTTATCAGTGTTACTACCTTGAATATCTGAACTTTGCAGCAGAAGTAGTTGTTGTTGAAGTTCTGAGATTTTATTTTGTATCTGACCAAATGTATTTCTACTCCATTTTCATAAAATGTGTCTAGTGTTAGACAATTTATCATTCATGACAAAAGCTGCAGAACATGTAGTGTTAGAAACCCAAGCATTTCTTATCTCATTTATACAAGAATAATTCTAAAGCCAATGTTCAAAAAATTTCCAAGATCTACTTGTGCCAGAGTAAGTAGAGTAAAGAGACAAAAGAATGGGAGCATGGTCAGAACCTTTAATAGGAATATGAGAGAGTTTAGAGTCAGGAAAAGCATTGAACCAGTCATTGTTAACTAAGGATCTATCAAGTCTTGACTTTATTTTACCTGTGCCATGGCTATTACTAGTCCAGGTGAAAAGGTTGCCACTAAATCCTAAGTCATGCAGTCCAGCTTCCCTAATATGGTCCAAAACTTCATCAGAAGTGTGACTAGAAATGGTGTTTCTTTTAGAAGGATCTAAAGTAATATTAAGATCCCCTATAAGGACCCAGGGAATATTAACCACCTTACTGAGATTTTTAATGTATTCCCATTGGGATGGTTTTTCATCTCTATAAGAAGTGCCATAAACACAAGAGAGAAACCACTCACCCTTGGCAGAATCATGAGTAACTAAAGCATGAAACATGTTTGGAGAATAATTGATAATTTCTAAAGAAAACCCATCTTTCCAGAAGAGAGCAATACCTCCATCTTGACCAATGGAAGTAACAAAAGAATTATTAGGAAAATTGAGGAAATTAGTCAGTTTTATAATTCTATTGTCATTAAGCTTGGTTTCAGACAAAAAAATTATATCTGGGGAATGAATATTGTTGAGATGCATAATATGTTCTCTAGTTTCTTTTCCTAAGAAACCTTGACAGTTCCAACTCATAATTTTCATGGTGATATGATTTAAAGAATCAATAAACTTGATACTCAAGTAAGAAAAAATATGAACAAGACAGAAATAGCTAGGATTAACACTAACAAGAAGAAAATTGTGAGAGTAATGAAAAATGGAAGTTTGAGTTACCAGATTGGGGTTGGCTATGTTCATCTCCTGAGAAGTCTCCCTTTTTTCCTTTGCTCCATCCTCAACTAGGTCATGTTCCATTTCATCATCCTCTACTGCAGGATGGTTAATATCAGTATTACTTTCCATGTTGTTATCATCCAAAATGTTGTCTTGTCCTTCAGTTCTAATTCTTTTGTTACCCCTTTGCTCTTCCTCATGCTTAGAATTCTAATTACATAGTTTCCTTTATATACAAACCTAGGAATCTAGTTGGACCGTTGTTTATGGGTGAAAATAATTTCTGCTGATTTCGATAATTGTGGGTGTGAAAGGTGAGAAACAGTTTAAACCCTAAACAATGTACTGCAAGGGAGTACTTTAGATTCGATAGATCAATCTGTACAAGTCCTGCCTAAACCAAGAAATGCCCGTTCCATACTTTCTTCGGTCACAAAGTGGAGGAGAAGGGATGGTTTAGGGAGGGAAGCGAAGAGAGTGTTGAGACCAGAATAATTCTGGAAGAGTAGTACAGTAGAACTTCCATATAAGAATACTCTATAAAGGAATAAACTTCATATAAGAATAAAAAATTCTGATCCCAACTTGGCTTAATCAGTGTAAAAATTACCTCCATATAAGAATAACCTCTTTATAAGAATATTTTTATACAGTCCCAAGGATATTCTTATATAGAGGTTATACTGTACTTGACTTGTAGGTGAGAGCTTTGAGAAAGCTAGCAAGAATTGCTTTTCTAAATGTGGTGTTTTTCCTCTGACCAAGAACTTGTGTTCTGGTGGAAATAGTTAAGCCTATTTATACAAGTCAAGAAAGAAACGTACTCTGGCCTCATAAGAGAAGGAAACGGATGAGTTAAATGGGAAGAGTTGGTAACGCCTAACATTGATGGGATTGATGTCCCATAATGAAGGAGTGTTTCACCGTTTCTTCTGTCATTTACTAACCGCCTTATTCTCATTACACTATCTTGAAACGGGCATTTGTGTATGCTGCACGTATAAGCCACCAAACCAATACCCTAATGAGCATCCCCCAGTTTGTGTTGATGTCTCGAATGTTTTTGGAAGACATGTATCATGTTGTTGTGACTTGGAAAGTCAGGCTCGGGAGACTTTCTAGCCTGGTGACCTTCGATGCTCGAGATTTTGCATCTTGAGAGGAGGGGCAACCGTTGATCGTTGTACGCCTTCGTTTTGGTAGTGAGGGATAACGTGGTGGCGCGAATAGGTTGGCATGCCATTGGCATGGCATGGTTTGGCGTGGCCAAATTTAGGTTTTCGGGCCAAAAAGTCGTGAGGTGACTTTAAACGGACAGGATTTGCTTCTGGGGTTGAAGGATGGCCATTTATGGCCGCATGCCTTCGTTTTGGTGTCCGCGTAGGGAAGGTCGATAGAGTGGCACATCCAGGGTGTTTTTTAGACTTGGCACGTGGGGCTTATGGTCTACCATGGGCGTATGGCATGTCTAGGGCCAAGAAAAGGGAGTTTGGCTTGGCATGGTGTGACTAGCATAGCTAGGTCCAAGGCAGAGTGTGTTTGGAATGACGCGATTAGCTTGGGATAGGTGCGGTTTGGCTTGGAGCGTGGGGCCAATGGTTTTCCATGGGTGTATGGCATGGCTAGGGCCAAGGAAAAGGCGTTTGGATGGGCGTGGTGTGACTAGCATTGCTAGGGCCAAGGCAAAGTGCGTTTGGCATGGCGCGGCTAGCTTGGGCTAGGTGTAGTTTAGCTTGGCGCGTGGGGCCAAGATTTTGACATGGGCGTATGGCATGGCTAGGGCCAAGGAAAGGGCGTTTGGCTTGGCATGGTATGACTAGCTTATCTAGGGCCAAGGCAAAGTGCGTTTGGCATGGAACGGCTAGGTTGGGATAGTGCGGTTTGGCTTGGTGCGTGGGGCAAAGTGTTTTCCATGGGAGTATGACATAGCTAGCTTCGGTTAGGTGTGTGACCAAGCTAGGGTTATTGGGCCAAAGTCGTGAGGTGACTTTAGGCGACCAGGATTTTCTCTTGGCATTGAAGGGCAACAATTGATTGTTGTACGCCTTCACTTTAGTAACCGTGGGGGGAAGGCCAGCCGGGTGGAGCGGCATGAGGGTCCATGGCGAGGTATATTTGGTATGGTACGGAGGTGCGGTTAGCATGGTTGGCATGCTTTGGCGCGGTTGGCGTGGCTGGCATGATTTTCCGTTGGCACAGAGGTACGGCTAGCATGGTTCGCATTCTTTGGCACGGTTGGTGTGGCTGACATGATTTTCCATTGGCATAGGGGTACGTCTAGCATGGTTGGCATGCTTTGGCGTGGTTGGTGTGGCTGGCATGATTTTCCATTGGCACAGAGGTGCGGCTAGCATGGTTGGAATGCTTTGGCACGGTTAGTGTGGCTAGCATGATTTTCCATTGGCACATGGGTGCGGCTAGCATGGTTGGCATGCTTTGACGCGGTTGGTATGGCTGACATGATTTACCATTGGCACAGAGGTGCGTCTAGCATGGTTGAAATGCTTTGGTGCGGATGGTATGGCTGGCATGATTTTCCATTGGCACACGTGGGAACTAGGGTTTGGCTTGTCATAACCCTAATTTGAAAAATATACCCCGGTAATTATTTAGAGACACATTAAAGGCTTTTCAGGAAATGTGCCTAGTAAATGCTTGTTACTTTAAATGTCATGACGTCACTGTCTGCTAGGGTTTAGTGTTTTACGATTTTGACCCTAAGCTAAAAAACACCATCAACAACTGCACATCCATGGGATGTAGGCCCTGTAACACTCCCCCTTTTGCGGTTTAATAACAAAACAAAACTTTATACATAGTGATTCAAATGTCGTTCTCCTTGATGACTTGTGTCGAAGTCCATTGCCTCATTAAACTTTGATAAGGAAAATCCCAGTGGAGCAAAACCTTGGCACAACTCAGCACATGTAATACTTCACATGTTGTCTCATACTTTACATGTAGTTCATCTCATGTAATATGATATTAAAAGACCGATGAGTATAAGTTAATTGCCTCGTTAAACTTTGTCAGGGAAAAGCCAAAGGGACAAAACCTGAACTAAAGGAAAAGAGTACAAAAATAAGCAAACTTATAACATAGTTTGACTCGAATATGTTGCCTCATTAAAACCTTGACAAGGAAAACCCAGTGGGATTAAACCTTGATGAATGGAAAAGAGTACAACGTGACAGATGCAAGTAAAGGTGATCTGTTGTAGATGATCACTTTGCTCCATTGAAATTGACTAGTTGCTTCACAACTCTTAAGGAAGAAAATCCTCGTAGGAAAGAAAATAGCATTAGATGGAAAATTACATTCACGGTGTTTGTTGTTGTCTCATTAAAAACCTTACCGAGCAACAAAACCCTATGGGAAAAAGCAACCTCGGTGAAGGAAAATAGTTCAACAAACAATTAGATGCTCCCCCTGATGTCAAATAATTTTCATTAGTCTAATGCAGTCAAAAGGAGTTTATCACACTTTACTTTGGTGACTTGAATGTTTATAAGGCCATGTTGTTGATTCTGGAAGTTACATTGCTTAATAGACTATCGCATTTCATTTCATTGATTCGGATATTTTCAGTAATATCCATGGAGATATTTATGTCTTCAACATTCAACATACTTGATATTTTTAGTGTTGTCTAGCTAAAAACCTTGTTGAGTAACAAAAACCTTTGGGAAAAACTATTCTCGATCGAAGGGAGAAAGAGTACAACACATCTTCAATTTCAAAGTAAAATATGTCGACATCATATCCTTGGATCCTCCCCCTTATGTCGGCATCTCCCCCTGATTACTTTCAGATTTATTCCATAGATTTCTTTTAGTCATGTACTTTTCGAAACTGAATATCGGTGATGACCTAGAAAATAGTCTACCATATCTCTCCCTGATTACTTTCGTTGGAGAATAGATTATTTTTCCTTCATAATCAACAACTTTTGTATTGGAATTTTATTAGTATTCCTTTTTATATATTTGCAGGGATAAAACAAACCCATGTCAATGGTTACTTTTAAGTATATGATTACATTCATTATACCATTCCAATGACGCTGCGTTGGCGCTGAGTTATTTCTATCTAACAAGTTCACTGAGGATGTAACATTCGGTCGAGTATATTATGCTAAGTAAAATAATACGTCTATTGTACTTAGATAAGGGAAATTCATCTCCCGACACGTCGTCGTCATCTTCCTTTAGACGAACTGGTCATTTACTTACATATAAACCTCGACTAACCATGGGAGTGCTAACAGGATGCATGTCCTTGTTAAATTTCCTGAACACTTTAAACGTATGCAAACTGATGGAATAATATACCACAATCTCAATTTTCGGTCGACATTTCCCCAGATTTCTCATCTCAAATTTGGATTTAGAGTAGCTTGTAGGATCTCTTATTACGTCAAGAGCACCCATCATGTCTGTAACATCAACATAGGTAGCTAAAATTCCAAATCAGGAACTTTCTTGTGAATACACAAGGAAAAATAACTTACTTGTCTATCCCCTACAAATCAATTTAATTTATAAGTGGGCGTTCTATCTAACTGTAAACGCACTCTGTGGCTTAGAGTCACTTGATTTGGAAAACAAAAGGCTATCAAGTATTTTTGTAAATATCTGTAATCTCTTGATTCTTTCAGATATACATAATAACCACATACATATGTTGCATTTCAAGTCCTTTTGAAATTACCAATCTAACTAAGTAGCGGAATGCTATAACGTTCATTACAAGAGGACAATTCCAGGGATTTGTGAGAAACTTTGCGCCACAAGGCGATTCTTGGTACTTTGAGACTTCATTCTTCCCAGTGTACTCTATGAAAAATAATCATGTATGTCCCATAGGGTTTACACTTGGTTGGTTAGCAATACCACACCAAATACCCATATATATGCCAAAGAACTAAGTTCTACCTGGATTGTGTAGGCCAAATATGTTATTTATTTGAAATTAATCAAAATAAAGCATGGTTCGATCTCATTTTCTCTACTTTTGGAGCAATTATTTATGGATTATATCATCACTGTGCACACATGATCCTTACATTGACTCATGTGCATTCACATAATCCGTCGGGATTTCATTGTTCTATATAATCATTTAAAACTTCGGAGTGTCCTCAAGTATTGATTAATGGACATAGTCAGAGTCAATAAAATGAAATTATTCCATTAATGATGCAAATTAGGTTGTTCATTACTCATCCACTTCCTTTCTAAGTGAGTATTGATCGAACTTGATGGTCTCTCCATCTTCCTTTGTGGAGCCATGGCCTTAACTACACTTTCACCAAGTGTAGTTACAATACCTTAGTATATGGTGTACCTCATACTAAGGATTTATAACCTTGTAGGATTATTTGCAGTTGGTATGTATGATCTTGTCACGTTGCCGATATCAGTGGACTTTCAGAAATCTATTATTCTTTGCCACTTCACATTTACATTTGTAGAGTATAATAATTAATGTGAGACACAATGGGAACACACCACGACAATTCATGTCGTTCCCTTAGAAATTACCTTTTTTTATCCCCCCCCTAACGACGGGAAGACTGTCTCATTAAAATGACAACCGCAAATATAGCGGTAAGAAATCTCCTTCCAAAGGTTTTAAAATGCAGATAGTCGTTGGAAATTCTTGTCCAACATATCACTTAATTATTTTTATGAGGATTCGTAAGGGCACATATATAGTGCAACCAAAAATGCGTAAAAACAAAAAATGTCAGGCTTATGTCTAGTTACCAATTGGTACACAAAGAATGGTTGACCAATCGTGGGTCTAAAACGAATAAGTGAAGATGCGTGTAATATTTCATATTCCCCAAGAAGTTAAAGGTAGGTTTCTATGCATAACCATGCCTTAGGAACCATCTGTAACCTTTTGATGATAGCCTTTGCGAGACCATAAGGTATATGATGCTCTGCATTGATCCTATTAAATATGCAATAACCATCAAGTGCTTTTGATGTACACTAGAAAGCATTTAAAAGAGGTGGTGATCCCTTACATGTATAATATGTGCTAGTAGTTTTCCAAACACAATTTTTTTTTGGGAACTATAACTAGTCCAAAATGTCAAAACATTCACCAGAGCCATAAGTCACTTTAATGGTCCGCATTTTGCATGAATATTTTTCTAAATTTCACCTTGTTTTCTTTGAAATATGGATTGTTTACCATTTGCATCTTAGGATTGTCTCAATCCTGTTTTACTGAAGATTTTGTGAAATGAGCGATATGCTTTCTTACTTAAAAGAAAAAGGAGGGGGGGGGGGGGCATCTAGTACTTTAAAAAATACTTATTGACAGATATGCCGTCATTTAGAATTCTTTCGATATTTCTCCCATTTTTGTTCACTATAATAAATTGATGCATATGAGTCCTTTCAAAATGATCATATCATGTCACAACCAAAGTGGATCTATGGTTATGCCCAAAGCCTGTATGAGTCAATTCCCAATATTTCATTTTCGGAGTCAATATGTATTTAATAATCTAAATACTATAGTGATTTACATTTCACTAGATTGACTCACTAGTTTCTCTAATACATTAGAGACTATAAAAGATGCATTCAATTACATTCTCATCACTGTGAGTTTCCACATGATATCCACTTGCGTGGGTTTCTTTGGAATTAAAAAATGTGTGATTATCTCTTGGTACATGTAGAGATTTTGTGACGTCTTTCTTGAAAACAAATTTTGAGTAGTGCTTCGCTCGATGATCCAATCCTCGTAGTCACATTATAAGGAAATAGTTCAACAACTAGTTTAAATTCCTTAAGCTAATGGAATAAAAACAACTATGAGTTAGACACTTGGGTCTTGAGAGTTTTAATAAGTGGTGTGGTCTTATTACGTAATAAAAGTGGGATTTATCTCAAGTACTTTAGAGTGAATATATATTATGTGTCACCCAATATATCTCAAGTGCTTTAGAGAATTTATGTCTCGTGTTTTCATTCCATAACTGCGGACATTGGATCTAGTTCAACTCAATAAGATATTTAATTGGACGGGAAAAGTTCTTGTTACCATTAAAGTTGATGTGAAAATTGGCTGCTACTATGATACACAAATTATATTGTATATACCAACACCTATGACCAGTTTCATTTCCAACTCTTTCATTTATGATGGGAGCTATAATTACATTTTAGCTGATCTCATACTCGGTTGATACTTGTGTATTTGTGTTATTACTACCGAAGATAAAAGTACATCTTTGTCTCATGATACATATGTCCCTTTTCACATGCTTTATATGAGTCAGTATGTCTAGCTTAATTTGAGAATTTTTTTTATCTCAACAATCCAATAGAATCTCACTATACATGTCAACCAATTACTTTGTATAGATTACTAAAAAGAGTTCTCTTGTTGTCATACATCAACATATGATGGTTCGTTAGTATCATGCATGAAGTAGAGAAATGGAAGTTTTCAGACTCATATCATCTTTTGTGAGTTCTTCCACAAAAATTGGAATACAAGTGATTTTATTTGCAACATATCTTTTGAAAATACCGACTCTTTAATAGTCGGGCCAGTGGATTACATTCCACAGAACATTTCAAATTTGTGCAGGAAATATTAAATAAACAATAATGGTGCTCAAGTACTTTTAAACCCCAAATAAATACATTGGAACTGAGTTGGTACAACCAATTGAACAAAAGACACCATTCAACTAAAGCCAATATCATATTCAAGAGAACAAAATAGTATTAAGACCAAAATTCTTAATGATCGATACCAACAATCATATTTTAAATTGACCATTTATATGATATGGACTTATCTTAAGACAAAGATAAATAAAACTTGGCATATTCTAAAACAAATTAATAATCCTAGCTAGTATTCAATGTAAAAACCCACGTTATAGTTACATACCCCATATTTTGGTTCACATTGTATATACACAAAATTGAAACGCCCTTGATCATGCACAACCCAAAAACAAGAAACCGGAACAGAACATTTGGAACATGACAAATCTGACCGAACCAGGTAAACTGGACCGAACTGATTGAACCGGACCGAACATTTCTCTTTCTCTACGAATAGAAAACTCTTCATCTTTCACAACCGACACATTTATCATTCTCTATGGAGAGACAGGGTTTTCTTCCCATATGGATCCGCAAGCAAGTCCCAAACTATGGACGAAATTAATCAAAGTAACCTCTGATTAGTACATACACAAGCGGATTAGATTAAGATCAATCAAAGTAATCCCTAACTAATTAGTACATACACATTACCAAAACCAAAATAATAGTATCAAACTATTTCCTGATTACAAACTATTAGTCAAAATAATCCCTAATTCCAATATACCAACGTATATGCCAAAATCAAAAACAAGGGAAAAAAATAGATCCAACTTATCTGATTTGATTCCAGCGATTTCATTAGATTTACGACAGTTGATGTCCAATAATCCATATTCAAAAAAAAAAAAAATTCCAATTCAATCTAGTGCTACGATATAGCTTCGTGCATTATAACGTGTTTTAGGATAATTATAGGTGAACCAGAGAAAGATAAGAGGAAGGAGAAGAACAATCTTATTAGGAGATTAGAGTAGAAGCATTACATAGTTTCATTTATATACAACCCTATGAATCTAATTGGACCACACATCCATGGGCCGTAGGCCTTGTAACAACTTTTCCTGCTTTTCTCTCTTCTAGGCATATTTCAGACAACATTATTGTTGCATATGAAATAGCGCATTTAATGAATAAAAGTAAAAATAAAACATGTAATATAGGTCTTAAAATTGATATGTCCAAGGCTTTTGATAGGGTCAATTGGAATTTCCTATTAAAATCTCTAAATGCTTTCGTTTTCTCGGAGGATTGGTGTGCTTTAATACATGAGTGCATATCTAGGACCGTCCCTGAGATATTTTTTCCCCGAAGAAAAATATTTTTTTATGCTCCTAAGTTTTTCTTTTTACACAACTCGGATGATATGTGATTTTTTTTTTCTACTTCAAAACTCTAAATTCTAAACTTTCCAACTTTTAACAAATTAGAGAAAACACCAAAACCAACGAATTGAAGACCCTTAATGATCTCCAAATAGTTTTTGAATTAATCATGGTAACATAGATTGATCAAAAAAACCCAACATTTTCTAACCAAAATATAGATCCTTAATATTCTCTATCTGTTAGAATTACAAAAAGGGGAAAATGAAAAGGAATTATTGAGATACATTTTTCAACCAATGATTCAAGACTCAAAGATTATAAGAGATTTAAGTATTTAACCGAAACACATTTCTTCATTAGGTTTAGGAAAGGAATAAAGAAAAAATAAACGCCCGTCAAAACCTGGAAAGAACTAATGAGTTGAAGAAAATTTATTTATATCAATTGAACGTTTGCCCCAAATATTTATTTAGTCTTATCAATAATTCCCTTTAATGAGTTTCTGGATGATATTTTGTTCTCGATTTTTCGATTTGGCGTGTTCAACATTTTTATCAGGATACTTTCACAGCAAACCACCGTCTCTATATCTGTTAACTCTCGTGGTATACTGCTTTTCTCCATGATAAATGTTGTGTCCAGTTTCTATCCTTAAGCATAGGTCCTTCATGTCGATTCATGCTGGCCTAGAGAGTTGTAAAATCTTGACATTCAACAGATGCAGGGTAATATTCTAAATAAAATAAAGGGTAAATTTATTAAATACCCTTAGTTTTGACACCCAATAAATATACCCTTATACAACAATACAAATACCCCTATAATTTAAATACCTTATCCATTAAAAAATAAAAGACTCAATAAATAAACCCAACCAAGCTAAACCACACATTGCAGAACAATTAAAGAAGCAGAATCTTTTTATCCAAATTTAAATTCTAAAACCGTAAAACATTCAAAGGGGAAATCACCATAGGTTTTCCTAACTGAGTAAGTGTAAAACCGTCAAGCACTTGAACTTGAGAAAAATCTAGTTGCTAATAAAATTCTTCAACTTTCTCAACCACAGTGTGTATTCTTTCTGCTCTTTACTAACCATGTAGTTATGTGTGAAATTGGCAATGCTGGGATTAATCCCTCTGACTTCCAAATATGTCTTTAAAGCTTTCTGCAGGTCCTCATTCAGATCCCTTCACAACAAAAACAACATTATACAATCTATATACAATGTTGAGTAATGTAATGTTATATTATGTTAAGAGTGTATTAGGAGTGTCAACTCTATATTTAGTTGTGTGTGTAGACTAAGCATGTGATGATGAGAAAATCCATAAGTCAAAAAGAGAAGAGTTAGTATTATCTCTTCAATTAATGAAATTAGAGAGAGTGAGAAGAACTATACGGGTTCCCACTTCTCCTTCAACAAATTTCATCACAATCAACTCTTTTAATCACCCAAACAAACAACAATTGGTATCAGAGCATAGATCGTTTGAATCGGATCTTGGAGAGTGAAGAAAAATCAATTTCTACCCATTAATTCAAAAAAATCAGCAACCAAAGAAAATTTTAAATCAAGATCCAAAAAAAAGAAAAAACCCAATTTTTCAATCAATCATCAACCAAATCAATGGAAAGTAGTAGTAACTCAAGTTTATACATTCAACAACCTTCAATACCACTTTTTAATGGAGAAAATTATGATTTTTAGGCCATCAAAATGAAGACCTTGTTTACTTCTCAAGATGTGTGGGAGATTGTTCAAGATGGGTATGTTGAAATTAAAGATACATCAACACTAGAAAAAGGAAAAAAGGATTTAGTTAAGGAGAGTAGGAATAAGAATGCTAAAGCATCCATGTACATCCAACAAGGAGTTGGAGACACTATTCTACCAAGAGTAATTCATTTTCCTAAAGCTAAAGAAGCATGGGATATTCTTCAAGAGGAGTATGGAGGTAATAAGAAGGTAAGAGAATTAAAATTACAATCATATAGACGAGATTTTGAAAATCTAAAAATTAATGAGAATGAATGTTTGAATGAGTTTTATTCAAGAGTTGTTGAAATTGTTAATAATATGTTGATGTGTGGTGAGAAGATGGAAGAAATAAGAATTTGTGAGAAGATATTGATTTGTTTGCCCTTAAAATTTGAACCCATTGTGACGGTTTTGGAGGAGACAAAGGAGTTTTCTACATTGAAGTCACTAGAATTATGGGCTTCTTTGAAGGTGTATGAACAAAGGGTGTCGAGGCATTCAGAAAAATCAATTGAAAGTGCATTTCAATCAAAATTGAGCTTGAACTCAAAAAATTCAGCAACATATAAAAATGAGTACAAGGGTGAATCAACATCAAACTTCAAAGGAAAAGGAAAATGGAAGAAAGGAGGAGCTAACTTCAACAACTACACAAAGAGTGATACCTCTCAAGTACCAAGGTGCAATTTTTGCAACAAGAATGGTCATTTGGAGAAGAATTGTTGGAAAAAAGGAAAACCCCAATGTTACCATTGCAAGAAGTATGGACATTTGGAGAAGGATTGTAGGTACAAAGGTGAAGAACAAGCCGGTAGAGCTGAAGAGAAAGCATAAAAACAAAATTTGTTTTATGCTTGTCAAAGTGCTATGGAGACTTCTAAGAGTGAAGTGTGGTTTGTAGATAGTGGTTGTAAAACTCATATGTCCGGTGTGAAGAGCTTGTTTGTTGACATGGATACATCCATAAACTCTCTAGTGAAGATGGGTGACGGAAACATTGTTCAAGCTAACGGAAGAGGTACAATTTGCGTGCAAACTATCAATGGAGGAAAATACATTAGAGATGTGTTATATGTTCCGGATTTGGCACAAAATTTGCTTAGTGTTTGGAAACTTGTGGAGCTTGGTTATGCTGTCCATTTTGAAGATGGATATTGCACCATTTATGACAAGAAGAACAACAACAAGAGACAAGTCAAGAAGAGTATCAAGATGGAGAAAAATATAATCTTTCCAATTATCTTTGAAAAAGAGAAGAATATTTCATTGAGGATGGAAACCATTGATAAAACATGGTTATGGCATAAAAGACTTGGGCATTTGAATTTCAATAGTCTTAAGGTACTTTCCAACAAGAACATGGTGCAAGGACTTCCACAACATATCAACCACAAGGATGGAGTATGTGAAGGTTGTGCACTTGGGAAACAACATCGCCAACCATTCCCAAAAGGTGTATCATGGAGAGCAAATGAACTTCTTGGTTTGGTACATACCTATGTGTGTGGACCAATGAACACACCAACTCATGGAGGTAATATATATTTTATCTTATTTATTGATGATTTAAGTCGTATGACTTGGGTTTATTTCATGAGAGAAAAATCCAAAGTTTTTAGCATCTTCAAGAAGTTCAAGAGCCTTGTTGAAAATCAAAGTGGTCACTACATCAAATTTTTGAGAAGTGATAGAGGAAAAGAGTATAACAACAAAGAGTTTGATAAATTTTGTGAAGATGAAGGCTTGGAAAGGCAACTAACCATGGGTTATACTCCTCAACAAAATGGTGTTTCCGTGAGAAAGAATCAAACCGTTATGGAGATGGCGAAGTCCATTCTTCATGAGAAGGGTATGCCTAAAGTGTTTTGGGCCGAAGCCATCAACACCACCGTCTACTTGATGAATAGGTGTCCAAAAAAATCCGTATGGGATAAAACTCCTTTTGAAGCATGGAGTGGGAGAAAGCCATCGGTAAGACATCTCAAAGTTTTTGGTAGTGTGTGTTATTCTCAAATTCCAAAGGTGAAGAGAACAAAGCTTGATGAATCAAGTGAGAAATGTATATTTCTTGGCTATAGCCTCCAATCAAAAGGATATAGGTTGTTTATCTTGAAGAACAACACAATGATTACAAGTCGTGATGTATTGTTTGATGAAGAAACTTCATGGAATTGGGAAGAAGGTAAAATTGATAAGAGAACCATTATTGTTGATGAATATCAAGAAACTTCAGCAACAAATGAAGTTGAAGAAGGTGAAGAAAATGAGGAAGAACTACTTCAAACACCTCCAAATGCAAGACAAGAAGCATCTCCAAGTATGTATCCAAGTACAAGTGCATCAACATCACCACCACCACGACCAAAGAAGATGCAAAGGTTGAGTGAAGTGTATGAAAGATGTAACTTTTGTATGGTGGAACCGGAAAATTTTGAAGAAGCATCAAAAGAACCGGTTTGGAGAAAATCTATGGAAGAAGAAGTTTTTGTCATCGAAGAAAACAATACATGGGATAAGGTAGCAAGGCCGAGTGACAAATAAGTTATTGTTGTGAAGTGGATCTACAAGGTGAAGTACAATGTGGATGGATCAGTTCAAAGGAAAAAAGCAAGGTTGGTGGCAAAGGGATATTCACAACAACCCAGCATCGACTACAATGAGACTTTTGCACCGGTTGCTTGTCTTGACACCATTAGATCCGTGATTGTTATGGCTTCCCAAAGAGGTTGGTTAATTTATAAACTTGATGTCAAATCAGCATTTTTGAATGGAGAACTCCATGAAGAGGTCTATGTAGAACAACCACAAGGTTTTGTGGTGGAAGGAGAAGAAGACAAAGTTTACAAGTTGAAGAAAGCTTTGTATGGCCTCAAGCAAGCACCAAGAGCTTGGTATAGAGAGATAGATGGATACTTCAAAAGGAAAAACTTCAACAAAAGCAAGAGTGAGCCTACACTATATGTGAAGACAAAAGGTACGTCTATTCTCATCGTTGCCTTGTATATTGATGATCTTATCTTTACGGGAAATGATGTTCATATGATTGAACAATTCAAGAGAGAAATGATGATGAAATATGAGATGAGTGACATGGGTTTGCTCAAGTACTTCCTTGGTATTGAAGTTCACCAAAGAGAAGATGGAGTGTTCATTTCTCAAAGCAAGTATACCGAAAAGGTGTTGAAGAAATTTGGTATGCTTGGTTGTAACCCCATATCAACACCACTTGTAGTGAAGGAGAGACTCATGAAAGATGGTGGAGGAAGAAAGGTTTATGAGACTTATTATAGAGGTCTTATTGGAAACTTGTTGTATCTTACATATACAAGACCCAACATCATGTTTGATTCAAGTATGCCTTCTAGGTTCATGAGTTAACCTAGTCATCTACATCTTGGCGCGGCAAAGAGGTTGTTGAGGTACATACAAGGAACAATGAATTTTGGAATCATGTATTCTAGAAATTTGGATGTCAAATTAGTTGGCTATTGTGATAACGACTTGGGAGGATGTATTGATGACATGAAGAGTACATCGGGGTATGCTTCTTCTCTTGGTTCGGGTATATTTACATGGGCATCGAAGAAGAAAGAAACCGTAGCTCAATCCACAGAGAAAGCAGAGTACATTTCATCATCAATAGCTACATCTCATGTTGTATGTCTAAGAAGAATCATGGAAGCATTCAAGAGAAAAAAATAATAAAGCACTGTAATTTTTTGTGACAACAAATCGGCAATTTCTATGTCCAAAAATTCGGTTGAGCATTGTAGATCAAGGCACATCAAACTCAAGTATCACTTCATTCGAGAAGCGGTTGAATATGGTGAGATAGAACTCAAGTATTGCAAGACGGAAAAACAATTGGATATTCACCAAGGCACTTCCCAAAGGAAAATTCAACATTTCTGTGAACTACTAGGAGTAGAAGAACATCACATTAAGGAGGAGATTGTTGAGTAATGTAATGTTATATTATGTTAAGAGTGTATTAGGAGTGTCAACTCTATATTTAGTTGTGTGTGTAGACTAAGCATGTGGGTGTAGGACATTCATAAGTTGTAAAAGAAAAAGAGAGTTAGTTTTATCTCTTCAATTAATCAAAATAGAGAGAGAGAGTAGAACCAAATAATTTCCCACTTCTCCATTATCAAAATTCATCAAAAACATCTCTTGTTAATCACCCAAAAATATAACATACAGATAATCCAACAACTGGTAGCAGCAGTCAGGAAAATACAATAGTATCCAAAGGTAGCAAATAAATTCCACTTACGAGAATTTAGGTCCTTTGTAAGAAGCATCCTCATCAGAAGCATCTGAATCCATAACAACCAAGTGGTTTATTGTAATTCCATCTGGTTCAGCCGTAACATTGAATTCCAAAGTTGGCTGGTTTTCTTTAGATACACTTACAACCAAATCAACATATTGTGAATTATTCTCTTCCTCCTTCTCATCACTACCGTCTGAATTACTCTCTTCCTCCTCATCATCATTATCGCTACAGTGATCATGTAGGCGAACTGTGACTTTAATCTCCTCACCCTGATACTCTCTAGTCAATGTTAGAGTTTCCTTCCCAGAAGTATCCTCAATCTCGAAAGGTAAATCTCTTGGTTGCTCAGTAACCTATAGAAAAAAACTCAGATACTATCAATCTCCTATTATGCAAGCTAATGGCAGAACTATGACGAACACATAAATTCATAAAAGAAAAGAGCCAAAATATCAGAATCAAGAAATAATTTGATCCATAAAGAAAGCACTAAATTTTGAGTGAAAATATTCAATAACCATAGTGTAAAGTAGAAAACCTCAAGATCTTCTAATTCCTAGTCAGCATCATCGATTTCTGACTTAATAACTCTGAGAAGAGCGTCATCAGAACTGGATATTTTCTTTGGAATCTAAGTTGATCGAGATACTTGTATAGATAGATTAGTGATGTTACTTGTACTTATGGACCTTATGGTGGTAGTAGTACTGGTCTTCAATGGGGTAATGAAAAAAGAAGATATATAATTTCTATGAGTTCTCCTGTTAGCTAGTGGGATTACCGAAGATGCAGTTTTCTTCATCATTTTACTCAAACTAGTTCCCATCGCAGCACAAGAAGTTTACTTCAAGAAGTCTAAGCTTTCTTGAGATTTTATTTTTTTAGGGTTTCAGAAAATCAGAAAACAGAGTAGAGAAGTAGTTATTAAGGAACTGAATTTGAGTTTCTACATGTCTAGGGCCTGAATCCCGTATATTATGTTTGACCGGTCCCAAACCATTTTTCTTTTCATCAATGCTCGTCTGGGGGAAGTACTGATCAGTGCATAGGTACTAAAGAATACTTTCGTACCCTGAGGCTGAGATATCAACCTTGTAAGTTTACTAAATTCTAGGATATTTTAGGATGTACAGTGGGTTCTCTTCCTTTCTATTATCTAGGCCTGCCTTTTGGAGCAAAAGCGAGACAAAAAGATATTTGGGACCCTATTTTAGAAAAAAATTGGAAAAAAAAATTCATCTCTAGAGGAGGGAGATTGGTTCTCATAAAGAGCACAATTGCAAGTATTCCTGTCTATTTCCTTTCCCTGTTCACTATTCCTGTCTCGGTTGCTAAAAAAATTTAAAAATTGGCGCGAGAATTTTTATGGGGTGACACTAATGAGAAAAAAAGTTTTTCATCTAGTTGGTTGGAGTAAAGTGTGCATATCGAAATCTAAAGGAGGTTTAGGTATCAGGAAAGTTAAGGAGACAAATAGGGCTTTACTTTCGAAGTGGGTTTGGAGATATGGTTCGGAAAAGAATATTCTATGGAGGTCAATAATTCATCAAAAACACGAAGGTAATAAAGCTGGGTGGTACCCAAATAAGGTACCAACTTCGCTCTCTCTTATCCAATTGTTGATGGTGGTTTTTAGTATAGGGTTAAAATCGTAAAACACTAAACCCTAGCAGACAGTGACATCACCACATTTAAAGTAACAAGCATTTACTGAAAAGCCTTTAATATGTCTCTAAATAATTACCGGGGTATATTTTTCAAATTAGGTTTACGACAAGCCAAACCCTAATTCCCACGTGTGCCAATGGCAAATCATGCCAGCCACACCCAACCGCTCCAAAGCATGCCAACCATGCTAGCCACACCTCTGTGCCAATGGCAAATCATGACAGCCACACCAACCGCACCAAAGCATACCAACCAAGCTAGTCGCACCTCTGTGCCAATGGAAAATCATGTCAGAAACACCAACTGCGCCAAAGCATGCCAACAATGCTAGCCGAACCTCTGTGCCAATGGGAAATCATGGCAGCCATACCAACCGCACCAAATCATGCCAACCATGCTAGCCGCACCCCTGTGCCAATAGCAAATCATGCCTTCCACACCAACCGCGCCAAAGCATGCCAACCATGCTAGCCACACCCCTGTGCCAATGGAAAATCATGCCATCCACACCAACTGTTCCAAAGCAGGCCAACCATGCTAGTCGCACCCTTGTGTCAATGGAAAATCATGCCAGCCACACCAACCGCGCCAAAGCATGCCAACCATGCCATCCACACCTTCCGCGCCATGGAAAATATACCTCTCCATGGGCCCTCATGCCGCGCCACCTTGCTGACTGATAGACACATTTTTGTGTCTAATTTGATCTCAATACTATATATTGTTAGTACTCGTTTTTTTCCTTATTATGGTGTTTTGTGTGTTTGTAAGTATTTTTTGGAAATAAAGATTGTTGGAAAATTCGGCTCGAAAAGTCGCTCGGAACACCCCCCGGATGACATTTTATATTTGGAATCCCACTTTGGATAAGGGTAACCCAATTACTAAGGGACACCCATCTGATATTCGCACCCCCAGCTGTTGGATATGGGATGACCTTCTTCTTCATTTCAAATTATGAAAAGTGGCGGGAAAAACAAGTTCTCGCATGGAAGATTTAAGGTTTAGAATTTAAGCATGTTTCGGTGAGACTAAACGGCTGAGATTGTTTGGGTAGGTACCTTTTTTCCTAACATGGTTTTTATGGGTCGATTCGTCGTCCAAATTTGGCTAGATAACTCGTGTTAGGGCAAAACAGAAAAGCAGATATTCACGGGATTGTGTGAATTACTGGGAGTTTTACACGTGCTTGGAAGATTTGAGTCACCATTTGGAGTGTGCAGAAGATAAATAAGGATATTTTATAGCTTCATAGCGTGTGAGAATCAAAATCTGAGGTAAAAAAGGAAAAAAATATCCCGTATCTTGCATGGAGAATAATCAAAAATATGTTGCAATTACTCGAGATATTTGGAGTTTCTGTGGATTATAAATAGGTGCTGTAATATCATTGAGAGGGTATGGATAGTGAGTGGTCAAAACAGAGGAGTTTGGTGAGCTGCAGAGAAGAAATTGGAGGTTGCAGAGTCGTTTCTGCTGCTGCTGCACCTCAAGAACACGAAGAACATAAGACAACAAAGAATTGTCATTCTTCTACAGTAAACGCAGCGCATCATAGGAGTGTCGTATAGATACAGTAACAGTGACATTTCCTATGTATCGTACACTGTAACAGGTCATTTGTAACACTTGATACGCGTTGCAAATTCCTGGTTTATTTGATATCTCTCCTTTTCATCATTTGTAAGCACCTTTGAGCAATGAAATCTTATTTTGAGTGTGTTTCCAACATAATGAGCTAAACCCAATCATGGGACGACGGAAGAAGCCGAAATTCAACATGGGTAAAATTATTTTATTCTTTTTATGACTTTTGCACTATTTTAAATTGATTTATGATTCGATAAAATTAGTTGTGATTCAATTAGATAGGTTGTGCTTTGATTAGATAATCTATGCTTAGGGGATACAATTAATGTTTTGAGGATCTACTTTGGCAAATTAAGAGTCCATGTTTTTATTTGTTGAGCGATAATTGTTACAAGAATTAATTTTTGAACCTTTTGTTGTGAGTTTGACCGAATCCTGAGTCCCAGTACATCTCTTCATCCTGTGACAATTTTTGTGTATATATTTTTATCTTATTTTAGTTTTATTAAATCTAAAATCCTTTTCTTTCACAAGTCTCACGAACCTTACTACCACTTTCTACAACAAAATTGATTCACATCAATTTTTGGCGCCGTCGACACGGACTTGTCTTTAGGCTAGAGTTTTTAGATTTTATTTTTAGGTTTGTATTTGTTTTTATTTTATTTGTTCTTCTTTACGTTTTTGGGTTTTTGTTTTGCATTACAGATTTTGGAACTTGGAGAAAAAAGAAAATTTGCCAAAGATTTTGGTGAATACTTAAAAGACTTGGAGTAAAAGGCAAAACGAAAAGTGCGAAAGAAGAAGATTTTTTTTATTTATTATTATAAAAAAGAGAGGAAAAAAAAAGTTTATTTTTTTTTAGATTGTATTATGATTTCTCTATTCTTGTAATTTTATTTTTCTTTTGCACTTTACTTTTTGGACTTTGGACTTGGACATTAATTTTTTTTTAAAACCCTAAGGAAGGTTAGTTTTAAATATAAACTGCACAGGGAAGGACGGTGATTACGATAACACCTCGGCCCCTCGGGTTCGTACATGACATAGGAATCGTGGCCTGAGTTGACTTCAACGGTTCATCCCCCGTCTGGAACGGGAGGTAAGAATTCTAAACACCCGCGAATCCCCTGTCAGCGGGTTTACTGGATGATTTTGTATGCATATATGTTGAGATTTTGAAAACGGTCGCTTTAAATTCCTAGTAAAGTGCAAGGCCTGGCCATATAAGATAAGGGTTCGGATTTCATCACCGTTCTCTTCTTTCCCGCCTTAGGAAAACAATACCAAACGCGAACCTAAGCTTAAAATTTGGAATAGAACGAGACCGATAGGGTAACGAGCTTAATAGGAAAGTCGTTCGAAAAATATTAGTTACTCTTTTGAGCATGCTTTGAAGTTCATGATGGTTTCTGAAAGTTGAATGCGTGACTGCGCCGCCTTGTAATGCAGTGAGGCCTTGGGTATCAAAGCTCCACGCAGCTTCCCTCGCCTATATTCAACTTACTTTGACTCGGATTGATTCCAGAGGGGTTTGCTTAAATTGTAACGAATTCCCTTTCGAAGGATTAGAAGCTGGTCTAGAAACAATCTAAGTGGAGCCATCATGCTTTTTGTTTGCTAGAAATCAGTAGGTTTGTTGTGGCCGAGTCAGCCTTGTTTGTGTTTGTGTAGAATTTCCTTGCAGTTAAGATCTCGAAGTTGTATTATGATATCCAATACAATGATTATCCGACTGATTTCAAAATGGACATTTCAACTTTGACCATAGTATGAATAGTGTTTGGGAGCATCCACCATTTCAAGGTTATGGTTCATACCATGGTGAGCCCAATTACTTTTCGTATACTCACCAATCATATGAGAAAAACAATCCTTCTATTTCTCTAGAAGAGGCTTTCAAGAGTCATTCCTTATTTGTGAAGGAAATATTAAATATTCCAGACGAGTCCACAGAGCAGTCAACTAGAATGTCTTTAGAAGAGACTCTTAAGCAATTTACTGAAAGTACTGATAGGATTGTTGAAAAACTTGATCGAAATAAGCTTAATTTCCAATACAGTGTCTCCAATAATACCCTTGAAAATGAAGATAGATCTTTGCATAATCAAGATGACGAGGTTAGAATTGGTAACACTACTTTAGATGAGGTTCGATCATTTTCATGTTATAATAATGATTATGATGAGGATATTGTTGATGAAGAATCAGAAATATGTAGGCATAGTGATCATGAATTTGTTACTCCACCTGAGCTTTACCATGATAATATTTCTAGTTCAAATCCAAATAATTTTAACAATTATTCACCTATTCAAAAGGAAGAGGATTTGACTAGAGATACCACCGTTTTAGACGATGTAATATTTCCTTTTGATTGCAAAGATAATGATGGTTTAGATGAACGAGTATATTTTGAGTCTAGCGATTTAGAAATAATAGACTTAGAAGAAAAAAATGATCTCGTAGAGATGAGTATGAATGTACCCGACATAGAAGAATCAATTGACCATTTTCAGGAATCAGATATCCTTGAATTAGGGAAGTTGTGACTAGTCTTTCTAGAGACACTAAAAACTCTAAGTTTGGGGGTGATTATCATTCTCCATGTGCCTTAACTCTTAGAAAGGTCCCTAACTTGGGACTTGACATATGTGCCTCAACCATTTTAAAATATTATCTTCAAACACTTTTTCCTGAACCTAGTTGTGTCCATAAAGAAGTTCAGTTGTTAGAAACCCATCCTATGGTTGGTCTGGTTAACCTGGGCTATGATACCACGATTGACTTTGTTTTCCCACCAAAAACCTTCCTTCAAATTGTGGGAACATATGAATTTCAGATGTGTCAGTTATTAAGTTTTGAGACTAAACCTAATTACTTTATAAAATTAGGGTCGACACATTTTCTTAAGAATGACCACTACTGTGGTCCACTGTGTGAGTCAAGTCTGATTGACTTAGATGATCCCTAGCTATTCAGGTTATTGTTATGTGCTTCTAAGTTCTTAATTGAGCATTTCCAGACTCTAGAACCTGATCTTCAGGATCCTTCCTTTGAGGAAATCCAGCCGATGAAAGCTTTTTATCTAGACCCTTTTATAGAGCCTGAACCCGAACCACAACTAGATGTAGTTGTCTTAAACAAAAATATAGATAAGGGTGTGTTGGATATCTTCCTGGTATGTTGCAGTTTCCTCTTCTTGTGGTTAGCACTTTTCGATCCAGATGACCCGCAATTATTCCTGCTGCTACTATATGATTCTTCGAGGTGACTAATTCCTTCTGATGTCTGGCTTAAGACTTTAAACTTAGCACTTCTTGGGAGGTAACCCAATATTCTTGCAACACAGTAATATCTTTCCTTACTCTTTTCTTCAAGTGGTAACAGTTTCTCCTTGTTCATGCTTTTAATTTCATCTTTAGAACATTAAGGAAAATGTTAGATTTAAGTTTGGGGGTATGGGAGAAACTTTTTAGTTTCATTTTTGAAACTTCTAGCGTCACATGGTATCCGGTTATCTAAGTTTACATACTTTTTCTCAACGAAAAGATAGAAATTGGAATGCTATGGATAACAACCTATTGAGACATTAGAGAAAAAGACATTGAGTTCCTTGAAATTCAGGAGAGAACTTGTTCCTTTTAAAGGGTAACCATGATGGACCTAACCATCCATGATGGAAAGGCGAGTAGGTCAGGAAATTCCAGAAAGACAAAGCAACCTCACAATGTAGTCTTAGTTACTGGATTACAACTCTCTCTCAGTAGAAACTTATCATCATCAGGAGAAACATCAAAATCTATGAAGAAAGTTGAAGATGTTTAAGGTTTAGAAGCAACAATAAAAAAGAGTAATCAAAAATCAAAGTTGAAGTCTTAGTTACAAGAAGTTATGAGAGCACAAAAAAAAAAAAAAAAAAACGATATAAGTTGTTGAAGTTCATGATACCAAGACATCATGAGTTGCGAAGATCCAAGTTTTTAAAGACCTTCTCTCATGGACATGTAAATTTTTGTCTTGTAATTTTTGTGTTACCAAAAAAAATAATGAAAAAATGAAAAAAAAAAAAATTAAGAAAATAGAAAAATAGAAAAAAAAAATCATCATTACGTTCTTGTTATTGTTCAATAAGGCCATAGGGAAGTAGAAATTTTTATGTCAAGCAAGAAATCGAAGAGAAGAGTTAATTGTCAAGGTTCTACGAGTTTCAAGAATTTATCATCAACAATTGAAGACCGAAGAAGACGTTGTTTCTACTTAACACTATGAGAGAGTCGAAGAGAGATACAATTGGTTTCTTTGTTAGTCCGCTTTCAATCTGGCACAAGATCTTTCTAGCACTGGTTTAACTCATCACACATAATTAGTCTAGTTGTGTAGAAGATGTCCCTCTCATTTTTATATCTCTCAAAATCTTATCCAGCCGTAAATTAGCGGACGCATCTTACAATGTTTATCTAGCTGTGTAGCGGATATCTCTTTATCTAGCAGTGTTGCGGATGTGTCTCCCATTTTCTTCAGTCAGCTTTAGAGCTGGCACCTTTAATTTCTCTGGCATTCTAGTCACTTGGAGATAGGTTGAGAATTTGTATGTCCTCATAGCTCTTTGGATAATTGTGACCAATTAGAAGTACAAGTTTTGTGGGTACACCTCTGGTAAACCCTCCGGAGACAACACTCCGCCGCTAGGGCCACCTATCGGTTTAACGGCTTGTTGCACGTGCTAAGTGTAGTCATTTTATTTTCTATATTAGATTTGCTCGGGACTAGCAAATAATAAGTTTGGGGGTATTTGATAGACACATTTTTGTGTCTAATTTGACCTCAATACAATATATTGTTAGTACTCGTTTTTTTCCTTATTATGGTGTTTTGTGTGTTTGTAGGTATTTTTTGGAAATAAAGATTGTTGGAAAATTCGGCTCGAAAAGTTGATCGGAACACCCCCTGGAGGACATTTGTTATTTGGACTCCCACTTTGGGTAACCCAATTACTAATAGACACCCAGCAGATATTCGCACCCCCAAAACAGAGGAGTTTGGTGAGCTGCAGAGAAGAAATTGGAGGTTGCAGAGTCGTTTCTGCTGCTGCTGCACCTCAAGAACACGAAGAACATAAGACAACAAAGAACCGTCGTTCTTCTACAGTAACAACAGCACATCATAGGAGTGTCGTATAGATACAGTAACAGTGACATTTCCTATGTATCGTACACTGTAACAGGTCGTTTGTAACACTTGATACGCGTTGCAAATTCCTGGTTTATTTGATATCTCTCCTTTTCATCATTTGTAAGCACCTTTGAGCAATGAAATCTTATTTTTAGCGTGTTTCCAACATGATGAGCTAAACCCAACCCTGGGACGACGGAAGAAGCCGAAATTCAACATGGGTAAAATTATTTTATTCTTTTTATGTCTTTTGCACTATTTTAAATTGATTTATGATTCGATAAAATTTGTTGTGATTCAATTAGATAGGTTATGCTTTGATTAGATAATCTATGCTTAGGGGATACAATTAATGTTTTGAGGATCTACTTTGGCAAATTAAGAGTCCATGTTTTAATTTGTTGAGCGATAATTGTTACAAGAAATAATTTTTGAACCTTTTGTTGTGAGTTTGGCCGAATCCTGAGTCCCAGCACATCTCTTCATCTTGTGACAATTTTTGTGTATATATTTTTATCTTATTTTAGTTTTACTATATCTAAAATCCTTTGCTTTCACAAGTCTCACGAACCTTACTACCACTTTCTACAACATTATTGATTCACATCAATTTTTGGCGCCGTCGACACGGACTGTGTTTAGGCTAGATTTTTTAGATTTTTTTTTAGGTTTAGGTTTGTATTTGTTTTTATTTTATTTGTTCTTCTTTACGTTTTTGGGTTTTTGTCTTTGCATTACAGATTTTGGAACTTGGAGCAAAAAGAAAATTTTCCAAAGCTTTTGGTGAATACTTAAATGACTTGGAGTAAAAGGCAAAGCGAAAAGCGTGAAAGAAGAAGATTTTTTTTATTTATTATTATGAAAAAGAGAGGGAAAAAAAAGTTTTTTTTTTTTTAGATTGTATTAGGATTTCTCTATTCTTGTAATTTTATTTTTCTTTTGCACTTTACTTTTTGGACTTTGGACTTGGACATTGGACATTAATTTTTTTTAAACCTTAAGGAAGGGTAGTTTTAAATATAAACTGCACAGGGAAGGACGGTGATTACGATATCACCTCGGCACCTCGGGTTCGTACATGACATAGGAGTCATGGCCCGAGTTGACTTCAACGGTTCATCCCCCGTCTGGAACGGGAGGTAAGAATTCTAAACAACCGTGAATCCCCTGTCAGCGGGTTTACTGGATGATTTTGTACGCATATATGTTGAGGTTTTGAAAACGGTCCCTTTAAATTCCTAGTAAAGGGCAAGGCCTGCCCATATAAGATAAGGGTTCGGATTTCATCACCGTTCTATTCTTTCCCGCCTTAGGAAAACAATACCAAATGCGAACCTAAGCTTAAAATTTGGAATAGAATGAGACTGATAGGGTAACAAGCTTAATAGGAAAGTCGTTCGAAAAATATTGGTTACTCTTTTGAGCATGATTTGAAGTTCATGATGGTTTTTGAAAGTTGAATGCGTGACTGCGCCGCCTTGTAATGCGTTGAGGCCTTGGGTATCAAAGATCCACGCAGCTTCCCTCGCCTCTATTCAACTTACTTTGACTCGAATTGATTCCAGAGGGGTTTTCTTAAATTGTAACGAATTCTCTTTCGAAGGATTAGAAGCTGGTCTTGAAACAATCTAAGTGGAGCCATCATGATTTTTGTTTTCTAGAAATCAGTTGTTTGTTGTGGTCGAGTCAGCCTTGTTTGTGTTTGTGTAGAATTCCCTTGCATTTAGGATGTCGAACTAGTATTACGATAGCCAATACAATGATTATCCGATTGATTTTCAAAATGGACATTTCAACTTTGACCATAGTATGAATAGTGGTTGGGAGCATCCACCTTTTCAAGGTTATGGTTCATACCATGGTGAGCCCAATTACTTTTCGCATACTCACCAGTCATATGAGAAAAACAATCCTTCTATTTCTCTAGAAGAGGCTTTCAAGAGTCATTCCTTATTTGTGAAGGAGACCTTAAATATTTCAGACGAGTCCCCAGAGCAGTCAACTAGAATGTCTTTAGAAGAGACTCTTAAGCAATTTACTGAAAGTACAGATAGGATTGTTGAAAAAATTGCTCGAAATAATATTAATTTCCAATACACTGTCTCCAATAATACCCTTGAAAATGAAGATAGATCTTTGCATAATCAAGATGACGAGGTGAGAATTGGTAACACTACTTTAGATGAGGTTCGATCATTTTCATGTTATAATAATGATTATGTTGATGAAGAATCAGAAATATGTAGGCATAGTGATCAGGAATTTGTTACTCCACCTGAGCTTTACCATGATAATATTTCTAGTTCAAATCCAAATAATTTTAACAATTATTCACCTATTCAAAAGGAAGAGGATTTGACTAGAGATACCACCGTTTTAGACGATGTAATATTTCCTTTTGATTGCAAAGATAATGATGGTTTAGAGGAACGAGTATATTTTGAGTCTAGCGATTTAGAAACAATAAACTTAGAAAAACAAAATGAACTCGTAGAGATGAGTAAGGATGTACCTGACTTAGAAGAATCAATTGACCATTTTCAGGAATCAAATATCCTTGAAATTAGGGAAGTTGTGACTAGTCTTTCTAGAGACACTAAAAACTCTAAGTTTGGGGGTGATTATCATTCTCCATGTGCCTTAACTCTTAGAAAGGTCCCTAACTTGGTACTTGACATATGTGCCTCAACCATTTTAAAAGATTATCTTCATACACTTTTTCCTGAACCTAGTTGTGTCCATAAAGAAGTTCAGTTGTTAGAAACCCATCCTATGGTTGGTGTGGTTAACCTAGGCTATGATACCACGATTGACTTTGTTTTCCCACCAAAAACCTTCATTCCAATTGTGGGAACATATGAATTTCAGATGTGTAAGTTATTAAGTTTTGAGACTAAACCTAATTATTTTAGAAAATTAGGGTCGACACATTTTCTTAAGAATGACCACTACCGTGGTCCACTGTGTGAGTCAAGTCTGATTGACTTAGATGATACCCAACTATTCAGGTTATTTTTATGTGCTTCTAAGTTCTTAATTGAGTATTTCCAGACTCTAGAACCTGATCTTCAGGATCCTTCCTTTGAGGAAATCCAGCCGATGAAAGCTTTTTATCTAGACCCTTTTATAGAGCCTGAATCTGAACCACAACTAGATGTAGTTGTCTTAAACAAAAATATAGATAAGGGTGTGTTGGATACCTTCCTGGTCTGTTGCAGTTTCCTCTTCTTGTGGTTAGCACTTTTCGATCCATATGACCCGCAATTATTCCGGCTGCTACTATATGATTCTTCGAGGTGACTAATTCCTTCTGATGTCTGGCTGAAGAATTTAAACTTAGCACTTCTTGGGAGGTAACCCAATATTCTTGCAACACAGTAATATTTTTCCTTACTCTTTTCTTCAAGTGGTAACAATTTCTCCTTGTTCATGCTTTTAATTTCATCTTTAGAACATTGAGGACAATGTTAGATTTAAGTTTGGGGGTATGGGAGAAACTTTTTAGTTGCATTTTTGAAACTTCTAGTGTCATATGGTATCCGGTTAGCAGAGTTTACATACTGTTTCTCAACGAAAAGATAGAAATTGGAATGCTATGGATAACAATCTATTGAGACATTAGAGAAAAAGACATTGAGATCCTTGAAATTCAGGAGATAACTTGTTCCTTTTAGAGGGTAACCGTGATGGACCTAACCATCCATGATGGAAAGGAAAGTAGGTCAGGAAATTCCAGAAAGACAAAGCAACCTTACAATGTAGTCTTAGTTACTGGATTACAACTCTCTCTCATTAGAAACTTATCATCATCTGGAGCGACATCAAAATCTATGAAGAAAGTTGAAGACATTTATGATTTAGAAGCAAAAATAAAAAAGAGTAATCAAAAATCAAAGTTGAATTCTTAGTTACAAGAAGTTATGAGAGCAAAAAAAAAAAAACGATATAAGTTGTTGAAGTTCATGATACCAAGACATCACGAGTTGCGAAGATCCAAGTTTTTAAAGACCTTCTCTCATGGCCATGTAAATTTTTGTCTTGTAATTTTTGTGTTACCAAAAATGAAAAAATGAAAGGAAAAAATAATGAAGAAAATAGAAAAATAGAAGAAAAAAAAATCATCATTACGTTCTTTTTTTTGTTCAATAAGGCCATAGGGAAGTAGAAATTTTTATGTCAAGCAAGAAATCGAAGAGAATAGTTAATTTTCAAGGTTCTACGAGTTTCAAGAATTTATCATCAACAGTTGAAGACCGAAGAAGACGTTGTTTCTACTGAGCACTATGAGAGAGTCGAAGAGAGAAACATTTGGTTGCTTTGTTAGTCCTCTTTCAATCTGGCACAAGATCTTTCTAGTACTGGTTTAACTCATCACACATAATTAGTCCATCTGTGTAGCAGATGTCCCTCTCATTTTTATATCTCTCCAAATCTTATCTAGCCGTAAATCAGCGGACGCATCTTACAATGTTTATCTAGCTGTGTAGCGGATATCTCTTTATCTAGCAGTGTTACGGATGTGTCTCCCATTTTCTTAAGTCAGCTTTAGAGCTGGCACCTTTAATTTCTCTAGTAGGTTGAGAATTTGTATGTCCGCATATCTATTTGGATAATTGTGACCAATTAGAAGCACATGTTTTGTGGGTACACCTCTGGTAAACCCTCCGGAAACAACACTCCGCCGCTAGGGACACCTATCGGTTTAATGGCTTGCTGCACGTGCTAAATGTAGTCATTTTATTTTCTAGATTAGATTTGCTCGGGACTAGCAAATAATAAGTTTGGGGGTATTTGATAGACACATTTTTGTGTCTAATTTGATCTCAATACTATATATTGTTAGTACTCGTTTTTTTCCTTATTATGGTGTTTTGTGTGTTTGTGGGTATTTTTTGGAAATAAAGATTGTTGGAAAATTCGGTTCGAAAAGTTGCTCGGAACACCCCCCGGAGGAAATTTTCTATTTGGACTCCCACTTTGGATAAGGGGTAACCCAATTACTAAGGGACACCCAGCTGATATTCGCACCCCCAGCCGTTGGATAAGGGATGACCTTCTTCTTCATTTCAAATTATGAGAAGTGGCGGGAAAAACAATTTCTCGCCTGGCATATTTAAGGTTTAGAATTTAAGCATGTTTCGGTGAGACTAAACGGCTGAGATTGTTTGGGTAGCTACCTTTGGGCCTAACATGGTTGTTATGGGTCGATTCGTCATCCAAATTTAGCTAGATAACTCGTGTTGGAGCAAAACAGATATTCACCGGATTGTGTGAATTGCAGGGAGTTTTACACGTGCTTGGAATATTTGAGTCACCATTTGGAGCGTGCAGAATATAAATAAGGATATTTTACTGTGAGAATCAAAATCTGTGGTAAAAAAGGAAAAAAATATCCCTATCTTGCATGGAGAATAATCAAAAATATGTTGCAATTACTCGAGATATTTGGAGTTTCTGTGGCGTATAAATAGGTGCTGGGATATCATTGAGAGGGGATGGAGAGTCAGTGGTCAAAACAGAGGAGTTTGGTGAGCTGCAGAGAAGAAATTGGAGGTTGCAGAGTCATTTCTGCTGCTGCTGCACCTCAAGAACTTAAGACAGAAAAGAACTGTCGTTCTTCTACAGTAACCACAACACATCATAGGAGTGTCGTATAGATACAGTAACAGTGACATTTCCTATGTATCGGGCAATTAACAGGTCGTTTGTAACACTTGATACGCGTTGCAAATTCCTGGTTTATTTGATATCTCTCCTTTTCATCATTTGTAAGCACCTTTGAGAAATGAAATCTTATTTTGAGCGTGTTTCCAACATGATGAGCTAAAACCAACCCTGGGACGACGGAAGAAGCCAAAATTCAACATGGGTAAAATTATTTTATTCTTTTTATGACTTTTGCACTATTTTAAATTGATTTACGATTCGATAAAATTAGTTGTGATTCAATTAGATAGGTTATGCTTTGATTAGATAATCTATGCTTAGGGGATACAATTAATGTTTTGTGGATCTACTTTGGCAAATTAAGAGTCCATGTTTTTATTTGTTGAGCGATAATTGTTACAAGAATTAATTTTTGAACCTTTTGTTGTGAGTTTGGCCGAATCCTGAGTCCCAGCACATCTCTTCATCCTGTGACAATTTTTGTGTATATATTTTTATCTTATTTTAGTTTTATTAAATCTAAAATCCTTTTCTTTCACAAGTCTCACGAACCTTACTACCACTTTCTACAACATTATTGATTCACATCACCGACCTTCCCCTCGCGGCTACCAAAGTGAAAGGGTGCAACAATCAACAGTTGCCCTTCAATCCTAGGAGAAAATCATTGTCGTCAAAAGTCACCTCATGACTTTGGCCCAATACCCTATCTTGGTCACGCACCTAGCCAAGCAAGTCACACCATGCTGACCTTCCACCCACGACTACTAAAGTGAAGGCATGCAATAATCAACGGTTTCCCTTCAATCCCAGGAGAAAATCATGGCCGCCTAAATTCACCTCACGACTTTGGACCAAGAACCCTAGCTTGCTTACGCACCTAACCAAAGATAGCTATGCCATATGACCATGGAAAACCCTTGGACCCACGCGCCAAGCAATATTTCACATAGCCAAGCTAGCCGCGCCATGCCAAACACACTTTTCCTTGGCCATATCCATGCTAGTTACATCGATCCAAGCCAAATGCCCTTGCCTTGGCCCTAGCTATTCCATACGGCCATAGCATACCCTTGGCCCCACGCGCCAGGCCAAACCACACCTATCCCAAGCTAGTCGCGCCATGCCAAACACACTCTTCCTTGGCCCTAGCTATGCTAGTCACACCATGCCAAGCCAAACTCCCTTGCCTTGGACCTAGACATGCCATACACCCATGGAAAACCCTTGTCCCCACGCGCCAAGCCAAACCGCACCTATCCCAATCTAGCCACGCCATGCCAAACACACTCTGCCTTGGCCCTAGCCATGCTAGTCACACCATGCCAAGCCAAACGCCCTTGCCTTGGCCCTAGCCATACCATACGCCAATGGAAGACCTTTGGCCCCACGCGCCAAGTCTAAACAAAACCTTGGCCACGCCACCCTATCGGGCTTCCCTACGCGGCCACCAAAATGAAGGCATGCGGCCATCAATGGCCATCCTTCAACCCCAAGAGCAAATCCTGGCCGTCTAAAGTCACCTCACGACTTATTGGCCCGAAAACCTAAGTTTGGCCACGCCAAACCATGCCATGCCAATGGCATGCCAACCTATTCGTGCCACCACGTTGGCCCTCACTACCAAAACGAAGGCGTGCAATGATCAATGGTTTCCCCTCCTCTCAAGATGCAAAATCTCGACCATCGAAGGTCACCAGGCTAGCAAGTCTCCCGATCCTGACTTGCCAAGTCACAACAACATGATACATGTCTTCCAAACACCTTCGAGACATCAACACAAACTGGGGGATGCTCATTAGAGTTTTGGTTTGGTGGTCTACAGCGTGCGGCATACACAAATGCCAGTTTCAAGATAGTGTAATGAGAATAAGGCGGTTAGTAAATGAAAAAAACAACGGTGAAATGCTCCTTCATTATGGGACATCAATTCCATCAAATCCCATCAATGTCAGGCGTTACCACCTCTTCCTATTTAACTCATCTGTTTCAGTCTCTTATGAGGACAGAGTACGTTTCTTTCTTGACTTGTATAAATAGGCTTACATATTTCCACCAGAACACAAGTTCTTGGCCATGGGAAAAACACCACATTCAGAAAAACAATTCTGGATATCTTTCCCAAAGCTCTCACCTTCTGATACAAGTCAAGTACTACTCTTCCAGAATTATTCTGGTCTCAACACTCTCTTCGCTTCCCTCCCTAAACTAGCCCTTCCCCTCAACTTTGTGACCGAAGCAAGTCTGGAACGACCATTTCTTGGTTTAGGCCGGACTTGTTCAGGTTGATCTCTTGAATCTAAAGTACTCCCTTGAAGTACATTGTTTAGGGTTTAAATTGTTTCTCACCTTTCACACCCACAATTACAAAAATCAGCAGAAACTATTTTCACCCATAAAAAATTGGCGACCACAGCGGGAGGATTGATCTATCGGTTACAATTTCAATTATTGACTTTCAATCTCATTTTTCGACCCAGACGTCAAGATGGTAGGGGAAGGAGACTCACTCCGACTCAGTCACTCGACGAATGGATTATCAGTCAAGACATGACAAGGGATGGATGGGGACTCCCCAGGGGTTAGAAGCAAAACGATCCGCCCAAGGATTAATGGCTCGGTTAATAGACAACTCAGCAATGACTCGGAACGCTGGGGACTTACCTTGGCCATGTTTTTCGCAAAACTTGCTCCTACGCCCGGAAAGTTTATTTTCATTAGAAGATCTGAGAAACCGAGTAAGTCTTAATTATACAAAATACGATGGATTGCTTTTTCAAGTTTTGATAAAGCCTATAACCATGATTTCATCCCATGTCATCTACAAACACGGTTCCATGTTTTACCAGGGACATCTGTTTCACTTTCATTCATAGCCACAGATAGTTTAATTCTAAACAAAATAAATATATAATCCAAAAAACGTCAAAGTAAATTTTGTCCACCAACCCAAGAAAACCATAAAATCAAAACCATAAACCCGACGTCTCTTTTTCCTTTAAAAAAAAAACTAAAGACAAAATGTCTGAAAGACAGAAATATATTCAAGGGAAGTTTTCCAACAGAGGCTTGCTCTTCTTGGAAAAAACCTCCCTTATACTATGGAGAGCCTCCCTCTTCCGTTTCAGCTGTCTGTACAACTTTATGAATTCCGCTTCCTGCTTCTTCACCATATCCTCGGAAGGACCTTCAACTGCTTCGGCCATCGACTTTTCAACCTCAGAGAAACCTTCAAGGAACCAAGAGATATTGAATCCAAACACACGTTTCGCAATGGAACCTCCAACTCGAGAGTACGTCCTCATAAATCGTATGACCAGTCATGTTGCACATTTCATAAATTGAAGACAAAACTTCCTCCACATGCTTGACCAACGCGTGCCGACTAGTAATATTCTTGGTCGTGGCTATATGACCGTAGTTTTCCCATATCTTGGTATATAATGTCGCATGTCTAGCTGCCACGCTAAAACTTCCGATCAGCACATGACCCGGGAAAGGGACCAGGTATGGAGGGTCGAAGGTGGCACCTGCAACTGGATCAGAAACCGGCGAAGTATCCCTAACTAAAATCTCACCCCCCCGAAGTGCTCTCCTCTATCTGAGTCACAGCAGCACCCTCGATACGATGGATCTCCATAACCAAGTCGCTAGCTGGCACGGTTTCATCAATGGGAAGTGCAAATATGTATTTCCTCTGGTGGTATTCCACTTCAAGGTCATCCCCGGGAACGGTCTCCTCCTTAAAAAAAATATAATTTAGTCTTACTGCGAAAAAAAAACGGAAAGAAGAAAAAAAAACATGGATGAGACTCACTGATTTAGTTTCAGACTGACTAGACGAAGATTCAATACTGCTTTCGGAAGAATTTCTCTCACCATCATCATGGATAGGCTCGCCCCCGCAACCTTCTATCTCGAAAAGCGATGTTTTCTGACTACTTGCAAGTCTGGCAAAGGCGTTTGTGCTGCTGAAACCCTGAACGAAATACAAAGATGCCTTCTCAAAAAAAAAAAAAAAAAAAAAAGGGAAGAGGATATAAACGATCCAAGCTAAATTCAGGGGGAGAGCCACACATACCCGCATGTTGGATGAACTAAAAGTTGGAAGAGATGTAGGATCTGACTGGAAACCGCCTGCACGATTCTTAGACCTTCGCTCCTTCACTTGGGGACTTTCCATGTCCGGACCAACGTATTTCCTTTTGGTCGAAGAAATATCCCTCAACAACGGATGTTTTGCTAAAACCTCGACGGAAGGCCTACCACGGGTATTCTACACCACAGATTTCACAACTTCCTGGATGACAAGGAATTCATCCTGCCAAAATGTGTTATATTTGGAGGTCGTTGATGGATTCTATTCCACGAGCAGGAAAGGGAGACTTTTACCCGACGCGAGAGCACCAGCATCAAGAACAATCGACAACAGGACTTCCGGAATGACCAGATGACGAACAAATGTGATCCCCTGATCAAAACCCATATGCCGAGCCGCTATATCGTTGTTGTAAGAGGTTGTTTTGCAATAACCACGGAAGAAAGATGACCCATGATGAGGCGTTAAGCTCTGCATGAACACCATCTCTCCTACACTCAGGTCCTCTCTATCATAAGTCAAAGCACTAGTACAAAAAGTATCCTAGGCCACACTTGGATACCGTGTCCATAGATCTTCAGCCATGGATTTTTTTCGTTCTAAAACCGTTATGGTAGGAGGTGTTACAATAGGGTACCTATATGGCCACATAATTTTTTAGTGACTATTTTACATGGTTTTCCATAGCCATACCCCAATAAACCGTGTCTATATCTTACTCATTATAGAAACGCAACGTAATTTATGAGTGACTAGTACTTACCTTAAAGTCACGAGGATTAATTATAACCATGGCCTTTTCAATCATTCAGATACGCAAATTTCATTTTAACATAGCCAGTTCATGACTTCCTATTACGCTGAAATACAACACCATGGCGATAAACTATCTAAAAACACACAACCATTTTTGACGTGGCTATTGTTTACCTTTGAGACACAGTAAATCTATTAAACCATAACGCTAAACTTTCCCAAAATTATTTTAATGTGGCTAATATTTAAATTTTAGCTACCAGGATGGATCATATTATTAATATTAATCATTGATACTAATTTATCACCATTAAAATTAATATCAAAATCATTTTATATTAATCATAAAAGGAACACCATACATCTTATATAAGTTTATCAAAACTCTGTAAATAATGACATTTCCAATGTAGATTCAAAAGTAAAAATTTGCACATCTGTGCAACACGCTTGATTTCTTCAACATCACCTTCTCAATCCATAAGCAGTCAGAAGTTTGCTAGCACACCAGTTTTGAGTACTACTCAGAAAAGCATCAATCCTGGAAAAAAAATCGAAGGTTTTTGTAAGTCTAAAGTCTTCAAGCCATAAATGTATATACAATATACAAAAAAACTGTGTATCTGAAATGGAACTTGAACCCTAGGATGATGCACTGAAGATAAACTTACTGAGAACAATCATTATAACAAGAGTGCTTGAAGTCATCCGCGTACAGGTAGACTATCGTTGCACTATGATATGCCTGAATCTAAGTAAAAAAGTTAGAGATCCAAGGACTTGCCACATTTATGGATAACAAGAGTGAGCATACGAGTAATCGTAAAGTTGATCTAAAACTGAACTTCGAATGACTGCTTTGTTGTACCTTGCACTGGACGCTGGTAGCTTTGCATTGTCTACTGATAAGCCAAGTTTCAGTAGAAAAGTTGCAGCATCATTATACTTGTAAATAAGCAAAACAAAATGCATACACTGCTATTCTTATAGATGTGAAAGATATTTGTGCTAATTTTTTATCACAACATAAGGTATTCTTAAACAAAAATTAAGCAACTTCAGTCATCCTATCAAATGATATGCTAGTGAGTATTTTCAAGAGGCCGACTGTATTCAGAGAAATTTTAATTTGAGACATATAAAACATATTCCTTCTTAAGTTGTTAACTAAAAAGACGTTAAGTTATGAGACAATAATACATACTCGTGGGTAGATGTTAACAGTAGGGTAAGTGTTGTTAAGTAGTCACCAGTCTTCGTTCAGTATTATAAAGATTGCTGCAAAAACAAAGAATCACAATTAGTTGACACGCTAGTAAATGTTTATATGAAATAAGTCCACTGCAAACGGGTTTCCACTTGAAAACTGACCTTCTCTACCCTTGAGACTACCATGCCTCTCGTTATGGTGTGCACCAAACATAACTAGGAAACCGAGAAACCTGCATATGAAAACGCAAGAATTCAGAATCTTCTAAGTTTAAGGATTGGTAACAGTCATGAATGATACAAGTTGCAACAACGAAGAACTTACTCTCAACGAAGCACATGCCACCTTACTCTGCAGTTAAGGAAACAACCTCGAAACACTTGGCACCACTTTCCATGACGAGTCTCAGTATATCATTGCATGCCTTAAGCATAGAAACTCCATTACTGGTGCACAATGAGCTTTACGCATCCACAAATAAGACCTCTTCAGTAATAACATAAATATAAAAGAATTATCATAGTCGTATTCTGTCATAGTATATATTATCACTCACATAAAAATTTAAGTAATCTAATATGACTATAACCAGGTCAAAGATCTTCACATTCAATTGTAGCTTTTACTAGACTCTCGAAGAGGAAAATGAACAGTATACAAGCCATACAATGTGAAGCTACAATAGGTGGTATTAAAACAGACTTGATACATACAAAGTGAAACTTCATGATGCAAGCAGTAAAAAATAGGAATAGAATACTACCTAATGTTATACCTACACACCACTTTTCATGAAAAATTTCAGTACACAACTTTATTTGCACATCTGTAACCCTACAGAACGCTACTGGACTCGCCTCAGTAGTGCGAAGACGAGATGGATTAGTACTTGAACCCTATTATTCAATCCCAGCTGTTGGAAATTGTAGAAAAACTTGATGAACCACTTGTTTGTCACAAAAGATTAGAGTTACTTAACTGCAGGAGATCGAATGAAAAGATACATTAAAACCTGAATAGCACAATATCAAGAGGAAACCATTGCAATACGAGGTTACTTACAAGAGTGCGTGAGGAGTAATCATTGGACATTGCTGGCATTAAAAATCTATTTATCAAATGCAAAATCAAACTGAAAACCTGCAAGAAAACAAAAATCACTTTAGACTCTGTGAGGTAGCGCAAATAGAAAGGAAAAGAATAATTAAAGTCTAAACGAACACAACTTTGTGTACAAAGAGATAGCAGAATGCTCTTCTGAAACAAGTATAATCAGGCTTAGCATTAAATTGGGAAGATTTAAGCGTAAGAAAGAAGCACATAACAAAAATTGAAGAAGTTCAAAAGAGAGATAGAGACTTACGCTTCTCATACCCATCTCAACAGCAGTAAGAACCCTAAAATCATCCATAATACATCTACATCTATCTTCATACAAACAAAAATCTACATCTGTATAAAAAAATGAAAACCCCAATCACAAAAATAAAAAAAGATCCCCAAAAGTCCCTACCGAACTAAACAAGACTGAAAGAAATATTATGAAGGTAAAAACAACCAAACCTTTGATAATGAAATCAAATAACAACCAAAATCAAAGCTTATATTCGAAAACAACAACCAACATTCTTGTATCTCTTCAGTTAAAAATAAAAATAGCTTCCAAAATAAACCCAACTCAAACCAAAAACTCAGTTAATCAAAACTGAAATTAAAAGCTAGGATTTATACCTGATAAGAATCAACAAGCTTTCTACAACCTTGTTCAATAAATTAAATTGGTTGTTAGGGATTTCAGGGGGGGAGATCAATTTCCAGGGCCACGAAAAATAGAGTTTATAGTGATACATCGATATTTTTGGTTTTGGGGTTTTGATAAGGATGAAAATGTGATTGATTAACCGTTTTGATATAAGTTTTTGATGTTGATTTTCAGATTGGAGGAGATTTCAGATTTCTCTGAAGAACAAATACCTAGTTATCTCCGGAGAGAAAAGAGAGGGGAGAAGTAAAGAAAGAAAAATAATATAAATCAAATTAATTAGAAAACCAAATCAAATTTTGGAAATTTATGTTAATTAGAATTCGATTTGAAAATTTTGTTACGAAGAGAAGGTTTTGGAGTAGAGACGGAGTTAGAGAGGAGAAAGGAGAAAGAGAAAGGAAAGAAGAGAAAAGAAAAGGGAAAACTGGTTCCGAAGAGAAGGTTTAGGTTTTTGTAAAAAATACTTTGGACGGTCGAGATGAATTTTCATACGGATTGTGCAGATATCTGACGGTGGACAACTGGTTCTAGACACTCATACAGATTGAGAAAGTGTGTTTATTTTCAAAACAAAATGTGTTTCTTCTCAACCTTGGTCAAGGCAAAAATCTATAGAATACATATAAATCAGAATAAATTTGGATATTGTTATCGAGCTTCGACTATACATAATAAGAATGAATCGAAATAAAGAAAAATGAAGTCGATGATTGCAGTTGCATTAGGGGAAGTGTGTTTTCTTTATGCTTTTGTGCTTTCTCTTTGTGCTTCCGATTGGAATTTAGACGAGTCAATAGGTCATGAAGTAATTTCGACTAGTCATACATTTCATGAATTAGCTTTAGTGTATGATAGATCATCAAAATCGATAAATATGAAGCTCCGGGAGGGTTCTGATTTCAAACTTAGCATGTTACATCATCAAAATCGATAAATATGAAGCTCAATGTCGATTCAAACTTCAAATTAAGTATAACGACAAACAAACTATGAACCACGTAGCTCCGGGAGAGTTCTGACTTCAAACTTAGCAGGATACATCATTGAAATCGATAAATATGAAGATATGTGTTGATTAGAACTTAAAATATGGAATAACGACAAACAAACTATGAACTAAGAAACTCCAGGAGGGTTCCGACTTCAAACTTAGCATGATACATCATCGAAAATCGATAAATATCAATCTCAGTGTCGATAACAAGGTCGACCTACTTTATAATCGGAAATCCATTTTTAAAACGAGACCGGAGAACTAAAAGTAAGTACACAATCGGCAGATTTCGAGTTCCTCATCATTTTCTGAGACACAAATCCGATTTTCTTATAAGCTTCGGATATTTCGTGGGATAATTAACAACACAAACTTGTGTCTTGAAGACATTATCAGATTGAGATGCACTTGTCTAAACCAAAGTATTTTCTAAACTAACTTTGTTCACAAAATGAAATACTATTTTGAACAACTTAACATCAAAAATGGCAGACAAAGTATGATCATGCAAGTAATAGAATGAAAGCTAGTTCATATATCAACATGCAATAATTTCCACAAATGGTCCTTTATAAATTGGTATCAACGTATATGAGATGCAATGAACAATAAAAAGCAACAACAAGCATATGATGTCACAATGACTGAATTTTGAAACATGATCGCATTCCAAGGAAGTAATACATTCTTGTGCTAAATGCATACTATGTTAAGTAGCTTTATAGTCGTTCATGTGAATGTATAGCATTTTAAGGGATGAAGAATATATGAGTTGGTATCCTTGACAAATGAACAACGATGAAGTATCAAGTCTCAATTACCAGGAAAATACCATCACAACTCAAAATGAAAATAAGGTTGGAATCTAGAATAACACATTGACGTGTCCATAAACCATATGTTATGGATACATAAACAAACCAAAGTGACTAAAAAAGTTACCTTTTCGCCATGGGTGATTAGGTGTGTCTAATGGCACCCTACATAATAGAAACATAAACAATTCTCCATTGTAGCCATATACTCATTTATGGCTACATGTCATGGGTTCAAATTTAAACCCATGACCAAATGATGTTATTTTCCTACAGGTCATGAATTTAGACTAAAATCCATGACTAAATGGTGGTCATTGGCTACAAGATAGCCTAAAATGTGGCTGCAACAACACTTTAGTTTTAAATATGACCTGTAGCTACACAAATATCCCAAAACGTGGATAAGCTAAAAAACCAAAAGCGTGGCCTATGTAACTATTTGTACTAGTGAAGACATGTTTGGATCATGAGCAAAGGTAGTGACCTGAGTTATGGACCCATGCACTGGAGTCCATGTACGAAAATTAACTGCGTACGAGCTTTCAAGAGGTCCGACCAGGTTCGAACCAGTCTTGGGACACCTGTTCAACCAACGCAGTATCCTCGATCCACCCAAGACTCGGGAAGTACAACCAACGGTTTCGGGGCATACTTCTCGAAATGCTCCCACAACCATGCCTGGAGAAAGGCGGCATGAACATAGGAATCCACTTTCATATGACCATTCGAGGTGCGCATTTCTGAAACCAGCTGGTCTAGGTGTGCACACAGAGAACCAAGAAACAAACCACCGAGGGGGAGAACGACACCTTTTGCCAATTTTATAGCAAACTTAATAAGTCCATGTATTATCTCTTTCTTGCCCGAGCCGTCATCAAAAATATCTCTGGAAATCCAAAGAGCCAAGAAATCCATAATATGAAGTGTATTGTTCTTCTGGTTCGAATCTAACACGTCAGGAAACCACTGAGACACCCACCAGTCATAGAAGCACTTCGTCTCATTTTATTTCTGAACGAATCCTTTTGATTTCGCAACCAGGGAGGCATGCATTTCATCTTCATCCGCGGACAACTTAACATCAAGGTTTCTAACTACGGGAAGGTTCAGCAGTACAACTATGCTCTCCAAGGAAATAGTCATTTCACCACATCTACATACGGCCGTGTGGGTGTCCGGACACCATCTGGAAACAAAAGCGATCAAGCCTGGAATATCTTTACTAATCTAAAGCACTGCGGAACCCGCAACAGCATCAGTGATTTGCGCCTTGGTCAAATTAGTTCTTACGTGCTCCTGGCTCATCATGAACCGCATCCATTTCTCGAAGGAACGCAATGGACTCATTGAGGCTCTGAAATCAATAAAAGAATTGGAATACTATTTACTATGAAGACAAAATCGTATCACATTCCCGGGAGGAACCGACCGATCCGCTCCCTCACTCTCCGGACCGGTCAGAAGTAGCGGCACATGCTTAAGAGGACTTCTCCTGGCACACATTATCGTGAAGAATTCATCATCCACGTTTGGCTTGGATTTACCAACGTCCTTCGGTATAGCAGAATTTTTGTCAAGTGGCATCATAACAAAGATTCTCTCATAGTACTTATTCTTTCCAAACAACTACAACGAAACAATACGAGGATAAATTATTATGGAAAGTGCACGGAAGTTATTTTCTCACCCAAGACGCAAGCCAGTATGTTTCAAGGCCGTACCCTGCAACATGGAATTCTTATCCAACTGAGGAGTTGCGCCCTACCATGGGAACTATACGCACAGCCATACCAAAACAAGGAGCAAACTCTGAAAACTAGGTTTTTCACGAGAAGACATGGCAATTACTATCACGTGCCTACCTTGCACAGTGAGAAGGGGCGGTCGATATTACTATGGTATTCATGCCTAAGTGTTACGACAATCTGGGGAAAAAAATACCTAAGATTCACGCCAACATTTCTACAAGGTCATGAAAAGGTATGCCTACAAATAGGGTTTACACCATCAAAAAAAAAAACGAGTTAAAGAGAAGTGTTGGAAGACATACTTGGGATTTGCTCGTCCGCTCTGCTTTACTGTTGTCACACAGCTAGGAAGAATGAATAGGCATGAAACAAAAGAGAATCCGTCCCTCCTTTTATATATACATGGTACATGGGAGTTTGAACAAAGAAAGGATTTCCTATTTTGAGCCAAGAAAGAAAAAGAGGAAACCAGTCCCGCAAAGACCAAATTCCACGCCCAAGACCGCTCGCGTCATTTACGCGCCCCCCGCTAAGGCCACGCCATGCCAAACTACGACTCACCTTTCCACGGCCCCAGCCAATCCATCACTCCACTACCGCGGACCCACCACACCTAGTCATTCGTATGCGCCTCACCTTTCCACGTTCCCGGCCAAGCCCTCGCTCCATTGCCGCGGCCAAGAGCACGCAACCTCTCGGCCCCTTGATCCAAGTCATCCACTTTCTCCGCCTTTCGAGAGCGCGCCCCCTTTTTCCTTGGAAATGTACGATCAGACCAAGTCTGTAGCCTTCATCTCACCACTCAACAGTCTACATTCCAAGTACACCTTACGCAAGGCCGCCAACACGGGAAGCCAAAACTCTATTCACCACTCAAAGGTTAGTCGAATTCTCCTAACCATCTTTGTAACGATTTACACCTTGATTCCGTCCCTATCTGTCACCATCATATGCTTACCTTGCAACAAGACACATGTTCCGAGATAAGTAGGGGACTTAATGTGGATGGTTGTTTTTAGTTTAGGGTTAAAATCATAAAACACTAAACCCTAGCAGACAGTGACATCATGACATTTAAACTAACAAGTATTTACTAGGCGCATTTACTGAAAAGCCTTTAATGTGTCTCTAAATAATTACCTAGGTATATTTTTCAAATTAGGGTTACGAAAATCCAAACCCTAATTCCCATGTATGTCAATGGAAAATAATTTCAGCCACACCCAACCGCGCCAAAGCATGCCAACCAAGCTAGCCGCACCTCTGTGCCAATGGCAAATCATGCCAGCCGCACCAACCGCGCCAAAGCATGCCAACCATGCTAGCCTCACCTCTGTGCCAATGGAAAATCATGCCAACTACACCAACTGCGCTAAAGCATGCCAACTATCACTAGTGGAAAATGGAAGTAAAACCACTGCCAGGACAAGAAGTAATATCACTAAAAACGACTGTTTCCATCAGTTGGAATCTAGAAGTAGTTTTTTCCAAAACGACTGTTTCTGGCAAAGGTTGATTTCTTTAAAAAAACTACTGTTTTTCACAGTCACTAAACACAGACTGACAAACACAGTAGTCTTTATTGAGATATTTCATAAAAAAAATAAAATTGATTCAGCTGAATCAAAAACTAAAAGCTGAATCACAATTAATAATGACTTTAAAACCGAATTTCACAAAATTAAATTGATAGGAATTTAAAACTCAATTGGTATTGAAAGTGAATTTATTTTACAATTTTAACTAAATACTGCGAGTTCCAAGTCTGAAAAAAATATCTAACACTAAGTTGAAAAACCTTAACCCATGTTCCTATTACAAGCTTTACAACCATAAAGTTTCAAAACATGAATGTAAAGACTTCACCATCTATGTCTTCATCTTCCAAAAAACTAGCTCTAATCAGGTCCAAAGTTGCAGCCCCAAGCTGGAAACAAAAAAAAATAAATGTTTGTAAGACAATCATTGACTTAGAACTTAAGAGAATTCCTAAACACTCATTTACATTCAGTACACCAACAATAATAATTAGAAAAATCATGTTAGAACTTGTTTAGAAATTTTGCAACAAACTTATTGAGTGTTGAAGGAACTAGTCTAAACCACGCAAAACAGTTCGAGCTTCTTTAACTTACCTTCTGAATATTGGAACTGTGTTTCTTCTTCCATAAACTACCACGTCACAAGATATCCCTGGTTAATTTGCACTTATAATATAGCAAGTAGAAGGGCAAAGGGATAAAGGGAAAGGAAATGTATTTGGAGTATATGTAATAGATACCTGCCATGTTACAATAAGCAATATGTTGTAATAGACGTTGTTTGCCATCCCAATCTTGGAAAATATGAAGATACTTTGCAATCAATTGCTGAGTTGGTGTCGCTTGGGTCATATCCTATGGAATGTGAAAACAGAACTCGCATAATTAGATACCGATTAAACAAAAAACAAAAAACATAAGAGTGAAAATGAAATGAAACAAGTCTTACTAACGGAGGTAAACTTTAATTAGCATGTTTCTGAATAACGGAGAACCACCCATGAGTACTAGTATCAGAAGCAGTCAAAATCTTGCAAAAAGATTGAAAACCCTTTCTTGGTGGTTCTTATGTGTACATGGATAAGGACTACTAGGTTAACAATAATAAGACATGAAATGTGTGACATACAAATATCTCCACCAAAAATCAAAAGGTCATTCATACCAAATTCCATGTATACATTCACCTGGTGGCTAAGATCAAAACATGCACAAGTGTATTTCGTACGGGCAAGCATTACGGTATAGTACACATTTAAAATTCCACCACACAAATAATCACTTGGATATTGCTATTAAAGAACCCCATCAAGAAATGAACAGCCTACACTACATAAGATAAAAATGGTTTAGTATTCACATCCACACCTAGCTAGATTAACTCTTGTGAATTCAAAGAACTTACGTGGGGCACATGGGGCTAGAACCAATTTATTTGGACATCAAAATGTGTCAGTACCTAGTCCACATTTCTGCTAATTTATCCAAGCCAACAATTGTAAATGCACACTACAAATGCAGACTATGAATTAAACCGATAAGACTTACAAAAATCTATACTAAGAGTCTCTATAATACCACAAAAACTGGACAGAAACATCGCAAAACTGACGTCTCAGACGAGCTGCATTGGCGAGGCTCGATAGGATTCGTTAGAAGTCGGAATTTATAGATTGACCCAAATTTAGAAAGTAGAAAGAACCCTCTTTCATAATCATCTTAAAAATCTAGATTTGGAGTTCATTTAGTCTGTGAAACGAGTGTGCTAAAATGGTCACAGAACTGCAAACCTACAGTTTTCAGTCCTGCCATACTGGACGTTGAAGGCCGTAAATCCTAAACGATCAGTCAAAACACTAAGCCCTTTTAACAAGATATAGAGGAGACATAGATGGACATTTCCTGTCAAGGAAATACCGTCTAAATCCCTGACCATTGACGACAGTTTCGCAGACAACAGGCTGTAGTTCAGGTTGTCCGAAAACAAGGGTTAAAGCTATATTACACTTTAGAGTTTGAGGTTCACTAATTGGGAAAAACAAATCCTTCTCATGACACAAAGAACATGATTAAGAAACTTCAAAACATACAACATGAAACAACTTTAAGAACAATACCTAATATTAGACGCCCAAACCAAGCTAGTGAACTGAAATAGGATGGAAAAGGATTTGCTTACCCATGGAATGACCGGAATCATGAGCTTTCCGCAAATCTATACGACCCATTAATGCTAATGAATCCTTTTCCAAATTGATGTCCTGTATCAACAATCCCATTACACGAATTTTCAAAACTGAAAAAAAATGCGTCAAAAGCACACTTTATATCTATTTAGATTTGACATGATTGTTGGTACCCAATTAATTCAGAATGCTTATGCCTGTGGAAATCCCTGTGGAAATTTCCAATCTCCCATAGCACGAAACTTCCTCCATCAAGAATAACAAGCAGCAGGAGTTTCCAATATCCCATAGAGTTTTGATACAGGAAATCTTAATGACCCCAAGTATCTATTAAAAAATAGCTATTCAATCAACTTACCGACTCGACGAAATCCTCTGCACTATCCACCAGAATGTCTTCACTTAGGAACTATCATAGTTCATTGCACATGGCCAAGGAATGTACAGCCAAAATGTTATAGCATTTACATCCATATCAAGAAGGATAAGAACTCATCATCAAAGGATTCAAGTTAAATAATTGCTAAAGGAATTTCTAAGGCAAAGACAACATCATGATATAGATGTTCAATAAAAGAAAGAGTAAGCATACCTCATAATATCAAAGTTTTCACTGTTGAGGGGATCAAAGAGAACACCATCTTGTAGATTAGTTGCAACTCCAAAACTGCCACGAGGTACCCCAATTTAACTAATTTCAACTCGAGCAAACTGATTTAGATTCCTTCATAAAAATCACATACATTTTCCACCATTGTTCATAAACGAACTAGTGAAGTAGAAAGACTACTCATAGATACGAATACAAATTAAATGGTACATATTTGTCCTCAAATACACCCATTGATCAGACCCTTGCAGTTGGTCTAAATGAAGTGCAGCAACGAAGACCCAAAAGAAAATGATCAAAGATAGTTCATACTGATTCGGTATGATGAAACACGAAACACATCAAAAGTAAACATATGTATCCAGTCGGATTCACATAAATCAATACCACTATATAGTATAGATGACACTGGGATGGAAGGACTTCCCTAAGACCACCAAGAAATGACTTTGTCCCGCCATCATGTAGTTAAGTTCCGTGTACCAAGTAGTCTAATGCACATGGTGACGTTCATTCACTCTGAGTTCGAAGGAAATGCCAAGTACTTTAGTGAACATTGTAGCTTAATTTTAAATCCAGATGGGAAGTGATATATACGATGTACAGAATACACCTTAAGTTCTCTGATCACAACACATTAAAGTTTTACAGCTAAATAACGAAGTTTAAACACAGGGTACGCTAAAATGAGAGTAATTGATACCCACCCATTTAACTTAGGAATTACAAAAAATGAAAATGCAACAGATAATACCAAGTTGCCATAACCGTTTACAGCTTATGCCAAAATCAAAAGTGAGAACCAACTCCTCTCTATGGTTGCAGTAAATATTAACTCAAATTCAATAACAAAACCGGAACTGTGTCGGGCAATTCATCTAACACATGAACTACAACAGTTTAAGAATCTTCAAACCTCAAAACTACCAAGATTGAAAGTTAACAAACCCCACAATCGTAATCAGACAACAACAGTATCAAATATGATTCCAATGCTCATTTTAAAGCAACTAAATGGTGACCAAATTATGAAATTTTACTCATACAAACTCATGCACAGTAGAGATGGAAAAATATCCATTTGGACACATTCAAATCTTAAGCTTCCAAATTGAACCCCCAATTCAAAGTTTCCAAATCTAAATTATGTAATGCAAAACACACAAATTGAACCAATAAGCCACAAATTCAGAAATGTTACTTCAAACCCAGATCCACCATTTGTTATTCAATCAACCTGAACTCTATCAGCAACGAGGTGTGGTTTTCCATATAGATTACTACTTTTTTTTTGTGATTTTAGTCGTGTTCTCTAAATTTTCTGGATTTGAGACAAATTGCAATCAACCTGAACTTGCATCAAATGATTATAATTTATGTAACCCCAAAAATTAGTTGTCAATCAAAATAATTAAAACACCAAATCAGTGCTAGAAATTTGATTCATTTGACTTATGCTCAATGGAAAGTGAGAAAAACTCTGCTCAAAGGTGAATTTCAGAACAAAAAAAAAAAAAAAAACAGTGAATATGCCAACCAACCACGGAATTGCAAAATCCATCAATACAAAATCAAATTTTGCAAAAAACTGTCAATGAATCAGGTATTAATCAAAAAAAAAAAAAAAAACCCAACACAAAAAAATATTAGGGGTTTTGTTTCATGTTTCTTACCCTGCCGTTTGCAGATGTGATACTTTGAATTACCCAACACAAAGAATCCACTAATAATTCCTAGTGGAAGAACTGCTTTAAACCAAATCTTCTTCATCACTGATTTCTTTTGTACTCTTCTTCAATGATTTCTTCTTTGATTATAGAACGAAATAGAAGAATGGTGGATTAGAACAGATCGAAGAAATAGAAGAAAGAATAAAATGTAACAGATCGAAGAAATAGATGCAAATCCAGAGATCAAATCATAGTTCTGGGAGAATCAATTCAACTTGTGGGACAAATATTAGGCTTTTGTGGTAGAACGAATTACAATGAAATGAGGGATGAGGGTTAGGGTTTTGGTGGAAAAGATGAAGAAGATGGAAGAGAGAGAAAATCTAGGCTAGATTGAAAAGAGAGAGAGATATATAAAGTTTTAGGATAAATCTGAATCTGTGAAACTATTTTCACTAACAGTTGTTCTTCAAAATCAATATTTTTACAAAAATACCCCCTAAAAGAACAACTGTGTGTGAGACAAGTTTTCGTTTTCAATGTTTTTTTTTTCAAAAAACCACTGGGGAGCACAGATCCTATAGTTACGTCTAGCTGTCACCAGTAGTTTTCGTAAATCCTATAAAGTGGTTAAAAATCCATTTTCCACTAGTGTAGGGATGTCAACGAACACAAATCCGTCGGATTTTGGGTATACCGATAAGGTTTAGGTTAAGTTATACCGGAAATACAATATACGATAACATCCGGCGGAATTCGAAAATCTCAATCCGATTTCGTTAGTCATAGTTATCGGATTTTGGATTTTTTTAAGAAAAAATCCGGAATCAGGGAGAAAATCTTAAAACTGAAAAAAAAAAAACAGAAATTTTAAGTTCAAACCCACATAGTCTAACATGAAAGTACAAACCACAAACCCACAGTCTCACACACCAGTCATCACACATGAAAAGAAAGTACAAACTACTGAAGTCTGAAAACTTAACACACTACAACAACAACAACAAAAAAAAATCTTGTAAAAAGACCAGTGAGTCTGTGATCCATCATCTTTCTTGGAAAATTCTTAGATGAGCATACAAGCGGATAGTTCCTTTCTCAGAGCCTGCATCCAAGGCACTGGTCGCCTCATCAAGAAGAAGAATTTTGGGATCCTTTAGCATAGCTCTTGCAATGGCAATTTTTTGTTTCTGACCACCAGATAGTTGGACTCCTCGTTCTCCCATCTGATCTCATATGGAAAGAATAAATTAATAATTAACATGATTGGTCATGAATAAAAAAAAAAAGCTAGTTCTTAGTTCACCAATCCAATATGGTCATGAAGCCATGTCAATTGCAGGTTCCTAATATTTGTGCCGTCCAACAAAACCTGTCCTGTAATGCAAGAAGTTGAAAGAATCATTTACGCAACTTTAGGAGGTTTTTTTAATTCTTAAATGCAGTTCCGTTTTCACTTACCCTCATGTGGATCATAGTACCTTTCAATAAGAGATACAACAATACACTTTCCAGATCCACTTCCTCCAACCACATCAACTGTCTTTCCAGCAGGAAATGAAAGCGAAAAATTCCGAAAGATGATGACATCTGGTCGGGATGGGTAACTAAAGGTTATGTTTTTTAATTCTATGTTCCCGTTAAGCTCTATCAAACATTTCCCATCAGTAGAATCCTTTACTATAGAAGGGTTTTGCTTGATAATATCCATTATCTTGTACCCAGCTGTTTTTCCTTTGCTAAAGGCTCCCAAATTCGAAAATGATTGTCCCAAGATCCTGAAAACAATGGGTAGAAACAAGGATTAACACCTATGCCAAAACTTGAAGTACATCAGTTCTTATAGAACAATGTTTCAGTCAAGACAAGTGACACTGAAAAACTATTTATAAGACCTAGATTAAAAGCTAAGCAACATAGTTATATGAAAAGTAAAGGCAAAAAAAGCTAAAACCATTAGTCTTATCATAAAAATGAATAAATTTAGAGCCTGATTTATTATTCTTAATGAAGAATGTGAGTGAATACTAAGAAATTGATTCAATTGAAAATTCAAGTTTCATTACCACCTACATCAAAAAAGAACCCAAATCATGAAATTGATTCAATTGGATGTTCAACAATTAAAACCCTAAATTCAATTCAAAATAAAAATTGAAACCCTAACTTCAAAATCTAATGAACACAATAATCAAAATCAAAATCGAAACCTAATAATATAAACATTCACACATAGAACATGCAATCGATTCGTTGAAGAAAAAAAAAACCTAATTTAGAAACATTAGATTCATTACTTACTTGGGTGTCTCTGAGAATCTATGACCATCAATCTGAGAATCAAATTTTCTCTATCGATCTCTCATTGAGTCTCACTCCCTCTATCGATCGCACTAAATCTTCTCACTTCTCACACTTTCAGTGTAGAGGACTAAAAATGTGAAAAGCCGAAAACCTTAGTGAGAAGAAATTAGGTTTCTTCCTTGATAGATATATACTTAGGGATGTAATTACCAGGATACCCCTAGGTTATCGGAATCGGACTTTAACCTCCCAGATTCAGCATCATCCGTTTCCGGTAGGGTTAGGGAAATAATCTGGAAACTCGTCCGGTTCTGAAATCGAAAATTCGACAATTCAGAATAAATCCTATAGGATGTCGAATATTCGGAAAAGGATCTCGGACTTCGGATGTCCATTGACAGCCCTAATGCCAAACATGCTAGCCGTACCCCTGTGCCAATGGAAAATCATGCCAGCCAAACCAACCACGCCAAAGCATGCCAACCATGCTTGCCGCACCTCTGTGCCAATGCTAAATCATGCCATCCACACAAACGGCGCCAAGGCATGCCAACCATGCTAGCCGAACCTCCGTGCCAATGGAAAATCTTTCCAGCCACACCTACCGCGCCATGCCAAGTATACCTCGCCATGGCCCCTCATGACGCGCCACCCTGCTGACCTTCCCATCGTGACTACCAAAGTGAAGGCGTGCAACAATCAATGGTTACCCTTCAATACCAGGAGCAAATCCTGTCTGTCAAAAGTCACCTCATGACTTTGGCCAAAAAGCCTAGCTTGGTCACGCACCCAGACAATCTAGTCGCTCCATGCCAAATATACCTCTCCATGGCCCCTCATATCGTGCCACCATGCTGGCCTTCCACCCACGGCTACTAAAGTGAAGGCATGCAACAATCAACGGTTGCCCTTCAATCCCAGGAGCATATCCTGGACGCCTAAAGTCACCTCACGACTTTGGCCCAAGAACCCTAGCTTGGTCACGTACCTAAGCAAAGCTAGCTATGCCATACGCCCATGGAAAACCCTTGGTCGCACGCGCCAAGCCAAACCGCACCTATCCAAGCTAGCAGCGCTATGCCAAACATACTTTTCCTTGGCCATAGCCATGCTAGTCACATTGCGCCAAGCCAAACGCCCTTTCCTTAGCCCTAGCTATGCCATACGCCCATGGCAAACCCTTGGACCCACGCGCCAAGCCAAACCGCACCTAGCCCATGCTAGCCGCGCCATGGAAAACGCACTCTGCCTTAGCCCTAGCTATGCTAATCACACCATGCCGAGCCAAATCCCATTTCCTTATCCCTAGCCATGCCATACACCCATGGAAAACCCTTGGCCCCACGCTCCAAGCCAAACCACACCTAGCCCAAGCTATCCGCGCCATGCCAAACACACAATTCCTTGGCCCTAGCTATGCTAGTCACACCATGCCAAGCCAAACGCCCTTGCCTTGTTCCTAGCCATGCCATACACCCATGGCAGACCATTGGACCATGCGCCAAGTATAAACAACACCCTGGATGCGCCACCCTATCGTCCTTCCCTACACGGACATCAATGTCCATCCTTCAACCCCAGGAGAAAATCCTGGCCGTCTAAAGTCACCTCACGACTTTTTGTCCCGAAAACTTAAGATTGGACACGCCAAACCATGCCATGCCAACGACAAGCCAACCTAGTCGTGCCATCACGTTGGACCTCACTATCAAAACGAAAGCGTGCAATGATCAACGGTTTCCCCTCCTCTCAAGATGCGAAATCTCGGCCATCGAAGGTGTAACACCCCGTATTATTAGCATGGCGCATGCTGAAACATGCGCCATGGCCTGAGATGAAGCTTCATTCAAAGCTTCCGTTGGTTGGTAAGAGGTGGATTGGATTAAGGCCAATATCACGCCAAAATGGCGCATTGCGTTGGGAATTTGACCAAGGGTCAATATTGGGTGCCAGGTAAGGCACATCGCGTATGCATATTGGCGAATGCCAATATGACGTGAGTTGGAAGCTACATTGGCCAAGAGCCAAATCTTGCATCAAATGATGCATTAGGCCAATTGGGTAGATGTCCTTGTAAAAGTACATCCAACATGGTTGGACATCGGTTTGGTAATGCACAGCCATTACGGCTGAGCATGGGAGTGGCCTACGGGCCAAAGCTAGAGTGCAGCCATCCTGGCTGAACATCGAGTTGGCATCGAAACTGGCGTGTGAGCCAGAGCTGAATGTACAGCCACCTTGGCCAGTTATTCAGGAAAATACATGGCAACTGCCATGCATAGTAAAACGGGGAGTTGATGAAGGATTTTATCCCCCCAATCAGAGTTCTAAAAATGTCAAATAAACATATATATGGAAGGGTAGTTGGTTGAAGGTGCATATTCGGACTATGCACCAAGTAAGCTTCATAGCTTAGCCGGATGGGTATAAATGATGCCTAAGGCTCATTTATAGTTGCTTAGCCTTGAGAGAGGGCATATCATGCTAAGGCATCACTATGCCATTCCACGGACTCGATGATGCATCACTTGGATGCATTTGACCGAACGGCCTATACGGACTAGGCCATTACTACTATTTCTTCGCCACGGCCTAGCAAACGAGTTGGAATAAGTTTCTTGTCCCTTCTAGGATGAACTACGGTCTGTGCTTGATTCCTTTAGAGTAGGGAAGGATACGTAGGAAGCCGCAATGAGTTTCAGCATTTCCGGTCCAGCACGTTGGCCCCTCATATCATCTAAGCTCGGTAGCTCGACGCAAGAGATGATTGTGGCCAGACTTGATGAGGCTAAGTTGCATGCCAGTAAGTGGATGCTCATACTTCCTATCAAGTTATAAAGAGAGTTGGTAAGCGAAGTAACGTAGGAAATGGCAAGGTCTTGGTGCAGCCTATGCCTAAGTCCACGGATTATGCCTTAAGCCTGGACAAGACACGGTAATGCGACGGTTGCTCAGCTAGTTAGGAAATTCAGTGATGGATTCCCTATGCTGAGGCAAAGCTAGAGATGCATGCGATGTGCGTTGGCCTTATGGCCCTAAACCCTTTTGCAGCACAAGGGTAAGTTTGAAAGGTTTGGAAGCTTAAATATCTGAGTCATGATCCACGAGCATGCTCGCAAGGGAAGATGAGCGTGCATTGGCCTAGGGATGTGGCCCGGATCGTAGCTTCATCAGTGGCGCACCGGGGGAGTTGCGGCCTGCGGGGCGAAGCGCCGAAGGCGTAATTTTCCGGTCTGTCACAGATGGTATCAGAGCAATTTAGAGAAAACACTAGGGACTTGTGCGGAGTGGACTTTTCCATAATTACTTTCCTTCATGGAAAACTTAAAGTTGGAGAGTAGGCCAACTTTTGCGCGGGTAAGAGTTTGTAACTGCTGAACCAGTTACTTTGCAAATCGAGTTGAGGTTGTTCATGTGCTGTGAGTTTGCCTGGCCTAAGTGGCACACCACTTACGAGTGGATATCCGGAAGACCGTCAGGTACGGTGGGTAGACAATGGGACTGATCATCCCCACACGTTGGAAACTTTCCAAGGGTGTGCATTGTCAGGCCCGGCTAGCATCCCACTTACGAGTGGAAACCTGGATGACCGTCAGGGACGGTGGGCAACTTGAAAACTGTTCCATACAGTACAGTGTTGATGTTGGCAACTGGCCGTATGATTGGGTAATTGGCCCGTGTTTATTTCGAGGGCATCTTCCAACCTTGTGAACTTTAGGAACTTCTGAGTGCGTAGTATGGGATGCGCATTCAGGATACCTGGTTGGGATATCCTTTTGGCATTCGCCAATTGAGATTCTTGGTATCGTTGTGGGCACTTTTTGGATTCCTGGGAAGGTGGTATGGGACATGTGCTCAGAAGGTCTAAATTGTTGTTCATGACAACTTGAAGAAACCCGTGATTTCTGAGCATCTGGAATGGGACTTTTGTTCAGGAAATCCAAACCGAAGAGATTGTCCACAATAGTTTTTATTTGGAATTTCGAGGACGAAATTCTTTTATGGGGTGAAGAGTGTAACACCCCGTATTTTTATCATGGATCATGCTGAAAGATGCGCCATGGCCTGAGATGAAGCTTCATTCAAAGCTTCCGTTGGTTGGTAAGAGGTGGATTGGCTTAAGTCCAATATCACGCCAAAATGGCGCATTGCGTTGGGCATTTGACCAAGGGTCAATATTGGGTGCCATGTAAGGCACATCGCGTATGCATATTGGCGAAGGCCAATATGACGTGAGTTGGAAGCTACAGTGTCCAAGAGCCAAATCTTGCATCAAATAATGCATTAGGCCAATTGGGTAGATGGCCTTGTAAATGTACATCCAACATGGATGGACATCGAATTAGTAATGCACAGCCATTACGGCTGAGCATGGGAGTGGCCTACGGGCCAAAGATAGAGTGCAGCCATCCTGGCTGAACATCGAGTTGGCATCGGAACTAGCGTGTGAGCCAGAGCTGAATGTACAGCCACCTTGGCCGGTTATTCAGGAAAATACATGGCAACGACCATGAATAGTAAAACAGGGAGTTGATGAAGGATTTTATCGCCCCCAATCAGAGTTCTAAAAATGTCAAATAAACATATATAGGTAAGGATAGTTGGTTGAAGGTGCATATGCGGACTATGCACCAAGTAAGCTTCATAGCTTAGACGGATGGGTATAAATGATTCCTAAGGCTCATTTATAGTTTCTTAGCCTTGAGAGAGGGAATATGATGCTAAGGCATCACTATGCCATTCCACTGACTCGATGATGCATCACTTGGATGCATTTGACGGAACGGCCTATACGGACTAGGCCATTACCACTATTGCTTGGCCACGGCCTTGCAAACTAGTTGGAATAAGTTGCTTGTCCCTTCGAGGATGAAGTACTGTCTGTGCTTGATTCCTTTAGAGTAGGGAAGGATACGTAGGTAGCCGCAATGAGTTGCAGCATTGCCGGTCCAACACGTTGGCCCCTCATATCATCTAAGCTCGGTAGCTCGACGCAAGATATGATTGTGGCCAGACTTGATGAGGTTAAGTTTCATGCCAGTAAGTGGATGCTCATACTTTCTATCAAGTTATAAAGAGAGTTGGTAAGCGAAGTAACGTAGGAAATGGCAAGGGCTTGGTGCAGCCTATGCCTAAGTCCACGGCTTATGCCTTAAGCCTGGACAAGACACGGTAATGCGACGGTTGCTCAGCTAGTTAGGAAATTCAGTGATGGATTCCCTATGCTGAGGCAAAGCTAGAGATGCATGCGAAGTGCGTTGGCGTTGTCCTTATGGCCCTAAACCCTTTTGCAGCACAAGGGTAAGTTAGAAAGGTGTGGAAGCTTAAATAGATGTGTCATGCTCCACGAGCATGCTCGCAAGGGCAGATGAGCGTGCATTTGCCTAGGGATGAGGCCCGGATCGTAGCTTCATCAGTGGCGCAACGGGGGAGTTGCGGCCTGCGAGGCGACGCGCCAAAGGCATAATTTTCCGGTCCATCACAGAAGGCCACAAGGATAGCAAGTCTCCCGAGCCTGACTTTCCAAGTCACAACAACATGCTTCATGTCTTCCAAAAACATTCGAGACATCAACACAAACTGGGGGATGCTCATTAGGGTTTTTATTTGGTGGTCTATAGCGTGCGGCATACACAAATGCCCGTTTCAAGATAGTGTAATGAGAATAAGGCGGTTAGTAAATGAAAGATGCAACGGTGAAATGCTCCTTCATTATGGGACATCAATTCCATCAAATCCCATCAATGCCATGCGTTACCACCTCTTCCAATTTAACTTATCCGTTTACTTCTCTTATGAAGCCAGAGTACGTTTCCTTCTTGACTTGTATAAATAGGCTTACCTATTTCCACCAGAACACAAGTTCTTGGTCAGGGGAAAAACACCACATTCAGAAAAGAAATTCTTGCTAGCTTTCTCAAAGCTCTCACCTTCTAATACAAGTCAAGTACTACTCTTCCAGAATTATTATGGTCTCAACACTCTCTTTTCTTCCCTCCCTAAACCATCCCTTCTCCTCCACTTTGTGACCGAAGCAAGTCTGGAACGGCCATTTCTTGGTTTAGGCCGGACTTGAACAGATTGATCTCTCAAATCTGAAGTACTCCCTTGCAGTACATTGTTTAGGGTTTAAACTGATTCTCACCTTTCACACCCACAATTACAGAAATCAGCAGAAACTATTTTCACCCATAAACACCAATCTAACACTCGCATCACAGTAAACAATGGGGAAAAGACTAGTTTTTGGAATGATAATTGGTGTACTTCCATTCCACTCAAATTGAAGTATCCAAACCTTTGGAATATTTGTAAAACTAAACAAGCGACAATTAGTGAAGTCATCTCCTTTGTTCATTCTCAATCGTCTTGGAGCTTAGGTTTTTCTCGCAATCTCAAGGAAGTGGAGGTAAATGAGGTGGCTCAATTGTTAGAAAACATTGGTAATCCAGAGCTAATTCAAGATCAAGAGGATAGTAGAGCATGTCTACATTCTATGACAAGTATTTACTCTTCAAAATATTGTTATGAAATTCAAACTATAAATTACCGAAACAGTACTGAGATCTTCGGTCATGTCCCTGTTAGTGGATACTATCTTGTTAGTGGGTGTCTTAATATTAGTTAGTGATCGTGTGTGTCGCACATGTCTAGGAGTTGTGCCCTATTTAGTGGCCTGTAATTTCCATCTGAAAGGGAGTGAATAGAATTATTGTTGTTTTCATGAGTTTATCTTTTACGCCTCTCTGAGGTAGGTTTATCCCAATCTTACAGTGTAGATCCTGTAGATTGAACCCTTAGTTTGTCTAATTGTAGTGTAGATCACTACAAGTGGTGTCAGATTAGGTCTTTCCTTGGCACCAGATTGATGAGATGGATTTCCAGGAGGAATTGGAGACTGTAACGATGGAATTGATTGAATTACGATTAGAGTATATGGGGTTTCTACTTGCCAGGAACTCAACAAATCGGGAAGATAAGCTTCTGATAATGGTTTCAACCAAAGAGATGCAGCAAACAGTACTCAGGACACGCATTGCATTACAACCACCATCTGAATTACAATTAGACACAGAAATTGGGGTTATGGAAACAATCAAGAGTAAAGAAGAAGATTCTACAAATTCAAATCAAGTCAACGACCTAAATTGTAGATCTGATTCTCAATCTTCCACTAATCTGGTTCTCTGTGATATTGAATCTCAAGGGGTCAAATCAATTTCCATGGGTATTGACGAGGAATCTCTCGATTTCGAGTTGATTATTCCTTCGTTTTTATTTGATGAAGAAATCGATGTCCAATTCCTTGTTTCAAGATCAGCGAGTCATTTCACTCAGCAATCTCCAATGTCCCTAGTACCAGATGAAGATAATTGCCAAACTACATGTAAAAATCACTTCTCTTCTGCGGATGGAGCTAATCTTGCGTCTCACGAATTTGAATTTGTTGATTCTTCTTGTGATGGCCATAAGGAGAATTTGATGTTTCTGCATTACCAAGAAGGTAAACCCTTCAATCCTGGAGCTAAATTTGTGGTGGGTTTTCAAAGTAATGGAGTTGCATCACATGAGGTAAATGATTTCGATACATTCAATCAGAATAATACTAGATTACTGCTGCAGCAGTGGGGGATCGACCTAAAATTCATTCTCTTATTAATCCGTCAAACGGATCTTCAAAACTGAGATTTTTTTATTTTTTTTGGGTATTTTGAATGAAAATTGATAAATCTGATCGATTTAGTGGAGTATTTGAATGATTCTTAACTGATAATTTGTTTGATTGACTGTATTTGAAGGAAATTTGTGATCAATTCGATGAATTATGTGACAAATATTCTTAATTTTTAGAAATTGTGAATTGTTAAAATCCAATTTCAATATTTTTGTACAAACTTTGTGACTGACAAAGTACACTGAAGTGACCATATAGAGGTCTCCCTTCGGTCGACCAAATATAATTTAGAATTCAAGTGAGTTTAATGTTTTGAAGAAAATGTCTAGTGTAGGATGTTTAGATTGTTGTCTTGCTTCTGCTGGAATCTTATTTGATCCTGGAATAGATTTTAAAGCTATAAAAATGTATTCTTATTATGTTGGAATTAATTCTGAATTCAATTTAAAATCTGTATATGAGCTTGGGGTACCAATTTGTTTCAATGTTTAAGAACTCAACTGAGTGTATAATTTTTAAAGATGGTGATAGTTGTTATGGTAGGAAACTGTGTGTGATAATGTCACAGAGATGTGGTATCACCAGTTATAGGGGCGGGCGAAGGTTGTTTGATCGTGGTAAAGAGTTGGACGTACTTAGTAGTGTATATGAGCTAATTCTGGAATTTGGGTGTTATGTGGAATTGCTATTTGGATATTCCAATGTGTTTTTGTTTATTGAAAACGGTAACAGTCAGGATGGGTGCAAATTGTTTTATGAAATATTGCAGCAAGTTGTTTGTTCGAGACTTCATGTCGCTTGGGAAAACGAATCTGGCAATGCACAACAGCTAGTCGACTACATGCCTACTCTTCATAACTGGAGTCTTAATGGTGATAATGGCTTTGTGCTTCTTCGACAGTGGATTCATGGGAATACTACATCTTCCGTGCATTGCATTTTTGAGTTTACAGCCTCTCATGAAATTGTTGAAGGTTGTCATAAGCTGTTGCGGCTCAAGAGGGGTTGTAGAGGAGTGGAATCATGTGATAGAAGAGTGAAAATCAAGGATATGCCCCTGAAAGCTATGTGGTCGGAAGAATTGCTTAAAGATGTTGCTAGTATTCCTAGTCAATTGGAAGATACAGCTCAGTTGTGTTCTTTTGTGATTACTCAAATGGGAATTATTATTAAAACTGTTAGATCTCTGTATGTTGGACAATTACAGTTTAAGGACAAGATGTCTAAGGCAATTCTGAAGTATGCTATGACCAGTGTCTTTATTTTAGTTAAGGCTCGACAGTACCTTTCTGGTTACAGTCGATTGTTGATTTTATTATTGCAAAACAAGAAATGTTTTAGAAGAGTGGTATTCTGTGCCCGAAAAGTGGAACTTTATCGCAGGAGCTGGGGGTTCAAGAGTACACCCACAACTAGTGATTGGGTTATTTATGATGGCTTAAGTAGTGAAAGAAGATGGTACGGGTTTCTCAGTCAAATGCTAATAAGAGTTGTTGGTGATGAGGGTCGGAATACTCCAGCTGGGTATTTTATTTTATATATTCAACAAGTCTGGAACCAACCAAATATCTCCGCGATTAGTTACATAATACTACAAGGGAAGGGAGCGGATAACAACTCTTTACTATCAACAAATGCATTGCAAGAATTCTGGGTATACTTTTCAGTTTCACCTTCTAATTCGGATAAAAGCCATATCACCAGGGATGTTATGCACGAGTTTGAAGTGGTAGATGACGTTGAACTGAATAATCAGGCCCGTATATCACAAGCTCACTTGGAGGTAATCATGTTCGTTTCATGTTCACGTGAGGTTTGTGATGGGAGCTGGACTAGTCCTGATTGTGCTTCAGTAAGTACGTGTATCGAACAGAACCTGGAGGATGGTAGCTGGACAACCTGTAGGCTACAACTATATTTGCATTTTCATTTAGTTCACCATCAAGACTACAACCTGTTGAGGACCTCTACCACTGATGGCAGAGGTTATTGGATCTGGATCCATGCCTATAATCTTGTGTGGATTCTCGCAACTAGCAGAAGTTGTTTATGGTTTTTAAGGATGGGTGTCTTCGTATATGGTCGAATGCCTTCAGATATGCTAAATGAGAGTCATACTGTTCGAGAGGCAGTTATGGAGTTGAATTTCTATGAGAGAAGAATAATGAGAATGCAACTCATGCTCTCAATGATTCACATTCCATTTATGTTGTTCCTGGTAGTATGCTGGAAGTGTGAATTCAAGTTGTTTCCGTGGGGCTTATGGGGTGCAGGAAATGTTATCCGGAGCAGTGTAACTAGCATGGAAATTCACTTCAGCGTGAGAGAAGTCTACTTCCAACAAGTTACTTTAGCTAAGGAAGGCAAGATAATAGTACTACAGGGGATAAAGGGACAAGCTAATTGTATGAATATCAGCATGCATTAGTCTTGAAATATCATTACATCCTGCTCAAGGTGCTCCTGGGTGTAATTACAAAGATGAAGAAAGAGATAATTCCATTCATGCCTTGGCTGAAATAGGTAAAATTAATATTGTGAAACATAACACTCTGGCCTCTTTTGAAGATTTGTTATCATCCGTTCACATACTTACGGCCATACTAGATGGTGATAGTTATGACTCAAGTCACTCAACTGATACTGGACATCTACTCCTTACGTGTGAATGCATTTCTTATACGATCAGTAGCAGTTCAGCTGTAGTTGTTATCTGTGGGTGTCAGGAAGTCATTATCAAAGATATTAAGGCCTACCAAACCGTGAAGATGAAGGTAATACTATTGGTCTTGCTTACTGAAGTTCGAGGAATGACTTCAACTTTCCCATCTCCTATCGTGTTCAGAAGCCACCGCAACAGTGGGTCTCTTCAATCGATCTCATTCCTTATTTTCCATCCTTGAAGACAAGGATGATTTGGAGGGGTGGGTATTTGTCATGTCCCTGTTGGTGGATACTATCTTGTTAGTGGGTGTCTTAATATTAGTTAGTGATCGTGTGTGTCGCACATGTCTAGGAGTTGTGCCCTATTTAGTAGCATGTAATTTCCATCCCAAAGGGAGTGAATAGAATTATTGTTGTTTTCATGAGTTTATCTCTTCCGCCTCTCTGAGGTAGGTTTATCCCAATCTTACAGTGTAGATCCTGTAGATTGAACCCTTAGTTTGGCTAATTGTAGTGTAGATCACTACATCTTCACTAAGCCTAAGCTTATTTAGAATGACGTGGTGCCTTCTAAGGTATCTTTTTTCATTTGGTCGACACTATGGAATGCATTACCAACCATGGATAATTTAGTGAGAAGAGGGGTACTTCGACCATTAAAAAATCAAGCTTGTAGTTTTTATGGCAGTTGTGAAGAAACTACCAACCACCTTCTTTTTCACTGTTCCTATTCATATTCGGTATGGGAATACTTCCTTGAATTTCCTGGAGTTTTATCTGTTGTTCCCTTCTCTACGGCTGTCTGTTTAAACTCCTGGAGAAGGAACTGGAAAGATGAGATACATCACTTCATATGGAACAACTTACCTTACGCTATCTGGTGGGCTTTGTGGCTAGAAAGAAATAGAAGGCGCTTCCATAACAAATCTGAAAGTGCATCCAACACGGTAATTGCTATTAAATCTTTGAAGACTTAGTGCATAAGTGGGAACAAAAGATTTATAACATATAAGTGTAGAGTGTTGTCTTCCTAGGGTTATATTCTGGCTTTATCTTTCCTATTTTTTGTGTGGGAAGCTTTATCTTATCCTACTGCCCCGTCTCATGATGTTGAGCGTGACATCTTTTAGTTGTATCCTCACTAGTGTAAAACAGAAGTTCCGCGACCGTCACGACAAGTCATATATTCGAGTTATACGAGCATTTTTAACCGTCTCTGTTGGGGTCTCTGATAAAGCGTCCCTATTTGGTACAACCCTTAGCCATGGGTCTCAAAACATCGACTGATTTTAGGAGTAACGGGGTACAGACCCTTAACGGAATTACACTCAAGAAATTCCCCTTGTTCTCCTCATGGAAACACAATAAAAAATCTAGGTTTCCACCCAAACCAAGAAGAATTAATTTCTCTCGAATAGAAAATATTTCTTCCCACATGTTCTAAATCTCCATGTATTTTGTCATTTAATCAAAGAGAAATCAAATTTTCTTCCTACACAATAGTTATCATTGTCTTATGCATTTATAGTTCATTTTGAGAAAACCCAAAAAAATAGAAATATTAAATCAAGTATCGTCTTTAAGTTTTTAAAAGATTATCATTAAATTGCTGGTACTTTAACTACTTTCAGCATACTTAACAAAAAACAAAAGAGGAAGAGTATAAGAATCTTTGGAGTAAATACCCCATTTAAGGTATATTAATTTCCTATCTCTTCGGTAAATTATGTAGTCATACGGGAACGGAATGGTTTTTCATTTCGTAGTAAAAACGCGACTACTCTTTGCGTTACATAAAAAAAATTGTGTTTTATTATTAATTTTCTGCAGGTGTATATATTCTCTACTGTCACATTGAGAGTTTCTCTAAAAACTCTCATAATCAACTCTATCGTCCACGTAGACTTTAGATGATCTTTATCATGATTAGGATTGCCTTTCATCCTTTACTATCATATTGATTTGGAGTCGAACTAGATTCTAAAAATTAGGAGTTCGCCAAAGCCCACTAGATACCAAAAATATTGAGAGTTAACTTAAAACTCTTGATCTCTGAATCCATAGTCGAGGTTCCACCCAACTTCTAACTATATCTCTATTCTAAATAACTCATGCATGAAAATGTATTCTCAATTTTCAATAAATTTCAGTATCACAATACTGCACATATAAGTATTGGTAAAAATAAATTATAAACATTTCCCCTTTTAATCATTTAGTAGAGGCCAATCTTACGATTGGGCGGTTGATGGGTGCCTAACACCTTCCCATCACCTACTAGAATATCCTTACCCAGACTCTCTGATAGCAGACCATAAACATGTAAGTCATAACTAGTTTTGTTTTCCCGAAAGAATTCAATCTAATTAAAAGGGTCCTGACTCCCCTTATTCAGGTGGAGACTTCAAAACATCTCTCTATGTTCTTTACGGAGTTTGCGCGCTTATTAACGAACTAGTAAGAAGCTACCTCTGTCCGACCTTGTGCAGTAAACATCCACGAACGGATGAGCACATAGGCTTCAACCCCATAACAAATTAGGGATCGTAAAAGATTGGATACTTAGACCGTGACAGGCCTCAATTTCTACAGTGGCGACTTCACTGGGGATCAGAAAAGACCGGCTCTCGACCCGCGCTAGGCCTCGATTTCTACAGAACACATGCCCTATGTAACCTCGAACTAATTGGTTTTCCCCGCCAACATCCATTCTTTCGTTTTCTATCACTGGTTGTTTTTACCTTCTCCGATTTAGATCTGGAGTTTTGTCACGGAAACGATCTCGATCTCGATCTCGTCCTCGATCCAGGGATCTGTTATGAGCATCATCTCGATCACGATCTAGAGCCCTGTCATGAGCAAGATTTTGACCATACCTGTTTTTAGTGGGTACTGTTGGGGCTGACTGAACCTCAATTCCGTGTCTTTCATCCTCGCTCCTTTGCTGTCGAGGATTGTTAACAGAATCGACCCTTCGTGCAGTTTGTTTGATTACTTCCATAACTCGATTTGGTAAAACACGATTATCTTTTCTTGAAAACTTTGGTCGGCGCCACTGTTTGTAAGGTAAAATTACTCCTACCCCAAACACGAATTTGTGTGATGTTCTTGCTGGAAATCGATCCGCTGTCTCGATCTCCAATTAAATTATAGAGAAAAAAAGGGGGGGGGTCTGCAAAAAACCCTCCGATGCTAAAGTCAGTATAGGATTTTCACAGATATTTTTGGTACGGAAGATTGCTTACCCTTTTGGTTGTAAAACTTTCCATTTATATATTACAGATTTTCCGTTTTAGATGCATGCATGAATTGCAGTAACTGTCCCTGCATGCCTGCTATAGTAACTGCTCTTGTCATAATTCCTCTGCATGCCTCTATGATAAATTCTCTGCATGACACCCTGACATAAATCCCCTGCATGCCCCCCTGGCATAAATTTAATTACTTTCCTTGCATCCCCTTTCGAATACTCTAGAAGCTTTCATTTGAGTTATGGAATAAGTGTACATGCCAAGCCCAAGAAGAATAATTCACCTAAGCCCATAGTGGGGCATAGAAATCCGTTAGGAAAATAGAATAGGGCGGAATGATCTGAGGGCTACGGAATAAAACTGCATCATGTCACACTGAATCAGATGTACGATATTTAAGTTGCAAAGGGATACACCGAATCGGAACCATGGATTTAAGTTGCATCGAATAACACCGAATCACATCCTCCTGCATCTGATTAATCGCCGATTCATATTAGCCGCCGATTAATCGACGAGTAATCCCCGATTGCCGCTCGCTCTGGCCGTCGGCATGTCACCGGCGTCGACTGCTCCTGCAGTTCCATCGCTAACGACGGAAAGAATGACGTCACATTGACGTCCTTGGAAGATTATTACATCATCGTTCGGTATATGCTAACGCCGTTAGTGACGATGTTAAGTTTAACGGAAGATGCTAATCCCGTTTGATTGTAACGGAATATACCAGGAATATACTAATGTTGTTAGTGAAGGCGTTTGGCACTTCTTTTCGATGACGTGTTGACTGTCACGTCATCAGCTCTCCTGATGTGGCTTCCTTTTTCTGACGTGTTGTCTGCCACGTCATCGGTCATGCTGACGTGTCGTCTGATGATGTGGTGGTGTTGACGTGTCACCTTGCTGACGAGGCAGTTTCCGATTGGCTGGAAATTGGTGACGTGGCGGTTCTTTTGTGGAACCTTCTAGCCCAAGTTGGAGTTCTTGCTCATGGGATTGTGAATTGAGTGTTTGCTAGTGAGTCCTAGCTTAGTTTGTTGCCCATGGGCTTGCACATGGAGTCTTTGCAAGGCCTGGTTAGCTATACTTGCTGTGACGGACCGGAAAATTACGCCTTCGGCGCGTCGCCCCGCAGGCCGCAACTCCCCCGGTGCACCACTGATGAAGCTACGATCCGGGCCTCATCCCTAGGCAAATGCACACTCATATGCCCTTGCGAGCATGCTCGTGGAGCATGACTCAGCTATTTAAGCTTCCACACCTTTCCAACTTACCCTTGTGCTGCAAAAGGGTTTAGGGCCATAAGGCCAACGCCAACGCACTTCGCATGCATCTCTAGCTTCGCATCAGCATAGGGAATCCATCACTGAATTTCCTAACTAGCTGAGCAACCGTTGCATTACCGTTTCTTGTCCAGGCTTAAGGCATAAGCCGTGGACTTAGGCATAGGCTGCACCAAGCCCTTGCCATTTCCTACGTTACTTCGCTTACCAACTCTCTTTATAACTTGATAGTAAGTATGAGCATCCACGTACTGGCATGCAACTTAGCCTTATCAAGTCTGGTCATAATCATCTCTTGCGTCGAGCTACCGAGCTTAGATGATATGAGGGGACAACGTGCTGGACCGGAAATGCTGCAACTCATTGCCGCTGCCTACGTATCCTTCCCTACTCTAAAGGAATCAAGCACAGACCGTAGTTCATCCTCGAAGGGACAAGCAACTTATTCCAACTCGTTTGCTAGGCCGTGGCCAAACAATAGTAGTATTGGCCTAGTACGCATAGGACGTTCCGTCAAATGCGTCCAAGTGATACATCATCGAGTCCGTGGAATGGCATAGTGATGCCTAAGCATCAAACGCTCTCTCTCAAGGCTAAGCAACTATAAATGAGCCTTAGGCATCATTTATACGCTTCCGGCTAAGCTATGAAGCTTACTTGGTGCATAGCCCGCATATGCACCTTCAACCAACTACCCTTCCCTATATATATCATAATCATGAAACCAAAAATTTTCCGTCCAAAAAAGTACTAGTCCATAAAGGGGAACAAACCTTAAGATGATCCAATTCCTCCTCAGCATCATCTATTTGAGAAAAGTGCCATCATAATTGGATTCCTCTTTTTGGTGGAGCAGAGATTTGATGATGAGTTGGGATTAAAGTTGCTCGAGATACTTGGCTAGATAGATTAGTACTGCTGCTAGTACTTACGGACCTTATGGTGGTACTACCGCTCTTCAATAGGTTACTGAAAATGTAGTTTCTATGAGGATCCATGTTTGATAGTGGGATTACTGAAGATGCAGCTTTGTTCATCATTCTACTCAAACTAGTCGCCACTGGAGCACAACAAGTTTTCTCCGAAAAATCTCTTTCTTGAGTTTTTTCTTCTTTTTATTACGGTTTTGGGAAACAGGAGAAGTAGAGAATTTGAGTTTTCTTGGTAGTGGGGTCCCTTAAGCCCGTATGTATATTGGATTGGCCCTCCAAATCTATTTTTCTTTGAACGGAACCTTCCCGGAAGCGGGAAATTTTTTTGAGTAAACTCAAGTTTAACTTACTCGATGTCAGGTCTTTCGAGAGCATTCGACTACAGAGAAGCATTTGGTTCCTTGGCATTTGAGCATTTCATCTCAATCTTTGGTGTAATGCTTAGTACAGTCAGGGGCGGAGCCAATGGTTGACTAACCCTGGTTCTAGCCCCTTAAAATCAGTAAAACCATAAAATCACCTTTACTTTTATCATGTAATTTGGATTTAGTCCACCTAATTCTAAATGTTTATTCCGCAGGTATCCACTTTTTTTATTTTAGTCCCTTCATTTTTAAACTCGGGCTCCGCCACTCTACGGAAGAGAAGAACAAGCTTCTTCTTTTGTATTGGGTTTTTGGCTGTCACTAAAAGATCTGGCCCACAAATACTTTATCGGGTAGGTCCCATCTCCTTCACCTATATTGAGTGTTTATTAGGGTTTTTTATTATAAAATGTGGGTTCCAGTCAGACCCTTTTTCTAGGGTTTCTCATGGAGAAGTGAAGAAACGATTGAAATTTTTTGGGGTTTAAGATCTCCATTGCAGGGCTGGTGGGGATGGTTTCTTCACCTTCATTAACAGATGATATCTTGTTTGAGATATTTAGTTATGTTCCTCTGAATTCAATCTATAAGTTAAAATGCTTATCAAAGGTATGGTTATCTAACCTCTCCCACCCTAATTTCATTATCAAAATTTTCAAAATAAAAAAAAATGCTCTCTCATTGATACACTACCATATGATTAATTATCAAAATCTCCATACTGATGAAAACCCTCTGAGATTTAGAATTGCATATCCCGAATTACATTCAGACTTCATTTCTAGAAATCAACATTTGTTTTTGTTTTTGAGTTTCTTATGAATAATGAAGCATTCAAAGGAGCCAACTTATTCCTGTTAGGTTCTAGCAACGGTTTGGTACTTTGTCTTTCAGTTCCTATAGATTTTGAGAATAGGGAGTATCATGTTTGTAATCCAATAACTCATAAATGGGTTTCACTTCCTTGACCACCTCGATCCCCGCCTAGTTATCTTGATTTTAATGGTATATTATGTGAGTCTTCATCATCCTTTTCCAGTTCATACAGGGTTGTACGTATCCCAGGAACTGATAATCCTTCGAAGAAATTTTATGTTGATATTTTTTCTTCTGGTTTGGGTGTGTGGGAAAGTTTTGAAGTTTTGCGTGATGAAATCCTTGTGTGCAACCTTTCTAATTGTTATAATGCTATTATCCTTAATGGTGTTTTGTTATGGACTGAAGACGATTGGGATAGAATGTTAGTCTACAATCTCGACGAACACCAATGTAGCTCGATTAATATGCCAGATGAAGAGTTTGATGGTCATGCCAATGACTATGACGGTATGCTTGGGGAGTCAGAAGGCCTGGTCTGTTACGCCAGAACTAAAATAAAGGAAGTGATATGACAGTGAGTGTTTGGGTGCTTGATGAGGTCAACTGGAAAATATTGCACAATGATATCCCAATAGACGGTATCTTAGCATATATTCCTTCTCAGAATCTTGAAGAAGTTACAAGAATCCATGTTTTAGGTTTCAGTCCGGTTGATCATAATGTTGTTTTTCTCGGCTGCAAGCACTGCGTTTGTTGTTTCAATATCAGAACTAGAAGCTTTAAAGAACTCTGCTTGGATAACAAACAATATGGGTATGATGCAGGTACAATATGCCGGCCGTTTGTGCTGACCCCAATGCCAACAGTAGTTCCACAGCCCTCTGAATAGACAGCTTAAAAGTGATCTTTGCATTTCGAATTTTGAAAAGAAAAAAGAATGACAGTGTTGGCTTTACTGAGAAACTCATTTGTCTCTTCTAATTTATGTACTATCTGGATGATATTTTGTTCTCGATTTGGTGTGTTTTGGAAGTAATTCTCCAACATTTTTGTCAGGATACTTTCAGTCTACTACTGTCGCTATTACAGAAAACTACCGTATTTGATGTCTCTTAACTCTCGTAGCATACTGGTTTTGTACTTGCTAAATGTAATAGCTAGTTTTTATTTATAAGTTGATGATGATAAGATATGAGTATACGACTGCATGAACAGTTAATTATTAACAACGAGCAAGAAGAAGTTTTTGAAGTTTTACAAATGAAGGCGCCATTGGGGATATTGAAACTAATTGGAGGATATAGGAAAAGGAAAGAAACGGGATCCAAATATCAAATCAGGGTACCCCTTATCTAAGTATTTTAGGTAATTCCTAATTTACCCCTCACTAATCAGGATTAGTGGTTCATAATAATTAGGAAAAATCTTAAGTATTTGTTAAAATATTAGTGTATGTTTTTATTTGTATTTGCGTAAGTGCGGTATCCTGCTTTTCTACCTGCTAAATGTTGTGGCCAGTTTGTATCCCTAACGGTAGGAACTTCGTATTGATTCAAGTTGGCCTAGAGTTCTAGACATTCAACATCTGCAGGCTAATATTCGGTTCAATTAAGCTCTAGATCAAGTTTTCAAGGATGATTCTTTTGTTGTTACTAACTGATACGCAACAAGTAATTTTAGTCGAAGAGACTTGTTATTTAACAGTGAAATCGTTAGCAGAATCTTGTTCTCAAAATTCCCAAAGAAAAGAAAAGAGGACATCACCACAGATTGCAAAACAAGAAAAAGAAGAACGCCGAATCTTGTTTGGGAAGTTCAAATTCTAAAATCCATCATTTGTTTGCCATAAAACATTATATGGGGAACCCTGCGCAAGTAAATAACCTTCAAAAGCTCGCAAAAATCTAGTTATTAATAAAATTCTTCAACTTCTTCAATCACAATGTGTATTGATTGTGCTATTTACGAACCATGTAGTCATGTAAGAATCCAATAATGTTGTGTTTAATCCCTCTGACTTTCAAATATCTGAGGAAACCTTTCTGCATGTCCGTATCCAAATCCCTTCAAAACAAAACACAACAACAAAGAAAACAGCATTGCAATCTCTATAACAGTATCCAAACTAAATCTAGCAAATTCAATTGCACTCAGGTCCTTTATATTATAAGCAGCATCCTTATCAGAAGCATTTGGATCCATGACAGCCAAATGGTTTATTGTAATTCCATCTGCTGCAGCCGTAACATCAAATTCCAAAGTTGGTCCGCTTTTTTTTTGTAACCCTTACAACAAGATCGACATATTTTGAATCACTCTCTTCGTCCGTCTCTTCATCGTCTTCTTCGTCTTGGTCTGCTTCTTGGTCATCTTGATCTTCCTCCTATGACTGAGAATCGAATGGGGTTTAGGTTATCTTTTAGTTGTTAAATAGGAAGCTCCGTTAAAATTCGTCAAAGAAAATCAAGTTCATAGTAATTTATGGGGGAATATGCACAATGCCAATATTCATCAATTGCGAACATACTCAAATGTAAATGTTAGGAAAATAAAAACTTGTAAGCGCTTCTCCAATGGAATGTATGTGGGGTAAGATGTCTAAATCCATGTCTACATCCACTTTTTAACCTTCTCCAACCCTAACTTCTTAAACCAATGTTTAGATGAGGTGGCCTAGTTTTAGGTAGAGGATGTCAAAGCGAATGCCTAATAGTAACTTGCAATAGTACCTCGCTTGGATATTGTCCAAGAATTATAACTCAATTATCTTTCATCACCTAAAGATGGATAATCTTGCTCTTCCGAAATGTAAAATTTTGTTTTATCTTTCGAAAGAGGGAAAACTTTTGTCCAAGAATCTATAACTCATTAATCTTTTATCACTCAAAGATGGATATGTTGCTCATCAGAAATGTAAAATTGACTAATAGGTAAAGGACTATATCAGGATTTTCTTAGGGAATCACTGACAACCGCGGAATAACGGATCTTGAGATATTATGATGAATAATAAGTAAACCAAGCACAAGCAACTATGAAAATACGAGAAAAAATAAATCAACTCACAAGACACAAGATTTATAGTGGTTCGACCAATACACACAACTTGTATATATTGTTTACGTCCACTTTGAGCCTCACCATCTCAAATCCACTATGAAGAAAATATGATTACAACGTCGTGTGAATCCCAGCAAACCCTAGGTTACACCGCAACAATTACCCGAGACGATAACCTTGTCTCTTGTTCCTCACAAATATGCTCTCACAATGAAACCCTAGCTTTATCCCTAAAAGCTATACAAGAAATCTCTAACCGATCTCTTAATCGTTTCCTACACACCATATCATTCTACAAGGACTAATTACCTATTTATATAGATTACAAACTTGGCCACCAAGAATTCTAGCCGTTTTTAGGAAACCCCTTTCCAAAAAAAGTCACGTCTAACTTTAGGAAATAAATAGTCTTCAATTAACTAACATAAACCACAACAATCCTCCCATCTCGAGCAGGCGACGACGTGGTGTAGATGAACCCTCTACCAGTAGTTTAATTAGAGAAACTTCTTCTTTAGAAGCATCCAATCTGAGTATATCACCATAATCGGAGTTTTTCTTTTTTCTGCATATCCAATGTAAAGCATAATGTTGAGAAAACAGTTACAAGAGTTCCACAAGACTAGGAAACTTGGTCGGTTCTCCTGAAGAATAGCCAATGACACAGTTGTCAAGGCGTATAACTCGTTCTATCTCTGTTAGCTATTTTGCAGTCTTTAATTCTTATCTTTGTAACTACTTCCATTATAAATAAAGATCTCAGTCTCCACTGTTAAGGTGTGGAAGACATTCACCAATACACCTGTTCTAAGTTGGTATCAACTTGACGATCCAACGCTTCCGCATATCCAAACAAAAAAAAAAAAGAAAAACCCTACAACTCAAAACCCTAATACATCCTTAATGGCTACAACAAATAGCCTTCGCCAAATCCAGATTCATCACCTGGTAACTCTTAAACATACAAAAACAAATCATCTTCTCTGTAAGACGCAGTTTAAGCATATACTCAAAGGTTATGGCCTCACTGGCTTTATAGATGGAACAAAAGTTAAACCTGCTGCAACTCTCCCAAACAGTGATGTAGTTAATCCCGATTTTACTGAACATGAGGCGTGTGATTCACTGTTCTAAGTCATAATCTATGTAAATTGGTTTACCAAGTAAACAAATGTAATGGCCATGCTTTAAATAATGTCGTCCTGAATATTCTCCATCAACATTGAAGAAATAAAAATATTTTTCTCCATGCCCAACCACTTTGTATCTTGATATGATTGCATCATAAGCCAAAGAATAATCATCCAAATCATTATCACTTGTGCAGATATGCAACTGGCAACCACAACCTGGTCTATAAACATAATATTTACCAATATGAGCGTGTCGTGCAGTGAAACGTAAAAGAAACACACCATTTACTGAGTCTTTAATACTCATGTAAGCATCTTGATTGCGAATTTCATCACCATATCTATATACTGGTTGTTGAAAAGGAATTTGCTTACATTCCTTGTTATCAATATCAATAAGTTTACAAATTTCGATCGTATTTTTGGACATTACATTCACAGAAATTATGAAAACCGAATTTGGTGGAGTAATGAAAAAAATATTGGGAATACTTTTGGTTTTGGAAATTCCTTGGTGTCCAAACTTCCTTGTCTATAAATACTTTGAGTTTGCATTTCTAGCATACTAATCATGCGTAACAATAGACTTCCTCCTTTGTCTTTGTTACTGGTGAAGCCGCCCATCGGAGAGGAGGGTAATCTAATTAGGTGAAATCTCTTACGGCCGCTCAATATAAAGTCTTCTTTGGGATTGAGAAGCTCTAGCGCGACCCGTTGGTGGGAAACTAGATATTGCAGTTGATCTTTAGTTTTCGTATTGATTTGATTGACTAACAGTGGTTGAAATTTTATTGCACCTAGTTTTTTTATGCTTGAGAATCTTCTCTTTTGATATAAGATTCACTCAAACTAGTTCAAGGTTTCGACAGGGATCTTTAGACTGTTGTTAGATATAAAGACGATCTTGTGATAATCCATTGTTAATTGACTCCGTTATGTCTGTGATTGATCACAAGAGATTCAAGTAGTTGTGTGCAGGTGTTTATTGAAGATCTAAGAATATTTGAAGACAAAGAAGAGATAAAAGATTTCTGACTTGGTGTTTATAATCTTTGGTGTGCACAATACTTGTTTGGGAAAAAGAGGATCCAATTAATAATCGTTTTATCCTTATGGTAAATTGGATTGATTAATTGAGGAAGATCGGCATCAACACAATTCTTTAGATTAAGAGTGTTGTTGGCTTAATCTTAACGATTTTCTTTGTGTGATTGAATATAAGATAGATCTTGGAACCTGGAAAAGGAGTTTATGTTAAGATAAACAATGTAACCTTTGCGCAACTCATATCACTTGGTTGAAGAGAGTTGATACCAAACATAGTTGTTGTTCCTTTACTGTTTGGAATACGAACCAAAGGAATTGGTCCAAGTATGTGACTTTTTTACAGGTTGGGGGCGTGGGAATAAATACGGAACTAGGTGAACTATAGGTTTAGTTGCTTGGTCTCAACTATACGAAGTTGGTTTATTTTGTATAGCGGCTTAATCTTGAGAGTATTCAATTCTGGACTAGGTATCGGGGTTTTTCTGCATTTGCGGTTTCCTCGTTAACAAAATCTTGTTGTGTCATTTACTTTATATTTTTCGAATCATAATTGTTTTATTATAATTAAAGTAAATTGCACAAATATTAATTCCTATTTACTTGATACATGAACCCTATTGAGTTTGGTTATGTCCGAACCTTTGTATCAAGTAAACACACTTTGTTGTTGTATTGTCTCGATCTCGTATCTATAGACGATCACATAAAGTGTGAACCGATTTTTTGTATTGTCTCGACTCAGTCCATAGACAATCACTTTCGGAGAAAGGACTTATAGGAAGGAAAAGTAATAGCTTGAGGTATATTTGGGTACCCTCGCCTTTTCAAAGGAGAATAGAAATAAGAATGCAAAAGCATCCATGTACATTTAACAAGGAGTTGGAGACACTATCCTACCAAGAGTAATCTATTTTCCTATAGCTAAGGAATCTTGGGATATCCTTCAACAATATAAAAAACTTCAACTGCACCAATATCATCACCTCACACTTCATAACTTATCCATAATCATAACATGCAGCTCTATGCCTTACACTTATGCATCTCCAACAGCAACTGCGCCCGTACATCTTCAAGCATAACTGCTAAACCAAATCCATCTCTGCATGTCTTTCTACGACACAAACCACTTCAACTCTTCTTGTAGCTTCTGCAACAGCTTTAATCCTTCTCAACAACCACCATCACTGCAATCACTTGGTCCAACATGTTACCACTAGCCACTATCTATTCTAAGCCGCTACCCGGTTGTAGCGCCCGCATCTTGGCCTAGGTGGCCGTGCGTTCCATTTTCACATGCCAACACGTTACCACTAGCTACTTTCTATTCTAAGACGCTACCCAATTGTAGCGCCCGCGACTTTGCCTAGGTTTCCGTGCATGCCATTGGCACATGCCAACACGTTGTGTATTGCAACATGTCATTCATGTGGCAAGAACCCACACTTCGTGTAGCTAAACCGTTTTGCTACATCAAAATATTTTTCCACACCTGTGGCAACAGTCTAGGTGGCAAAATGTTATTTCCACACCTTTAATGTACTGTAGCAAAAGCTGGGTATCTTGCCACATCAAAATGTGAGGCTATAGCATGAGGCAAAAAGGTATTTTCTAATTTTATTTTTTATTTAATTTAAATTTTATTTTATTTTTAATATCTTTTGCCACACCAACTGGTGAGGCAGTAACGTGGGGCTAAAATATTCACATTTTTTTTATTTAAAAAATTTATATTCTCTAAAAACTCATGTGCCACACCCGCTGCTAAAAGCCTAATAAATTTTGTTGTCTACCATAGTTTGCATACCATTGTTGTCATGAATAATTCAACCAAAGTTATGATAATTTTCACAAATCGTCAAATCGAACATTCCGCACACAAAAATATATTGAAAACAAAGAAACCAAATTTCATTTAAATAGAAAAATGTTACAAGTATAGGGAATCCATCTTTAATATGACAAACAATCAGAATTTAACATTATAACATTAAACCAACGCTAAAGAAGAGAATTTAATAGCAATCCCAAGTTCTTGGTATAGGCCTCTTCCAGGATACTGGTCCTGAAGCATTAGATCAAGACATCTGCGAGAATTTGTTTCGATTTTTACACAAGGGTCGTGCCTGCAGCCAAAAGGAAAGGCTTGGGTTAAAAAACTGTAACAAAGTATTTAAGACGTACTGCAAAAGTTTTGTGTGTTATTTGTCAGAGGATCAAAGTGCATTTAGGCAACAGGGAACGTTTTCAAGTGAATATGAAGGAAAATAAGAGCAGAACATAATGCAAGTGTAATTCAGGCTGAAGAACAGAAAGTGGCGGGCTCAATTACTGGATGGCCAACCATGAAAAGTACAATTCGTGAGCCATTTCCCAAATCCATTCAAACACACAAAACTTGTCACTTTTGAGAAGTCAAGACCACCATTGCATAATAAATCTTGCAGTACGACTGCCACAAAATTATGAATTTTATTTTTAAATTAACTTAATGAACTACTGCATTTCTCTGTCGATGAATCAGTGATGCCTATGTAAAACCTATTATGTAAATCTCTAGTTTATAAGACAGAGAGGAGCTAAACAAAATGGGATCAACATGTTATGTTACACATGCAACAAGATTATGCTCCCCTACGGATTTTGACCTGCCTATTGGTTTCATGCCAGTTAATATCTCCCACAGTACAACCCCAAGCTATAAACATCCGATTTTAAAGTAAGTTCACCAGTCATTGCATACTCCAGTGCAAAATAACCATATGTGCCCATAACTCTCATGGACATATGAGTGTTACCCCTAACAGGATTCAGTTAGGCCAACCCAAAATCAGATAGTTTAGGATGGTATTCCTCCCCAAGCAAAATATTTGAGCATTTTAAGTCTCGATATATAGCAGATTTATGACTCAACATACAATTCAGTCTCCTGATCTAATAAGAGATAGTTAAGCAACCTCAAAGTCATTCACGAAACAGAAACTGAAGTGCTTGAAGGAGTTAGGAGACCAGAGATAGAAACAAAACAGAGAGAATATGCATAACTCGATTACCTGCAATTCATATAATCTATTGAAAGAAATGAGTGTAGTTCCACCAAGTAACAGAATAGTAAAGACAAAAAATACTCATAATTATTTGCAAGGAATCAAAAGAACAATAGATTATCAACCAGATACCTACTTGGCCAATCACTTTTCCTAAAGGCATTTGGATACGGATTAAGCAACTTTCTGAAGTAGATTTTTCCGGTAATTTACAATCATAATAAGTTCAAATGACAAATAGAAGGATGAATAATCAAATCTACCAAAACAAGAAGGAAGATTACAAACTCCAAAAATCTAGTACACTAGAATATAGTGCAAAATCAGAGTGATTGAAAACCAACCTTTGGACTGTAATAACAGATTTGAGTTACCATATTTCCCCTGTTACAGCTCAAGCTTACATCCAACTTTTCAATCTCACAGTGGTTTGATTATGGGCTTGAAGAAAAAATCAAAAGCAAAGCCCTATTTCAGATTTCATACCTAATTAATCAGAAAAGTAAAAATTAGGGGAAAAGTTAATACGATGTTAAAAACATAAACTCTAAAACCATAATTTCGCAACAAGATTAACAATGTTCTTAAGCCCAAAATGAATCATTGAAAGATAAAACAAAAACATGAATTACCTTGATTACAACCACTAACATCAGGGGTATAAGATGTTTCTGAAATCAAACCAGAAATACCATAAACTGAGAGAAGAAGACCTGAGTTTGTTTGATAGAGGTTTCAACAAAGAAAAAATTATTTAAGATATGTGAACTCGTTTTTTAAGAACAACCAATTTTATCAAGAGGATTATAGGATTAAGAGTTCGATTTATAGGGTTTTGACAAAGACGGAGTTGCAAGTTTCAATTGATGGAGAGAAAAAATGAATTGGTATACACAGAACAGGTTTGAGAAAGGATTGGTTGTTGTCTATGAAGAAAAAGAACTTTGGGGAAAGTTGCAGATCTAGAAAAAAAAGACGAGGTATGGGTTTTGGTTTGTGTCACAACGAAGGATGAACCGTACCTGGCTTTTCCTCTATAGGGAGGCACGTCATCCACGTAAAATAACTTCTCTCCTTTTCTTTTCTAAGTTTTAGCTGAAAAATTGATAAAAATAATTAAAAACAATTTAATAATAACTTTTCGGACTCCAAAATAGGAAGAAAAAAAAACTTATTTATACCTTTTGCCTCATGTCCGTGGCAAAAACTGTACTTATTGCTGCATTCCTGGATTACGTGAGGCAAAAATTGACCTTTTGCCTCAACTATTCATAGATGTGGCAAAAGGTCTTGCTTAATGCCACATTTATATGGCGGTGAGGCTAAAGTTCACATATTGCCACATCATTCTTAGATGTGTGGCAAACAAGTGTGGCAACAGACTCATTTTCTTGTAGTGTTACCACTAGCCAATTTCAATTCCAAGTCGCTACCCAGTTGTAGCGCCCGCAACTTGGCCTAGGTGGCCTTGCGTGCCATTGGCACATGCCAACACGTTACCACTAGCCACTTTTTATTCTAAGCCGCTACCCAGTTGTAGCGCAAGCAACTTGGCCTAGGTGGCCGTGCGTGCCATTGGAACATGCAAACATGTTACCACTAGCCACTTTTTATTCCAAGCCGCTACCCAATTGTAGCGCCCGCAACTTGGCCTAGGTGGCCGTGCGTGCCATTGGCACATGCCAACACGTTACCACTAGCCACTTTCTATTCCAAGCCGCTACCCAATTGTAGCGCCCGCTACTTGGCCAAGGTGGTCGTGCGTGCCATTGGCACATGCCAACACGTTACCGCTAGCCACTTTCATCCCCAACCTGCTAGCCAATTTCCAAGGCATTCCGCACATGCCACACATGCTCCACTAGCGACTTTGGCATTGCCACTCACACTCAAAGTGTAACTTGCGGCCAAGGCATTCCGCACATGTCATTGACACATGCCAAATGCTCCACCAAGCGACTTTGGAATTGCCATCCGTGCTCAAAGTACAACTTGCGGTCGAGATATCCCGCACATGTCGCAACGCTTCACTCGCAACTTTGGCATTGCCACTTGCGCCCACTCTCCAGACATCAACAAAAACTGGGGGATGCTTTCTTGGGGTTTTGGTTTGGCGGTAACAGCGTGCAGCGTACACTATGCTCGCAGTAAAGAATGGCTTGCAAGGAATGAATACGGTCAATTAATAAGGAAAGTTATGGTAAAAAACGTTTTCACCATAAAGCCACAAACGGTTTCCACCTCCTATGATTAATTGGCACATTTACTCAATTCCTTAATGAGGCCAAGATACATTCAATCTCACTTGTATAAATAAGTCTCACATATTCTGCCAAAGGGGACAGGTCTTGGTCAGGCAAGATACAATACTATCAGATAGCCACTTTGCAAGCTCTCTCAAAAGCTTCCATCACTAGCAAGCTTCTACACTTCTGATACAAGTCGAGATACTACCTAGCCAGAACTTTCTGGTCTCATCACCCTTCTTCGCTATCCTCCCAAAATCAACCCTTCTCCTTCACTTTGTGACCGAAGCAAATATGGAACGACCATCTTCTTGGTTTAGGCCAGAGTTGTACATGTTGATATCTCGAATCAAAAGTGCTCACGTGCAGAATATTTGTTTAAGGGTTTAAACCAGTCTCTCCACCATCGAATTTACCAAATTCGACAGAGGCGATTTTCTCCCATAAACACCTACATCTGTTTTGTGACCCCAAAAATCTCCCAAAACACCACTAATTCGAGCTGAAAACCAAATCAATCAACACCCATTTTACCACCAAACACAGCCAGCAACTTATCATCTCATAACTGATCCATATACAACAACCACATAAATCCATTTAACCTTACCTGAGAACCCACTTGATATTTGTCTTGAAACTCCACCTCATGATTTGAATCTGACCTTTGTAATACACAATAGATTTGTATCGATCCATGAATACTCCATATTTGTATGATAAATCTGTGAAACAAAGATCGAAAATTTTCATAAATTGAAACCTTAAACTCTAAATTGCAGAATCTGAAAAAATTAGTTTCTGATTTGATATTTGCATAACCTTAGTTTACATTTTTTATTGGGAAAAGGAAGTTGTTGTTGTTGTTGAAACGGTGGTGGTCGTCATCGTAACAGTGGTGGTGTTGATTTCTCGCTGAAGATTGTGATTCCTCACCAGATCTAGGTTTTGAAGACTATTTCCTCGTTGATTCTTCATCACTTTAGTTTTGTAGCTAAATCAAAATCAATCAAATCGATTGTTTAAGAGTTGGGTGTGGTGCTATAGGTGGTGGTTTAGGTAGTGACGGAGCTGATAATGGCAGCGATGAAGATGATGGTGGCGGAGACGAAGATGGTGATGGTGGTGAAACGATGAAGATGTGTCGGTCAATTGATTTCTCTCTGAGTGAGAAATAAAGAAGAAGTCTGAATAGAAGATATCAAGGTTAAAAAAGTGATTATGTAAATTATTTTGTTGAGTATAATTTCATTTATGCCATTAGGGTATTAGTAAAGACTCATAAGGGTATCTGTGTAGGATCCATGGATAGTAAGGGTGTTTATAACATTCCCACAAAGAACATACATTACCTAGAATCTTAGATTATTGTCTCCAAGCCCCCTGAAGGAGATGAAATTCTTATGCGTAGTCTCCTTGTATTGAATCTGAATCTCCTTGTATGATTATCAGATTTCTCATCGTTCTCATTTATGTTATTTTAAGTTTTGCAGTCGTAGAACAATGAGATCGATAAATAATCTCAAGTCAATTAACAACGAAATTTACAAACTGAAAAGAAAATTATCCGTAACTACAAATAATTAAGCTAAACCACATAATGAATGTCATACAAGAAAAGAAGAAGCAGAATCTTGTTTTGAAATTTTATGCTAAAAAAGTTGAGCACTCGTTTCTTCGGTAAAATGTTGGCTACAAAGCCATAAAAAAAAATCCAATGGTACCCACCATATAGTTTTTTCGGAAAATGGGTCATTTGTCTAAAAAAATTTAAAACACGGGTTAAATGGACGAGTAAAAAAATTTATGGGTGAAATGGACAAAAATAAAATAGCAAGGATGAAACTGGTTTCATCCTGGCTTAAACTTAAAAACTAACAAGGATGAAACTGGATGCATCCTGTGTAAAATAAAAATAAGAAAAAATATTTGAAAATGGGAAGGATGAAACTGGTTACATCCTGCCTATTTTTAAATTTTTGTCTATTTAAACATTATCTAAATCTAATTGTCCATTTCACCCAGGAAATTTTGAATTTGGTCTTTTTAACCAATTTTGTGTAGTTTTTTCCTAACCCTGTGCAAAGCTCTTGAACTTGTGCACCTTGACCAATAGGTGACTATGAATGTCCTCTCTTTGGCTTGTCAGGTTGAGTTTCTTTGGCATGCCCAGTAGGACTTGCCCTGACACATCTTTGTTAGTATTTTGCACAAGATCTTTGTTAACTTGAGTTTTTTTTTTTTTTTTTTAAAGGGTCTCCCCATGTTATTAGTTCCCATGACAAACCATTTTCAAAAAAAATAAAATAAATCCCATGACAAACCATTTTCAAAAATTCAGCAATGCGAGTTTCTGGAACACAATGGTAGCTTATGATCAACTAGTCTGCTTCTCATTTGATAACCTCTTGTTGTTTTTACCCCAAACAGGGTTACTGGGGATATTAGAGGTGTATACGGACTTGTGTTAAGTATAATTGAGTTCCAAAGTCTGTAAAAGTCAAACAAATTAAGCAAACTAGAAAATTTTGTTCTGGGATGTCAACAACATATCACTTTATTCATATAAAGATCACTTAAGCCACTGCACCTTACATATATGGTAAATGGTTCTTAGTAGTACGAGCAAAAGTTATAACATTGACACCGTAAATTTTAACCCAGGTATTACTCTTTTCATCCAACCGGTACGAACCATCGTCTCGCAATTCAATGATACACTTGTTGATGCATGCCGTGTGGTCTACCACAGAATCATACAACCATATTTCCAGAAACTGATTGCCAGTAATATGATAGAAAGCACTGCACTGTGCGAGGTGAGACTGGATGCCATCCATAGGGACAACGAAGTTTATCTCATTTTCAGCTCCATACTTGACAAAATCGAATTTATAATAGACAGGATGATACATACCAACAAATGCAGTTTCTGTTTTGTTAGTGAATGCATTACGCACTGTGATTGTATCGCAGAGACACAACTCGAATGAAAATGCAAATATCATTACGAGCACCGCCGCAATGCTAACGACAGATCTAAGAACGCTCGACGTTTTAACTAGCGCCATTTTTCAGATTGTATTTTTGTGTTCTTATCTTGAATCTCCACATGTATATATATAGAAGAAATTTCTTCATAGAAACGAAGTAATAAATGTTGTAATAATTGAAATAGTATTCACGACCTCACAATCAAATTTGTCATCAATATAAATACACATGATATGTTTAGATGTTGAATGGTTTAGGCATTCACGCTAACCCATTTTTCATCTCCATTCTATCTCAAAAAAATAAAAATAAAAATAAAATGAAGTAATTAACTGTCATATTCTGGACCTCATAATCGAATGACAAATCATATGATATGTTTTTGATGATCAATGGTTGAGGAGGCACTTTCGTTTGCAGTAATTCACCTCATTTTAATCAATTGACTTGAATTTTCCACCTCTGACCGATTTTTTTTTTTAAATTAGAGATTAAAGGGGGAAAAGTTAGGCAAAAGAAGAAGAGAAGAAAGCTATGGGGAAGAAGTTCATGATTACTGATTCTCCAATGAGAAATGAACTTCTTCAACCACAGTGTGTGTATTCCTTTTGCTTTTTTTATCATCCTTGTAACCACATAAAAAATTGGTAATGCTGGGTTTAATCCCTCTGTCATCCAAATATGTGAGGAAATTTTCCTGCAGGTCTCCAAGCAGTTCCCTTCAATACGAAACACAAAATAAAAAAGAAATAACAACATTTTAGTCGAAGAGACTAAGTTCAATAACTGTCGTTTATGTTGCGCAGTCCAACAATGGCAATATTATCGTCAGCAGACAAGTTACCAAACTAAACCACACATATCTAATTAAAGAAAAGAAGAAGCGGAATCTTGTTTCCAAAATTTAAATTCCAAAACCGATCACTTCTTTACTCAATGGGAAATCAAATCAAATATTTGGAGTTATCTACAAAGCCATAAGACATCCAAAATCATCTGTTTTCCTAATCCGTCCCAAGAGTATTATAACCTTCATAAGCTCTTGAACTTGATCAAAATCTAGTTGGCAATAGAGTTCTTCAATTTCATCAACCACAGAGTGGTTTCATGACTTCCAAATACGTGTAGAAAACTTTCTGCAAGTCCAAAATCAAATTCCTTGGTAAAAAAACACAACCAAAACATACTGATAGCAAGCAAGTCAAGGAAGTAGTAAACTACCATTTGCAAGCACCATCACATTGCATGTCTTATGTTTGTTCAGCATTATTTAGACAAAGCGTTCTTGTTGTCATACCAATAGCGGAATTCTCGCTCATCACTTTTGTTAGCAAAACATACCGGCCCTGCATGAATTAAATCCCAGTGTTTTAGCTCCATGTCATAAGAGTAGATACATCTGTTATTATTGTCTTTTCTGTCGACAAAGGTGAATATAATTCTGCATTTAGGATCCGTGACAAATATAATGGGCTCACGACTCCAAGAGAAATTTATTAGCAGTTGTGAGCTAATACCAATTGCCAAGTTAATACTGCACTTTGTAACCCATTCATGATCCCCGTAACCACTATTGTGGTTCTTCTTTTTCTTCAAATACCACAACTTCAGTCGATCATTATAGCCGTGAATGGAATGAATAAACCACAGCAATCCTCCCATCTCGAGCAGGCGACTACGTGGTGTACATGAACCCTCTACCGGTAGTTTAATTAGAGAAACTTCTTCTTTAGAAGCATCCAATCTGAGTATATGACCACAATCGGAGTTTTTCTTTTTTCTGCATATCCAATGTAAAGCATAATCTACGTAAACTGGTTTACCAAGTAAACAAGTGTAATGGCCATGCTTTAAATAATGTCTTCCTGAATATTCTCCATCATCAGCAGTGAAGAAATAAAAATATTTTTCTCCATGCCCAACCACTTTGTATCTTGATATGATTGGATCATAAGCCAAAGAATAATCATACATTCTGATATCACTTGTGCAGATACGCAACCCGCAACCACAACCAGGGTTATAAACATAATATTGACCAATATAAGCGTGTCGTACAGTGAAACGTAAAAGCAACACACCATTTATTGAGTCTTTAATACTCACGTAAGCACCTTGATAGCGAATTTTATCACCATATGTATATTCTGGTTGTTGAAAAGGGATTCGCTTACATTCCTTGTTATCAATATCAAGGAAGGAAAAATAATAGGTCTTTAGTTTATCCACATCCCCACCGACGAAATAATCCTCTTGGCAACAGATGAAACCTCGTTCGCTTTGATGATTACTATTTCTCTGATGTGAATACGAAGATTTGAATAAAGGATCGTCGGGTAAGTTAGACCATTGTTTGCATACGCACCTGAACTGGTTCAAGCTCTTGGCGGATACTCTTGTGAGTATATTGTAGAATATGATATCCTCAGGGAGATTGGCAACTGCAGGACCGCCGTCAACACCATTCTTGGATCGTTTCATGGAAATTCAATTTGCAAAACAGAAAAACAAAATAAAAGTAATATTGTCGAACCAGACTGAATTAGGGTTTCATAAGAGAACTGCTTTTCTAATAATTCTTATGAAACTTGATTCTGGTAGCTATAGGGTAAGGCCCATATCGATCTCACTGGCCGCAGATAATCTCCGTCAGTCACCCATTTCCGACTCCTTCTCTAGAACTAAGCTTCATCTTTCCGCTTGCGGAATGTAGGAAGTTTAAGGAAGTACTAGGATAGATACGGTTTTGAAGGATGGTTGTTTTCTCGTGACAAGTAGGTTTATTCGAACAGACTAGCTAGTTAATTAGCAGTTGACAGAGCCATTTCAACTGGGCAGTCTAACAATGACAAATTCATAACACCAAGAATCTGTGAGACTTTAATTGGAAAGGCTTCAAGATGTGCAAGAATTGACAACGCAATTTACAAACTGAAAAGAGAATTATCCGTAAAACACAACTATTTAAGCTAAACCACATAATGGATGCCCAACAAGAAAAGAAGAAGCAGAATCTTGTTTCTAAATTTTATACTCAAAAACATTGAACACGAATGATCACACACACTCGAAAAAAATAAATAAATTGCAATCTACAAATAACCCAGAACATACTCAGGTAACGGTAAGTACTGTATAATAACAAAAGCTATTCTTGAGAGCCAAACTGTTGATTGTAAAGCCCTAATAATATCTAATTCCAAAGCGGGTCCACTTTTTTTTTGTCACACTTGCAACCAAATCAGCGTAGTTTGAATAACCATAAAGGTAACTATGATCAAAATCTAGATGGAAATAAAACTACTTCAACCACGAACGTAGTCTATTGCTTGAGCTCTTCGTAATACTTTGAAAATGCTCGGATTATTCCCTCTAACCTCAATTTGCAATCACCATTATAGAGCAGACATTGCATGTCTTCTGTTTCTTCAGCATTATTTAGACATAAAGCGTTCTTGTTGTCATACCAATAGCATAATTCTCGCTTATCACTTTTGTTATCATCAAAACATACCGGCCCTGCATGAATTAAATCCCAGTGTTTTATCTCCATGTCATAAGAATAGATGCATCTGTTATTATTCTTTTTTCTGTCGACAAAGGTGAATATAATTCTGCATTTAGGATTCGTGACAAGTATAACCGGCTTACGGCTCCAAGAGTATCTTTTTAGCTGTTGTGAGCTAATACCAGTTGCCAAGTTAATACTGCACTTTGCAACCCATTCGCGATCCATGTGACCATTATTGTGGTTCTTCTTCTTCAAATACCACAACTTTAATCGATGATTATGGCCATGAACGGAATGAATAAACCACAGCAATCCTCCCATCTCGAGCAAACGACGCGCTCTAGATGAACTCTTTACCGGCAGTTTAATTATAGAAACTTCTTCATCACAAGCATCAAGCCTAAGTATGTTGTCATACTCTATGTAATTCTCATTTCCGCATATCCAATGTAATGCATAATCTACGTAAACCGGTTTATGCAGTAACCAAGTGTAATGGCGAGGCTTTAAAAAACGTCTCCATGAATATTTTCCATCAGGAACAGTGCGGATATGAAAATATTTTTCTTCATGCGTAACCACTTTGTATCTTGATATGATTGGATCATAAGCCAAAGAATAATAATCCAAATTTATATAGTCAATTGGGCGGATACGCAAACCGCAACCACAACCAGGGTTATAAACATATAATTGATCATTATAAGTGTACTGTTCACTGAAACGTAAAAGCAACACACCGTTCATAGAGTCTACAATATTCACATAAGCACCTCGATTGCGAATTCGATCTCCATTTGTATCTGATGGTAGTTGAAAAGGAATTTGCTTACATTCCTTGTTATCAGCATCGAGGAAGGAAAAAATATAACTTGTTAGTTTATTTGCATCTCCACCGACCAGATAGTCCTCTTTGCAACATATGAAACCTCGTACATTGGAATCATCAGTTTTATGATTATCTCTTCTATGATGTGAACGCATAGAAGATTTGAATAAAGGATCATCGGGCAAGTTAGACCATTGTTTGCATACGCACCTGAATTGGTTCAAGCTCTTATCGGGTACTCTTGTGAGTATATTGTAGAATATGATTTCCTCCGGAAGATTAGCAACTGCAGGACGGCCGTCAATACCATTCTTGGATCGTTTCATGGCAAATCAATTTGCAAGTTGAAACCAAAAAAAAAAATATATATATATATATTACTTTGGAATCCGACTGAATTAGGGTTTCTTTAGAAAACTGTTTTTCTTATAAAACTTATGAAACTTGAGTCCCAAGAATTGCTCGAAAACTTGCCGGTGGCAAAACGGACACTGTTCAAAAAAACTTATATATAACTTATAAAACTTGTGCAAATTTTGGACAGCTAGGGGTCTGTTTTAGGTTGAGTATGGTAATGCTTTTATTTTTCGAAAAGCACTTTCAAAACATATATATGGTAATAATTTTTGAAATGGGTGTTTGGTAAAAAAAAATCAAAATGCTTTTTACCCAAAGAACTTCCTGGATTACTCAATTTTCAAAAGCTGGGGAGGAGCTTTTAAAAGCTACAAAAGCATAAGCTTTGGTCCCACCAAAATTTAATGTTTGATTTATCTTTTTTGTCCCTATTTTATTTTGTAAATGACAAAAATTACCCATAAATATATATACAATCAATTTTTACTTTTTACTTTTTATTTTTTAAATATTATTATATTTTATTTTCAAACTATTGTATGATACCATTTCATTTAATTTGTCAAAAATAAAAATTAAAACAAATTTTAAATAATTACTTAATTTTAGTTTGATTTTTTTGTTTGAAAATTATATATATTAAAAAGTGGTTAAGTAAAAATATTTTTTTATAACAATCATAATAATAGTAATAATTAGTAAATTTAATCTTTAATATATTTATATTCATAGTAAAATATAATAATTATTTTTAACCCTAATAAAATTGGATAAAACTTATAGATACGGCTGTTTTTGTCATTTTCACAACAACAATTGTTGTATCTGGTATTTTACCAAACACACTTTGATTGATTTAGCTTTAACTTTAACTAATATTTTACCAAATGTATAACTGTTTTTTCTCACAGCACAACACAGCAACGCACAACATAAAAATGCTTTTACAAAAGCTGCAGCAATACCAAACTAAGCCTTAGTCTCCACTGTTCGGATCCTCTGTCCAGATTTCTCCCAAGTTCGAACTGGAGGTTTATGATAATTAACTCTATCTTCACAGATCTTTTCCCACCATGCAGCAGCTCCACCCTTGAGTTTATAAGCCACTAATTTAACCTTTGTATCGTCCGGTACCTCCATGAATTCAAAGAAGACTTCAACTTCGTAAAGCCAATCCAGTAATTTTTCTATCTTGAAACTTCCATTAAAAGTAGGGATGGCTGCCTTCAATTTGTACTCTGGCAAGGAACCATATGGTGTATGTCCAGAACGAATACGTCTATCTTCAGTCCACCGCCTGTGTTGATCATCTTCTCTATCATCTTCATCATCACTGTCATCGTGCAAAATTAGATGCTGTTTTTTTTTTATTGAGAGCATAAACTTCATGTTTTTTTGGTTTATATCCAGGGATGTCAGTAGTATAAACTTCATGTTTCTTTGTTCTAGATGTAGATTCACCAGGTTTTCCAGACGACTCTATATCCTTACCAGAAGGTTCATCAGTCTCTTTTGGTTGGATACCTAAAAATTCCATAATAGATGCCAACTGGGCAGGCATGTCCTCCAATTTAGATATTCTGTCGTTGAAGGTTTTTTGCATGGTTTCAACATCAGTAGATAACTTATCAAGTTTAGTCTCAGTAGAATCTGCCATGACAAAAGAAAGGTAGGGTTTCGAGTTTTTGGTGTTTCTTTTTTTTTTTTTTTTTTTTGTGTATAGGTTTGCGGAAGCGAAAACAGGATCAAAGAAAAGATAAAAATCTAATCTACTGTCGAATGATACCAACTAGTGCAGAACTAAATAGAAGAATGCAATAAGGATATTGCAGAGATGAGAAAAGGTTTAAAAGACTGCGAGAGAGAAGATTGAAAACAAGGTAAGATAGCAAGAAGAACAAATACTAAGATGAGATGTTTAGCTTAAGCTTTTAATGATCGTAAAAGAATAATGTCTAAACTTGAAACAACACTCAAACTTAAATAGACATTAGATAGCCGACTTGACAAACTAAATAAAGAAAAAGAAGTGACTAAAAATAGAACTCTAAGAAGCACTAAATTAAGAAAAGACTTGCTCTGCAAGTAGGCGTGCATTCTGTAAGAAATATGTATAATTTGATAGTCATGTTTATATTCGTTGCGTAAGTGTTTTAAAATGTTTTTCAACGGCATAAAGTTTACAAAAAACCGTGATATAGTTTAGGAGATGAATCATTTCTAAATTTACTAGTTATTATCCATAAGGGTATAATTGTAAAATATACTTAAATATATTCTCCTTTCCTCCTTACCTTAAAAATTGTGCAAACTACAACTAGCTCATCTAATTTGGGATGGAGGGAATAAATAAATAATTTATTTTACACCAGGGGTTTTTGTTGGTAGCCGAGCAACAAGCTGGGCGCCAACACTTTTTTTAATAGCAATGCCTAATCTATGAAAAATAAAGTTACCAAGACCACTACTAGCATCATTACTAACTAAGCAATTTTGCAAACGCAATTTCACACCCAGAGAAGAAAAAAAAGATAGAAAAAGAAGAAGAAAAACTAATAAGAAATGAAAGAAGACGCAGAATCTTGTTTTTCAAAAGAAAAGAAAAGTTAGAAGAGGACATCAGAAAACAGAACCAAGCTAAAACCAAAGAATAAAAAGACGTAGAATCTAGGAACATGTCTAGGAAAAAGTGTGGAGTGTCAAGTCTAATGGCTTCCGAGTTGGAATCATTCATATTTTTTCAAAAAGGATATAATGGAAGAAGAATACTTAGAATTCAAGCAGACGTGGCGATAGAAATAATACTCTGGGCCAATTTAGTGTTTAGTGTGCAAATTCCTAGCTGCAAGACCCTTCAGAAGCTCTTGAAGTTGAACAAACATGTGCCAATTGAGTCTACTCTACAGCTCAAACTAGTATCCAAAACATGTGCGGGAAGCTTCCCGCGGTAACAAATCCAAATTCCTTGAAAACAAAACACAACAAGAAACGAATATTACATACTAGAAGATATAGATAACCCAACAACAACAGCTGAAAGCAGCAGTAGCAAGGAAAATATAATGATAGCCAAATCTAGCATACAAACTCAACTTACGAGAAACCAGGTCCTTCATAAGCATCCGAAGCATTTGGATTCTTGATTTAAGTTCAGTCTCCGTCTACCGTAACATCGAAATTCAAAGTGGTTCCGCTTTTCATCGAACACTTACAACCAACTCCTCACCTTGATACTCCCAGGTCAAATTATGATTTCCTCCCCAGCAGTATCCCTAATTTTGGAAGGAAACCATCTGGGTGCCTCAGCAACCTATCAAAACAACACACACAGTTCAATTGATGAAGACAAGGGCTACTTTCAATCTCCTACGCAATCACAATTAAAGTAACTAATGATAGAGTTAGGACAAACCCATTAAAGCTTTTCATAACAAAAACATGCCCATGCATGAAAAATCATGAAATTAAATTTGTCAATCCAAAAAAGGACTAGCCTTTGAGTGAGAAGGGAACAAACCTTAAGATCATCAAATTTCTCTTCTCTTCAGCACAATCATGTGGGCTTGGCCCATTTGAATGACTCCGGGTGAGTGTTTGCTCATCAAGGATTTAGTAGTAAATCACACTTGCTAATTTAAATTAGTTAATTAGGGTTTTAAGGTGAAAAGAGGAAACAACTCGTTAGGATTTTACGGTGTCAAGGTGAAGAGAGAAAATTTAATTTCTCTGTATGGTATTGAGGTTACCGATTTCGCATTCTTAGATTTCATGGATAACCTCCTCATAAATATCGTTAAAGAGAATATAATTTTTCGATTGCCAATTGAGTCTACTCTACAGCTCAAACTAGAATCTGAAACATTGAATGGCATCGTCGGCAAAAATAAGACAGGTCTCTTGTTTGCTTATGCCGACGTCAATAATCTGGAAGCTAAATAAGGTGCAGAAATAAATCTTCCATTTTTTTTTAGCTTCTGTACCTAATTTAACTTCCAGATTATTGACATCGGCATAAGCAAACATGAGACCTCTTTTATTTTTGCCGACGATGCTAGTTTGGACTATAGAGTAGACTCAATTGGCAATTGAGAAATTATATTCTATTTTAACGATATATCTGTGAGTAGGTTCTCCACGAAATCTAAAAATGCGAAATCGGTAACCTCGATACCATACTGAGATATTAAGTTCTTGACACCATAAATCTCTAATGAGTTGTTTCCTCTTTTCACCTTAAAACCCTAATTAACTAATTTAATAAATTAGCAAGTGTGATTTAAATTTACTACTAAATCCTTGATGAACAGGCACTCGACAGTCATTCAAATGGGCCAAGCCCAAATAAATCAATAAAGAATTTTGCTATCCAGACAATCTACCGGCACTGCTTAGTGAAATTTTACATTTTTGATCGGCTGCAAATCATCTCAGTTTTAGGCAGGGAAATGGATGGAATTTCCAAAAAAAAGTATTTCACCAGAAACCTTCAAAATATCGGCTATATTATATACCTTGGCATCCTCTTAAGGTCACCGGTGAAATCCTATTTTTTGTTGCAAGTGTGTTTCTAAAACTTCATATTCCGTGTTGCCCAACCATAGTTCTATCAAATCTCACATTAACCTTACAATCCAGAAAAAAAATTTAAATTGTTGCTTACAGGATACGAAGTGAATAGTTCCAGTCCAATGATTATCTACACTATCATTGGTATTTGCTAGAATTGATATAATAGTTAAAAAACATTGTTGAATATGATTAGCCATTTAGGTCATGAGATTTTCATGTTTGTTCTCCCTTCAAAACCCAAATAACATCGAAGGTGAATACCTGTAAGTATATATATACCTTCAAAAGCTCTTAAACTTGCGCAAAAAATATGATTGGTTCTCCTTTTAGACTGATTACAACAGAAAAACAGCTTTGTATCCCTAACTGAAAGGGAAGCTGTTTAGTATTTTCTCAAATTAAAAGCACATATCCTGATCAGATGATTTGGATGCAGTATTAGCTGGTTGTGTGGCTCTGCTCAAATGCCCATTTAGCACACCGAGGTGACAAGAATAGAGCCACACAACAAGCTAATATTGCATCCAAACCAAATCAAGATGGGTGCTTTTAACTTAAGAAAATATAAACAGCTTATCCCCTTTCATTGAGGGATACAAAAATTATTTTTCTCTAATCAGTTTAATAAGGGGAACCAATAAAATTGTTGAGAGGCAAACATATAAGCACAAAAAACATTGAAAGCAAGCGAAACCACAGATAAATAAAAAATTAATCAAGGAAAAACAAATCAAAAATTTGACGAAAGAGAAAAGTTCATGATAAACATAATGGTGATATTTAGGAAGTGAATACTTTTAACAGAACTAAAAAGTTGGTAGCTGGCAGTTGACTGAATCAGTCCAATGCTCTTATTTGGCAACAAAAAACAATCCAAATTTCATGCGAGCAAAAAGAGCATTGGTTTCGTTTTTTGAACTTCCAACAACAAACTTTCATGTTTTGTTAAAGATATTCACTCCAAAGATGTTCACTCCCAAAATCTCCCCATTAAGCCCATATACTGAAAGAGAGAATGGTAACCATAACTTGAAACCCTAGATTTGAGAAACATATAAAAGAAATATCATCCTACAAAACTTTAAGCTGCCGCAAAAAAATATTAAAGACATAATTTCTCTTCTCAATCTTCGAGAAATCGGAAGCATAAGAACGAGAAGCAGATTAGAGCCTTCTAGGTTACGAGTGAAAAAAATAAATAATGTAATGGGGTTTCTAAAACTTGATAATCCACGATTTCCAACCACTAGTTTTATCAAATCTTACCTTAACCTTACAATCAAGAAAAAAGACCATAAACTCTTGCATACATGATATGAAGAGGGTAGTTCCAGTTCAATAATTATCAGCATTGTCTATAATTCATATAGTTGTTGAAAACGCTGTTGAATATGATTATCCATCTAGTAGGTCATGATATATTCATGTTGTGTTGTTGCAATGGTTTGGTTTATTTTCCTAACCCTGTGAAGAGTAAGTACATACCTTCAAAAGCTCTTGAATTTGCGCAAAAATTTAGTTGGCAGTGAAATTCTTCAAGTTCTTCAACCACATGCGGGGAAAGCTTTTTGCAGGTCCTCGTCCAAGTTCCTTCAAAATAAAACACAACAATATACCAACGTTACAATCTACAGATAGCGCAAATACTGACCAGCAAGCAATCAGGAAAGTATAGTATCGAAAAGTCGCTACCAAATCCACCTTACGAGAAACCAGGTCGTCGTAAGCAGTATCCTCATCAGAAGCATTTGGATTCTTGACAGCCAAATTGTTGATTGTAAATCCATCTGCCTCAGCCATAACATCATCAAATTCCAAAGTTGGTCTGCTGTTTTTCGCAATACTCACAACCAAATCAACAGACTGTGAACCACTATTTTCTACCTTTTCCTCGTCTTGGTCTGCTACTTTGTCGTATTGATCTTCCTCCTCTTCAACATAATCACTAGAGATTAGGCGTGTGAACTGGGACTTTGATCCCCTGCATTTCCTCGATCTTGAAAGGAACCTCTCTTGGTCCCGGACATTGTAGTCTCCTATCTTTTGGCTGCACAGACCATCCAAAGTCCGCAAGTTTCAGTCAACCCTGCAATAAAAAGGAGGATAGAAACAAAATGGCATCTACCGTCTATGTATGCACAAATAACTGGCAACTGAAAAATGTTAGCAGAAAAAAATATCAATAAATAAAGGATTTATAAGAAAAAAAGGAACGCAAACAAAGGAGGAGCAAAGAAGTAAAACCTCCAAACACAAAGAACAAACCCGAGAAAATACAGACCCCGCCCAAGCGAAACAAAAGCGAAGACCCCAGCAAAAGGAATAAGAAGACAGCCAACTAAGGAGAGTAGAACAGTTCTTCCCACCTCACGATTACATCACAGATTAAAATATCAGACATACACGAAGAATATCTTGCCTATTGAAAAACTTTCAATTCGACCTCAGAGATGAGATCATCCGACTAGATTATGAGAACCAATGTTATATACAAGAAAATATAGAGAACCTAACAACAACAGCTAAATGCCTGAAAGCAGCAGTAGTAAGAAAAATATAATATTAGCCACAGCTAGCAAATAAATTCCACTTACGAGAAACCAGGTCCTTGATAGGCATCTGAAGCATTTGGAATCTTGAGAGCGTAACTCTTTATTTCAGTCCATTCCCCATACACTGTAACATGGAATCCTCATAATCTCTATCAATCCAGGGATTAGCAGTGCAAACTGTGACTTTAATCTCCTCACCTTGATACTCCCAGGTCAAAGTTATGATTTCAACCCCTGCATTATCCCCATTGAAAGGAAAATCTCATGGTGCCTCGGCAACCTATGAAAAAACACAGACAGACAGCAGTAATGTTCAATTGATGGTGAAGACAAGAGTAATATCAATCTCCTATGACAGAATTATGACAAACACATTAAAGCTCCATAACAAAAACATGCACATGCATCAAAAATCATGAGATTAAACTTGACAATCCAGAAAAGCACTAGCCTTTGACTGAGAAGGGCACAAACCTTAAGATGATCAAATTTCTCTTCAGCACAATCAATCCAGATTCAATAATTCTGAAAAGAGTGTCATCAGAATTGGATTTCTTGTCAGCTGGAGCAGAGTTGTGATGAGCAGAGTGTCATCAAGGGGGTTTGAACCATCTGAGGCTAGTCTGCAAATCTTCAAAAGTAATAGCAGCAGCTAGATCCACAAGGCCCAAAAATAATAGCAGCAGCTAAATGGCTCCACACTTCCTTACCACTAGCTGAAAAACTAGAGTTTGACAAGTTCTTGGTAAGCTCCATAGTGCTGAGCGTAAGTTTGATTTTCATGTAGGCCTCCGAGTAGAGATGGGCTTATGAAAGCAACAAACGCTGAGAATTTGGTTAGCACTGGCAGTTACTAAAGCTGAATTCCTACGCTGCAGATTATCCAGCGTTGGGAATCTATCTAAAACATACTGCCACAAGAATAGAACAACCGTATGGGGGCAAATCAGTTGACGAAATCTTCTTAAAGGAATGTTTGCAGTGAGGGCATCATGAGTGATCTGGTAATACATTTGACTTCTAAGCTCTAACAAAGAACACACCAGATTTATCACTGATTGAAACCAAAGAACCATCCTCCTCTGGATAGAATACTATCGAGTCTAACTAGGAGAACATAAATAGCCAACTGCCAACTCACTAATTTCTACTTCAGAAAATCTTCTATGATTAAGGCCCGTATTCCAACTGAAACTGAAACCTGTAGAATCAGCTCTATAAGCTTCATTCAAGGAGATTCTTTCTACTTCAGAATATCATCTATGTGTGATCATTTCTCTATGAACTAGCAACCGACAATGTTGAACAAAAACAAAACAAAGAAGAAAAAAAATCGAATTGATCAAACTTCTGTAATCTTACGCCAATGATCTGCTCATTCACATATATTACTAATTTAAGATGCAATGAACAATCAAGATGATTCACATCCTTAACAATTATGACACAAGATTTTAAGCTATGACAACCATCTGAATCACTGCACTCTTTTCAAATAAAGACAACAAGTTTCTTCTGCTCTATATCTCGGAATCAGGAAGATCACCTTTCACCAAATGCTAATTTAATAATCATCTCATTTTTATTTTTATAATATTATGCTAACTTGTACATCGTACAAGGATAAACAGTTCCTAGACACGAAACCCATGCTTGATCAGTATTTTTAAAGGATAGAAGGATTGAGAGATATCGAAACATTACCTCATGATCAAGCAACAAATTATCTGGCTTGACATCCCGATAAATGATATTCTTCTCATGGCAGTACGACAATTCTTTTGCAGGGGTTGCAACGAAATTCTCACGTCCTATATCATTCCTAGCCAATGCCTATGATAGTGTATCGTAATTGATAATCATTGGACTGATCTAGAACAATTCTCTTCATTTCCTATAAGCAAAGTTTATAAAAAAAATTATGGATTGCAAGTTTAAGATGGGCTGGAGATCGTGGAATACCAAGTTTTTACAAAATGACTTACAGCAAAAAAAAAAAAAAGACAATTTTCACCAGAAACATTAAGAATATCGGCTATACCTTAGCATCCTCTTAAGGCCACCAGTGAGATCCCTTATTGTGATTTTTAATGTTGTGTTGTTGCAATCAATTGGATTGTTTTCCTAACCAATCAAAGAGTATATGACCTTCAAAAGCCAGATAGCATCGAAGGTGAATACACCATCTGTTTTCCTAACCCTGTAAAGAGTGATGTTATATACCTTCAAAAGCTCTTAAACTTGCAAAAAAATATTAGTCGGCAATGAAATTCTTCAAGTTCTTCAACTACATAATGTATTCCTTGTCCTCTTAGTAACCCCTCATACCTCCAAATATGTGGGGAAAGCTCATCGAAATTCCTTCAAAATAAAACACAACAAAAAACCAACATTAAAATCTACAGATAACGCGAATACAGTCGAACACTGACCACCAAGAAGTCTGGAAAGTATAATATCCAAAAGTAGCAATCAAAACCACTTACGAGAAACAAGCAATATCCTCATCAGAAGCATTTGTATTCTTGACAAGCAATATACCTTGGCATCCTCTTAAGGTCACCGGTGAAATCCTATTTTTTGTTGCAAGTGTGTTTCTAAAACTTCATATTCCGTGTTGCCCAACCATAGTTCTATCAAATCTCACATTAACCTTACAATCCAGAAAAAAAATTTAAATTGTTGCTTACAGGATACGAAGTGAATAGTTCCAGTCCAATGATTATCTACACTATCATTGGTATTTGCTAGAATTGATATAATAGTTAAAAAACATTGTTGAATATGATTAGCCATTTAGGTCATGAGATTTTCATGTTTGTTCTCCCTTCAAAACCCAAATAACATCGAAGGTGAATACCTGTAAGTATATATATACCTTCAAAAGCTCTTAAACTTGCGCAAAAAATATGATTGGTTCTCCTTTTAGACTGATTACAACAGAAAAACAGCTTTGTATCCCTAACTGAAAGGGAAGCTGTTTAGTATTTTCTCAAATTAAAAGCACATATCCTGATTAGATGATTTGGATGCAGTATTAGCTGGTTGTGTGGCTCTGCTCAAATGCCCATTTAGCACACCGAGGTGACAAGAATAGAGCCACACAACAAGCTAATATTGCATCCAAACCAAATCAAGATGGGTGCTTTTAACTTAAGAAAATATAAACAGCTTATTCCCCTTTCATTGAGGGATACAAAAATTATTTTTCTCTAATCAGTTTAATAAGGGGAACCAATAAAATTGTTGAGAGGCAAACATATAAGCACAAAAAACATTGAAAGCAAGCGAAACCACAGATAAATAAAAAATTAATCAAGGAAAAACAAATCAAAAATTTGACGAAAGAGAAAAGTTCATGATAAACATAATGGTGATATTTAGGAAGTGAATACTTTTAACAGAACTAAAAAGTTGGTAGCTGGCAGTTGACTGAATCAGTCCAATGCTCTTATTTGGCAACAAAAAACAATCCAAATTTCATGCGAGCAAAAAGAGCATTGATTTCGTTTTTTGAACTTCCAACAACAAACTTTCATGTTTTGTTAAAGATATTCACTCCAAAGATGTTCACTCCCAAAATCTCCCCATTAAGCCCATATACTGAAAGAGAGAATGGTAACCATAACTTGAAACCCTAGATCTGAGAAACATATAAAAGAAATATCATCCTACAAAACTTTAAGCTGCCGCAAAAAAATATTAAAGACATAATTTCTCTTCTCAATCTTCGAGAAATCGGAAGCATAAGAGGAACGAGAAGCAGATTAGAGCCTTCTAGGTTACGAGTGAAAAAAATAAATAATGTAATGGGGTTTCTAAAACTTGATAATCCACGATTTCCAACCACTAGTTTTATCAAATCTTACCTTAACCTTACAATCAAGAAAAAAGACCATAAACTCTTGCATACATGATATGAAGAGGGTAGTTCCAGTTCAATAATTATCAGCATTGGCTATAATTCATATAGTTGTTGAAAACGCTGTTGAATATGATTATCCATCTAGTAGGTCATGATATATTCATGTTGTGTTGTTGCAATGGTTTGGTTTATTTTCCTAACCCTGTGAAGAGTAAGTACATACCTTCAAAAGCTCTTGAATTTGCGCAAAAAATTTAGTTGGCAGTGAAATTCTTCAAGTTCTTCAACCACATGCGGGGAAAGCTTTTTGCAGGTCCTCGTCCAAGTTCCTTCAAAATAAAACACAACAATATACCAACGTTACAATCTACAGATAGCGCAAATACTGACCAGCAAGCAATCAGGAAAGTATAGTATCGAAAAGTCGCTACCAAATCCACCTTACGAGAAACCAGGTCGTCGTAAGCAGTATCCTCATCAGAAGCATTTGGATTCTTGACAGCCAAATTGTTGATTGTAAATCCATCTGCCTCAGCCATAACATCATCAAATTCCAAAGTTGGTCTGCTGTTTTTCGCAATACTCACAACCAAATCAACAGACTGTGAACCACTATTTTCTACCTTTTCCTCGTCTTGGTCTGCTACTTTGTCGTATTGATCTTCCTCCTCTTCAACATAATCACTAGAGATTAGGCGTGTGAACTGGGACTTTGATCCCCTGCATTTCCTCGATCTTGAAAGGAACCTCTCTTGGTCCCGGACATTGTAGTCTCCTATCTTTTGGCTGCACAGACCATCCAAAGTCCGCAAGTTTCAGTCAACCCTGCAATAAAAAGGAGGATAGAAACAAAATGTCATCTACCGTCTATGTATGCACAAATAACTGGCAACTGAAAAATGTTAGCAGAAAAAAATATCAATAAATAAAGGATTTATAAGAAAAAAAGGAACGCAAACAAAGGAGGAGCAAAGCAGTAAAACCTCCAAACACAAAGAACAAACCCGAGAAAATACAGACCCCGCCCAAGCGAAACAAAAGCGAAGACCCCAGCAAATGGAATAAGAAGACAGCCAACTAAGGAGAGTAGAACAGTTCTTCCCACCTCACGATTACATCACAGATTAAAATATCAGACATACACGAAGAATATCTTGCCTATTGAAAAACTTTCAATTCGACCTCAGAGATGAGATCATCCGACTAGATTATGAGAACCAATGTTATATACAAGAAGATATAGAGAACCTAACAACAACAGCTAAATGCCTGAAAGCAGCAGTAGTAAGAAAAATATAATATTAGCCACAGCTAGCAAATAAATTCCACTTACGAGAAACCAGGTCCTTGATAGGCATCCGAAGCATTTGGAATCTTGAGAGCGTAACTCTTTATTTCAGTCCATTCCCCATACACTGTAACATGGAATCCTCATAATCTCTATCAATCCAGGGATTAGCAGTGCAAACTGTGACTTTAATCTCCTCACCTTGATACTCCCAGGTCAAAGTTATGATTTCAACCCCTGCATTATCCCCATTGAAAGGAAAATCTCATGGTGCCTCGGCAACCTATGAAAAAACACAGACAGACAGCAGTAATGTTCAATTGATGGTGAAGACAAGAGTAATATCAATCTCCTATGACAGAATTATGACAAACACATTAAAGCTCCATAACAAAAACATGCACATGCATCAAAAATCATGAGATTAAACTTGACAATCCAGAAAAGCACTAGCCTTTGACTGAGAAGGGCACAAACCTTAAGATGATCAAATTTCTCTTCAGCACAATCAATCCAGATTCAATAATTCTGAAAAGAGTGTCATCAGAATTGGATTTCTTGTCAGCTGGAGCAGAGTTGTGATGGGCAGAGTGTCATCAAGGGGGTTTGAACCATCTGAGGCTAGTCTGCAAATCTTCAAAAGTAATAGCAGCAGCTAGATCCACAAGGCCCAAAAATAATAGCAGCAGCTAAATGGCTCCACACTTCCTTACCACTAGCTGAAAAACTAGAGTTTGACAAGTTCTTGGTAAGCTCCATAGTGCTGAGCGTAAGTTTGATTTTCATGTAGGCCTCCGAGTAGAGATGGGCTTATGAAAGCAACAAACGCTGAGAATTTGGTTAGCACTGGCAGTTACTAAAGCTGAATTCCTACGCTGCAGATTATCCAGCGTTGGGAATCTATCTAAAACATACTGCCACAAGAATAGAACAACCGTATGGGGGCAAATCAGTTGACGAAATCTTCTTAAAGGAATGTTTGCAGCGAGGGCATCATGAGTGATCTGGTAATACATTGACTTCTAAGCTCTAACAAAGAACACACCAGATTTATCACTGATTGAAACCAAAGAACCATCCTCCTCTGGATAGAATACTATCGAGTCTAACTAGGAGAACATAAATAGCCAACTGCCAACTCACTAATTTCTACTTCAGAAAATCTTCTATGATTAAGGCCCGTATTCCAACTGAAACTGAAACCTGTAGAATCAGCTCTATAAGCTTCATTCAAGGAGATTCTTTCTACTTCAGAATATCATCTATGTATTCTATGTGTGATCATTTCTCTATGAACTAGCAACCGACAATGTTGAACAAAAACAAAACAAAACAAAGAAAAAAAAAATCGAATTGATCAAACTTCTGTAATCTTACGCCAATGATCTGCTCATTCACATATATTACTAATTTAAGATGCAATGAACAATCAAGATGATTCACATCCTTAACAATTATGACACAAGATTTTAAGCTATGACAACCATCTGAATCACTGCACTCTTTTCAAATAAAGACAACAAGTTTCTTCTGCTCTATATCTCGGAATCAGGAAGATCACCTTTCACCAAATGCTAATTTAATAATCATCTCATTTTTATTTTTATAATATTATGCTAACTTGTACATCGTACAAGGATAAACAGTTCCTAGACACGAAACCCATGCTTGATCAGTATTTTTAAAGGATAGAAGGATTGAGAGATATCGAAACATTACCTCATGATCAAGCAACAAATTATCTGGCTTGACATCCCGATAAATGATATTCTTCTCATGGCAGTACGACAATTCTTTTGCAGGGGTTGCAACGAAATTCTCACGTCCTATATCATTCCTAGCCAATGCCTATGATAGTGTATCGTAATTGATAATCATTGGACTAATCTAGAACAATTCTCTTCATTTCCTATAAGCAAAGTTTATAAAAAAAATTATGGATTGCAAGTTTAAGATGGGCTGGAGATCGTGGAATACCAAGTTTTTACAAAATGACTTACAGCAAAAAAAAAAAAAGACGATTTTCACCAGAAACATTAAGAATATCGGCTATACCTTAGCATCCTCTTAAGGCCACCAGTGAGATCCCTTATTGTGATTTTTAATGTTGTGTTGTTGCAATCAATTGGATTGTTTTCCTAACCAAGCAAAGAGTATATGACCTTCAAAAGCCAGATAGCATCGAAGGTGAATACACCATCTGTTTTCCTAACCCTGTAAAGAGTGATGTTATATACCTTCAAAAGCTCTTAAACTTGCAAAAAAATATTAGTCGGCAATGAAATTCTTCAAGTTCTTCAACTACATAATGTATTCCTTGTCCTCTTAGTAACCCCTCATACCTCCAAATATGTGGGGAAAGCTCATCGAAATTCCTTCAAAATAAAACACAACAAAAAACCAACATTAAAATCTACAGATAACGCGAATACAGTCGAACACTGACCACCAAGAAGTCTGGAAAGTATAATATCCAAAAGTAGCAATCAAAACCACTTACGAGAAACAAGCAATATCCTCATCAGAAGCATTTGTATTCTTGACAAGCTGATTGTAATTCCATCTGCCTCAGCTTTAACATCAAATTCCAAAGTTGGTCCGTCTAAACATACTTTGAACCACTATTTTCTTCCTTCTCCTCGTCTTGGTCAGCTTCTTGGTCGTCTTGATCTTCGTCCTCTTCAGCATAATCACTAGAGAGATTAGGCATGTGAACTGTGACTTTGATATCCTCGCCCTAATACTCCCTAGTCAATGTTATAAATCCTCCCCTGCGTTATCCTTGATCTTGAAAGGAACCTCTCTTGGTCCCAGACATTGTAGGCTCATATCTTTTGGCTGCACAGACCATCCAAAGTCGGCAAGTTTCAGTCGACCCTGCAATAAAAAGGATAGAAACAAAATGTCATCTACCGCCTATGTATGCACAAATAACTAGGAAATGAGCAATGTTAGCAGAAAAAAAAATCTCAATAAATAAAGGATTTATAAGAAAAAAGGAGCACAAACAAAGGAGGAGCAAAGCAGCACAACCTCCAAACACAAAGAACAAACACGAGAAAATACAGACCCCGCCCAGGCTAAACAAAAACCAAGACCCTAGCAAAACGAAGACAGCCAACTACAAAAGGTCAAAGAACAGTTCTTTCCACCTAGCAATTACATCAGACTAAGTTATCAGACGTACACAAAGAATATCTTGCCCATTGAAAAACTTTCAAATTAACCAAACAGATGAGATCATCCACCTTTCTCTCCTTGTTATTGAAGGTCCTAGCATTATACTCCCACAGGACCAACAACATAGCAGCAGCCAAACAGGTCCACAATTCCTTACCATGAGCCTGAAAACAAGAGGTTGACCAGTTCTTGGTAAGCCCAAGGCAACAAATGTTGAGAATTTGGTTACCACTGGTAGTTACTAAAGCTGAAAGAGATGGACCTATGCTACAGATTATCCAGTGTTGGGAGTCTATCTAACACACAGTGCCACAAGAATAAACCGACCTTATGGGCCAAATCACTCGTCCAAATCTTCCGAGGGAAAGTTTGCAGCGAGCGCACTATCGAGTTTAACTAAGAGAGCATAAATAGCCAGCTAACTAATTTCAACTTCAGACAATCTTCTACGATTAAGGCCCATATTCCAAAGAGATTCTTTCTGCTTCAGAAAATCTTCTATGTCAGAGGAAATACTTAATATCCTTCAATGTGTGGTAAGTGCTCTATGAACTAGCAACTGAAATGTTGAAACTATGTCAAAAGATCTAATTGGCCCTGAACAAAAAAGAAAAAAGATCAAATTGATCAAACTTCAGTAATCTTGCGCCAATGATCAGCTACTAATTTCTTGAAATTTATGTACAAGCAGTCAATGAACAATCAAGATGATTCACATCCTTAACAATTATGACACAAGATTTTAAAATATGACAACCATCTGAATCACTGCATTCTTTTCAAATAAAGATAATAAGTTTCTTCTGCTCTTTATCTCAGAATCAGAAAGATCACCTTTCACCAATTGCTAATTTAACCTATCTCACTAGAAACCCATGCTTGATCTGTATGCAGCAACTGGATAGGTTAAAAGGATTTAGAGATATCAAAAGATTACCTCATGATCAAGCAACGTATTATCTTGCTTGACATCTCTATGAATGATATGCTTCTCATGGCCGTACAGACAATTCTTCTGCAGGGCTTGCAATGTACTACATTTCGATCAAAACGAAACAGAACCCAAGGAACATAATCAGTAAAGTAATTTAGTAACATAAACAACCCCAAGAAAAACAACAAGAAAATACTGAAATCAAAATTCATGGGTCTTTACTTACAGGAGCAGCTTATTGTTTCTCAGAAAAATGACCAGTTTTACGAAGTAAACAATAGAGTTCACCATCAGCAGCATATTCAAGAATCAAGAAAATACTTATATCATCACCAAACCAACCAGAAAGCTAAAGAGGACATCTGAAGAAGAAGAAGAAAACTAACAAAAGAAGACGCAGAATTTTGTTTGCCAAAAGAAAAGAAAAGTAAGGAGGACATCAGTAAAAGCAACAAAGTTAGCACGCTAAACCACACATTGCCAAAGCCAAAGAAAAGACAAGCAGAATATTGTTTCAAGAATTTCAAATTCTAAAATTGATCACTTGTTTACTCAGTAAATCTTACTGGTTAACTACATTCATAAAATGGGAAATCAAATATTTGGAGCTACCTACAAAGCCATAAAACATTCATTTGTGAACACACCATCTGTTTTCCTAACCCTGCGCAAGAGTATATAACCTTCAAAAGCTCTTGAACTCGAGCAACATCTAGTTGGCAATGAAATCCTTCACGTTCTTCAACCACGCAGTGTATTCCTTATGCTCTTTCTTAACCATGTAGTCATGTAAGAAATTGGCAATGCTTGGTTTAATCCCTCTGACTTCCAAATATGTGTGGAAAGCTTCCTGCAGGTCCTCATCCAAACTCCTACAAAACAAAACACAACAAAAGACCAACATTACAATCGATAGATAACCCCAAAACCAATAGCCAAAATTCAAAATGAATTCCACTTACGAGAACTCAGGTCCTTCGTAAGCAATATCCTCATCCGAAACATTTGGATTCTTGACAGCCAAATTGTTGATTGTAATTTCATCTGTCTCAACCATAACATCGAATTCCAAAGTTGGACCGGTTTTCTTCGTAACAGTTACAACCATATCAACAGGCTGAGAACCAGCTTCTTCTTCCACCTCCTCACCGCCTTGATTTGCTTCCTGGTTGTCTTGGTCTTCCTCCTCACCATCTTCATAATCACCAGAGAGATCAGGCTTGAACACTGTGACTTTGATCTCCTCACCTTGATAGTTCCTAGTCAGTGTAATAGTTTCAGCTCCTTCATTATCCACAATCTTGAATGCAAACTCACTTGGTGCCTCACCAACCTATTGCAAACAGATTAATCTCCTATTATGAAATCACAATTAAAGTAACTAATCACAAAATTAACACAAACCCATTACAGTAATTCATAAAACAAACTTGCCCTAACATCAAAATCCTGAAATTAATTTGTAAATTAAAAAAAAAAAAATTGAATCAAAAAGGGAACAAACCTCAAAATCACCAGCCTCCTCCTCCGCATCAACGATTTCAGAATCAATAACTCTGAGAAGAGTGTCATCGGAATCGGGTTTCTTCTTAGCTAGAGCAGAGAAGTGATGATTAGTTGGAATTGAAGTTGTTCTAAATAGATTACTGCTGCTGGTGACAGTTCTAATGGCGGTGCTGGTCTTCAATGGGGTAGTGAAGATTGCAGAGGTGTAGTTTCTACAAGGAGTTCTGTTTGCTAGTGGGATTACTGAAGATGCGGCTTTCTTCATCATTCTGCTCAAAGTCGCCATTTTTGCAAAGGGTTTCTCAGAAATCTCGAGATTGTTTTTCTAGGGTTTTAGAAGGAAGACAAGTAGTTTTTCTATTGAGGCTTCAGTTTTATTAAATTGTGAATTTGAGTTTTCTTGCTTGACACCTCTCGGCCCAGAAGCCCATGTGTGTATTGGATCCGTATCCGCGTAACCGGTAATGCGTGTAAGATGACGACTCTTGAGGTGAGAAGCCAATATTGGTGCCGTGTCCGTGTCAGAAGCGCGGCGAAAGCAGAATGCGCATAGGACACAGACACGACGCATGTACAGACATCCTACTTTACTATCTAGGTAATCTAGTGTATTATGGAATATGGAAATTAGTATAAATAGTTGATTTTCGGCTAACCTAACGGCATAAAATTGAGTTTTTTCATATACATATATGCGTGATAAATATCATTAGTATAAAACAAGGTTTGGATAAGTTTGCCTTTGTTATTGGTGGTCAGGATTTGTCTGGACAAAGATAAATCAAGGGCTTTGGTTTTCCTGACCACCTTGATAGCTGTCGTATGCGTCAAAAATAATTCACACTTTCTTACTACTCAAAATATAAATATAGCAAGGGAAAGAAAGGATCGATCCCACAGAGAGGTCTTGGTTGTCAAGTTGTTTCGGTTTCCTATGATAACACGGGGGATTTTCTGATTTTTATAAGCTAAAATAAAATAAAAACAAAACAAAGAAAAGTAAACACGCAAATCAAGGTAGTGAGAATATTGGTTAAGGATTCATCTTCATTCACAAATATGTTTTCTTCACAATAACTAGAATTGATATTTAATCTCAACTTTTATCAAAAGCCCTAGAATACCTTCATCGCAAGAATATCCCGCTAATTCCCTCTTATCATCAACAAACACATTAAAAGATGCGAGTATGAGTTCTATCTAAGAGAACAACCTAACGTGTAAAAGCACTAATCAAGTTTAATTTCCTAGATGCATTAAGTTCTATGAAATCAGGCCAATCAAAGCAATCGAACGTGGAAAGCGCACTAATTCAATTTAACAAAGGTTATGGTTCACATATGATTATAAGGATGCACCACTACAAGCTATAACCATATTCATGCTACTTGTAATCAGGAATCTATCACTTTTACGTATGACAAACCCTAATCTAGCAATAGAGATGAAAACAAACTCAACCGATTCGCGACTCGATCAAACAAGCATTCAAATCATGTAACAATATAAATAGTGAATCATAATCGATAATATGGAGACAAAACTAATTTATCATATCAAAAAGCATATTATGTGAAATCCAATTATTCCATAACCAATAATAAACTTAAGTACTCATGCTCAAGGAGTTCATAACAAGAAGAAATAGAAACCATATCATGTTCACAAACCCTATAAACAAAAGTAGAAGATATATATTATTTAAGATATCCCAAAAATTGTATAAAACTTCCTTTTTATAGCTTTTCTTCTTTCAAAATTAGGTTTTGTCTTCAAAGTCCATTAGTTGGAAATCCACCCGGCCCACAAGTGAGAGAAACCCGTGTAGAAATTTTGTCCCAAAATCGCTCGCCGGAAAAACGGGTTTTTGGCCGGAAGTTGGTCGGAATCCGGCGAGAAAAGTCGACGTTGATCACCTGCAAATTCTTCTCCGTCGACGGAATATTCCGTCACGGCGCCGTCCAAGTTAACGGTCAAAAGGGTCAAACTGTTAGTCAACCGGGTCAAGGAATGAGTCGGAACCCAAATCAGCTATCTTATTTGGATGGATGGGCTGAGTGGCCAGGCCAGAGTGATTTTTCACAAGAAGTGTTGCATAATCTTGGTGCATTACCAATTTCAATCCCAGCCATGATGGCCCTGCTTCATTATGTTGCTTCTGAATCTTCAATTCACCTACAAAATATCCAGCACCTTCCCATAAGCCATTCCTCCCTGCGAAACCATAATCAAAACTCCACCTGAACAAGCAAGAATCACAGTTGCACAACACCATATCGATTCATGGAAGCACCAGCTGCAACTCCCATTCCATATCTGGCAGACACAAACCTGCAATCTGCATTAGAGCACACATAACATCATCATTGTTTCTCTCCAACTTTGCACCTGCACACCCCTGAAATTCTTCATAACCCAACACCAACACTTGCTCTTCCTTCTCATTTATCCATTCCCTACAAGACCCTCTTCTACTCAGCACCAACAGTATCACAGCATTCATGCGACTTCAATTCATAACCCAACTGATCCTTCTCCACTGAACTGTAATCGCGCTTCTCCGTTAGGCGCATACCAACAGCAACCTCAAACCCATTCAACTGCAACAACTATGCAACTCAAATCAACACATTCCCGGAAGCTCATCCAAACTACATCCACAATAACATTTCTAACCTAGCCAATTCAGCTGCTAAGCACATCACCGCCAGTCACATCTCAGTTCTTCTCGGCACCAGCTGTACATTCAGATCCATAGCTGCATCATCACCACTAATTATTTCCTGTCAAACCCATGAAATTCAACTGTAATTCCAGCTACACAACACTCTACCTAGCCATTGCACCAGTTTGTTGTAAAATCAAACCCATCGTTATTTCGCAGTACCATCCTCAATTGCAGCACACAAACATCAACTTCTAACTCCTTATCTCGACAACGAATCGAACCCATCTCCGATTTTCAGCTGAAACTTCGAACCCTAATCCAATTTCTTCGTATCATCGCAGCAGCAAATTCCCTTTCTTATTCTAATATCTCAAATCAGTTCAACACAGACCAATCTTGCCATTGCTTCATTCTTCTGCTACTGCTAGTAACCCATGTCTTCTTTGTTGAACACAACTTCAATTCATTTCATACTCGAACTCATTACAGACCCATCAATCTCCTGAGATCTCGATTCATCTCAATCAGTCAACAGCTTGTTCTTCTCCAATCCATTTTTGTTCTTCATCTAACTCAGCCATTCATCAGGAATCCATCTTCTCGCTGTAATTTCTCGATCGATTGAACCTCAGTAAACTCTAAGTTCCTCTTGATTTCACAGAAACACATCTTCAATTTCGCCCACTGAATTTTTCTTCTTGTTCTTCATTTGTAAATTCAAACCCTAATTCCCATCAATAGAAGATCTTGGATTCAGTATCGTCTTACACAGATCAAACCCATTATTCAGTTCGATCTCAACATTTTATTTCTTCACGGCAACAATTTGAATTTCCATTTGCGGCTGTAATTCTCAATCTCTTCTCTCAGAATCAACAACAGTCACAGCTGCTCTTTTCCATTCCCAATTTCAGAGTAAATGATTGAGAAATAAATGAGAAGAGTGATTCTATATTTAGGGTTATAGTTGTGGGGATGAATATGACATTCCATAGTCTCAGATAAGGGCCACCTCAGATGACAGCCCCTTAACGTAAGCTGACATGTCTTTAATAGTTCTCCAAAAGAGAGATGCCCCTTAACCTTGGCTGGGCTTCCAATATTGTTCACCCGTGAGATTACAATTTTGTCCTTTTGGCTCAAATTTGGTGATTTCTTCTTCTTTTTCTCCGTGTGACTTTAGAGTACCTAATAACTCAAAAGCGAACATAAAATACATAATTTACAGGACAAATAGCAGAGAAATCATAAACAATAGATAATAAATAGGATGTATTTTACACCCTATCACACCCCTACATCTTGCACGTGTGGTGTTAATTCCAATATTATGAATGAAAAATGAATATTCAAGTCAGGATATGGAAATTCAAAAATTATGACAGGGAGGTTCGAACTCATGACCTATTGTGTCATAAGAGTGCCCTCTAACCAGTGTTCCACCTTGGTTGGAATTGATAGAAAATATAAATCAACAGTGGTGGTTTGTTCAACTTAAATACCATAATTGCTTTATTAATTAGTATTTCACTAATTGCACATAATAAATAATCTATTCATTATAAAGTGTTTTATTAATTAGTGTTTCACTAATTGCTCATAATAAATGACTAATCATTTTTTAATTATAAATATTTTCTTTATTAATTATAATATTTATTTTTATTAATAAATAATTTTGATAAATAATATCAATAGAAATTTTTGGCGACAATGAGTAGTAGAAGAGGTGGATGTCGAAAGATTTGTGGTGGTTAATGGCGGAGCCAAGCATAATTATATTTATTTTTGTTCTTTTATCGTAAAATGGGATACAAAGTCCATTTTTCACATGTATCCAACTTGCCAAGAATTTTTTCTCCCTCCCTCCTCAAAATCCTAGCTCCGCCCCTGGTTTGCGGTGGAAGAAGTAGTGACGGTGAATGCTGGTGAGTAGTGATGGACAATATTAATTTTATGTTGTCGTTACCACATCGATAACATCATAGTGTGGAAGATGTGGTTGGTTGTTTTTAACACTTATTTCAGGGATGATATCATACAAGACAATATTTTCATGATCATAGTTGGATCACCCAAATGGTGCCCCTGTTTGGTGCTATATCGTATAAATCATGATTTTTTAATGTTAAAATAAAATTGATTGAAATACAAAAAAGAATATATACACGGAAAAAAAAATAATGAAACTAATCAATTGACGAAATTTTGTTCAATCTAAACATCATACATGGCATTTGTGATTGAAAATTAGAATTGCGTCCAACAACCTACATGGGATGGGCGGCAGTGATGGTGCCAGTGGTGGAGTCAAAAACTGACATTGAGGAGGCCTATTTTTTTTTAAAAAAATGTAAGCTTTGGTGGACTAAACCATAAATATATATGGACAAAATACTATTTATAAAATAAACTAAAAAAATAATGTAGTTATTAAAAATTTAAGGGGTTACAGCCAGGTTAGTCAATCCTTGGCTCTGCCACTAGGTAGTGGTGGATAAAAAGGTAGATTCATATGGTTTTATGGTGGTGGCGGGTATTGGTGAAAACATAACACATTATGTTAATTTCGTAACGCCACAAAATGTGTGACGTTATATTATAAATTATAAAACGTGGTTGATCATTTTAATGTTAAAATAAACTCGATAAAACACATGTGCAATTAAAAAAATTGGTGCAATCAATTTTCATGTTATGTAATAACTAAACGAACGACACGAATCAAGATCAGAACATATGAAATTATTTATTATCGATTTGTTTATGTAAAGAGTGGTCAGGATTTGACCTTGGAAAAGATAAATTTACCGGGGTTTGTTCAACTTAACCATTTTTAAACGTTTTATTAATTAGTGTCTCATTGATTGTTCATAATGATTAATTAAATTTCTATTAATAATCTAACATAAATACATAATTTTATTAATAAATAATTTTACTAAAAACTATATTAATTTTAATGGTGAGTAATGAGTATAAGCGGTAGCGGGTGTTTGTGAATAGTGGAGGCGGTAACATTACTATTGGTGGGAGAAATAGTGGCGGTGGATGGTTTTTATGGTGGTGGGTGTTGGTAATAGTAGTGTATAATAATAGTTTTTTCTTTTTAGTGAGTTTTATTGACCAAGTAAAAAAAATAATCTTCACAAAACTTGAAACATTGTATTGTGAAAGATGCAATTGGTTGTTTTTAGCACGATTGATAAGGACAAAAACCAAATATTTCGAGGATGATACCGGAACGTATAAGACAATATGATCATGACTGTTCGATCACCCATATTATATAAAGGCAATTGGTGTACCCGCATAAGAGAACATTATCGCTCTCTCAAGTACTATTACATTCTTTTTCCTGAAAGACCATCAATGTCGAGTTGTTTCACGACAACTACCTACAAAGACAACAACTTTCACTCAATTCCCGAAATAAAACCTTATAGACCGAGAAAATGTATTTGCATTCTAAAATATTTGTTTGAAAATTATGTTTGTTCATCAAAATCATCATAAAAAACTCTAAATCATAAATCTAAATTTCGCCTCCGATGTTTGTAGAATATTTTTTATATTTTACATTCTCAAATCATGCGACCTCTTGATGACAAATCAACAATATCAAATTACGGATCAATATGTATAGGTTTCATTCACTGGGTTAGAAGGTAGAGTAGACACATATGGGTAGATCACACAAAGCAGAACATGACTGAGAATACTTCAATAATTTGGTCAAGAGATAAGGTCAAAATTTTAAGATTAACTTTCTATAGGACTAATTAGATCGTCTTCATAGGAGCTGACTAAAATATGGATTAATAATAATTTCCACGTAAGAAAATTGCAAAACATAGTTTGGCTATCTCTGCCTATGTAAAGAGTGGTCAAGATTTGTCCTTCCTCAATTGCTATGTTATGTGAGAAGAAGGTGATATCTAAGATTGAGGTATATTCAAATCTATTAGATTTATACCATTTATAACTGGATGCCTTGAAAATAATTGACGTGTTGTTATTATTATTACAGGCATGGGATACATTTACATTGACCACACTTACGCAAATAGCTCACTTCGCAAATGATTGGTGTTGCATGTACTATCTATAATGCAACGAGGAATTTGAGAAAACAAGGCACCAGAAGCAGTGTCCTGAGTATTTTGGATATAGTAACTTAGACCCGATGTAATACTTATGTTTTTTTTTTTAGTTTTTCCACAATCTATTTATTTAAGAAAAATGAACATTGCAAATACATAACATCAACAAAAATTAGACAGACTGCGTTAGACAATAATGGCTACTGATGGTCCAGAAACGGTGAAAAAAAGGAACTGTTGTAGAAGAATTGTTGGAATATACAACAAATTACTTGATACGAATGAAAGAGGTATAACTATTTCGATTCTGAAATCATATAAAGTTCACAATACAAGATGACATCAAGTTTAAAGTTAGTAACAAACATAATATGGCTAACTAAAATGTTAAAAACAAACAAGATATCAACAACCTAAAAACTCAATACCATCCCTCACTACAGAATAAAAGTAGCACTGGTGGAGCTTACCCTCTCTCCTATTGGTTGGTGAGCGTAACCTCGCGCTCTCATTGGCTAATTAAGAAACCATTCGTATTCGTCGAATGAAATTTCGTTGATCTGAAAATGTGCGGTGCAGATTGGGTGGATTATTGGGACACACGCGACGGACGACCCTCATTATTTAGAAAAATTGCTATATTAAGTTCGTGCATTTATTGTGATAATCCAGAAAATAAAGAAAAACTACTATATTAATTTTGGACATTTATGATTAAAATTAAAAAAAAATCAATTCAACATATTTAAGGAATAAATTATTTTTTGAATATTTTATAATTTCATGTATTTATTATAGAAAATCCAGAAAATAAAAAAATACTATATTAATTCTTACATTTATGAATAAAAAAAATCAATTCAACGTATTTATGGATAAATTAATGAGATTTATATTATTAAAATATTTTGTAAGGAAAAATAGAAAAAAAATATAGACATGACAAAAATATTACGAATTAATCTTTATTAATCTTTTATGCTTTCATGTAGTTATTATAAAAAATCCAGAAAAAAATAAAAAATAGTATATTAATTTTGTACATTTATGATTGAATAAAAAAATCAATTCAACTTATTTATGGAATAAAATAATAATTTTTAAATTCGTAGAATCTTTTGTAAGGGAAAAAAAATATGAAAATGATAAAGAAAACTACTATATTAATTTTGACATTTATGATTAAAATTGAAAAAAAAATAGTTCAACATATTTATGGAATAAAATAATAATATTTGTATTTGTTGAATCTTTTATAAGGAAATAAATCTAGAAATGTCTATATTAATTTTTAGTATTAATAATAAATATCTATAAAATCCAGACATGTTTATGCATTAAAAACTGATAAAAAATCCAAGCATATTCATAAATATGATACAGAAAATAATTTCAAAGATTTTATCCATTTCAATGGGGTAAAAAAATATTTTAGTTAATATTAATATGGTCTTAAAAATGGTATGCCTTTGATATTTGGGAAAAAAAAATCAATACGAGGATAATTTCTTTAATAATACTACTATCAAGTTGTCACTACTATTATTATTAAAATCTTTTAATTAATACTAATATGTTGTTAATAAATTATGAAAATAATTTGCCTAATTTTCTTCCTTTAAGATATTGGTTGATATTGTTTCTTAATAAAAGTGATTTCTTATCGAAATTTAGTTTTGGTGACTGAATATATAAATAATTCAAGCGAAAGCCAAACCTCATTGTTTGCATGTTATTTTCTTTTCGAGTTTTTTTCTTCCTTTTTTTTTTCGGTTTCTTACAATCTAGGATTTTGTTGTCTAATCTATTTTGATTTTTTGTTTTGCATGTAATCAATAGGTTTTGGTGATGGGAGGTCAATATTAAGTTTTTACTGGTGGTATGTTTCCTACCCATTTTCAATATAGTCCATGATGTTTATGGGTTTTATCTTTTCAGAAAAATCAAAATATTTAGTTTGGAAAGGTGGTTTAGGAAGTCGACATCTCATCAAAAGTGTCCGTTTGAAAAGGTGAAATTTAAGTAACAATTTCTATTTAGGTCTCAATTCGGTTTCTGATAAGGTTATATTTTGTTTGTTAACTATCTCTATGTTTCAGGTGCGAGAGCAATTTCAGAATAATTTCATTAGAATAGGGTAAGTATAATTATTTGTGGGTGCATTTTACACATAATTTTTTTTATTGGCTATTTTATGCGGGGTTGAGGAGATTCCTACTAACAATTATGCTGAGAGCAGGTAACTGATATGGTGGAGTAATTTTTATTAAACTTTGTGGAAGAAAATGGTGGTGTGGAGTAGTAGGGTTTAGCTTATGAAGATGCGATGTAAGGTTTTTTTTTTTTGTTCTTCATTATCTATTTTATTATGATGATTTTCTTAAAATAAAATATGTATAGCAAAAGTAGGCGTTTAATTATTTTGTTATTATTTTTTTGTAATGTTGTTCACGGTAAGATATATTGAGTTACACAAATGTTTAGTTCATTGAGATTATTTGGAACGCGCAATTGGGGGATACATTGATTAATTGGGGGATATTGATTACTTCCCCCACCCCATGATTTCGGCTAAGGGGTGCCCAATTGATATGAAAGTACTAAAATACCCTTTGGTTAATTAAAAAAACTTTATGAAAAGACTGTTATACCCTTTCCCCTAAAACATTAAAATCAAAAACCAAAACATATATCCCCCATTTCTAACATTAGTTCCGGCAGTCCTTTAGGTTTAGGTTTTCGATTTTTTTTTCTTCATCGTTCTTCAACCGTTCCTTCTCTGCCGGCTCCTCACTTTGATTTTTTTTTTACACGCCGGAAATGATGAAGACCACGTCGGAAATGATGAAGAACACGCCGGAAATGATGAAGACCACGCCGGAAGTGATGAAGACCATGCCGGTACTGAGTTCCGGCATGGTTATTTATGATGAAGACTATGCCGATACTGGGTTCCTCAGTACCGGCATGGTTATTTAGGATGAAGACCACGCCGGAAGTGATGAAGAAAATTTCAGAAATGATGAAGACCGCGCCGGAAGTGATTCAATGCCGGTACTGAGTTCCGGCATGGTCCATATAAATCTTTCCATGCCGGTAGTCAAGTGAAAAAAAAATCAAGTTTCTGGATACTTTTCATCATGTTCCGGCATAGAAATTTAAGCAAAAACCATGCCGGAATTAGTTCGAAAAAAATGAGATAATCTGTTTTAAGTAGACTGGTAAAACCAGAAAAAATAGGTTTTGAAGATCAAAACCTGAAAATTTTCGTAACGAGGCCCCCCGGATAGTGGAAACAAATTTTGAAAATTTCCGGCCATGCCGGCATGGGCACAGAGCTTTTTCAGCTGCAACAATGGTGGATTCAAAGAAAAACAAATCAAATTTTCAACCTCTTAGCAGCAATTCTCTCATCACAATCATCTTCCATTTTCAAAAAAAACATTCCACTCAATTTTTTTTACCCTCCTTCTACTCCTCACTCGCACAAATTAAAATAAAAAATCAAACTAATCTATCCCCCAAATACTTAAGAATTTACTAATTAAAATTAATCACTAATTAGGATTAGTGAGGGCTAGATTAGGAATTAAAAAAATAATTACATATGGGGTCACCCATAATTGTTATTGGGACACCGTTTTTGTCCTGTAGCTATATCCCCCAATTAGTTTTGATATCCCTAAATTGCGCGTTCATTATTTGTTCATAATGGTTACTGCAGTTTACGTGTTCATGATCTAAAAATGATAAATTTTGGGAAGGAGGGACACACCTATTCATTATAATGGTAGTTGTATTTTTGTGTTATTGGTATCATTTACTTGACACAAATTCCAGGTTTTGGCCTATCGTAGGGTGCAGTGCGGGTTAATTAAATGGTGCCTATAATTTGTATTTCGTGAATCAGATGTGTTATTCCGATGAAGACACCGACATGACATTCCAAACATGTGGTGTTAGTCAAAATCTCACTTTAGTAAATCCATTTACTTCTATGTTTGGTATATCCCTGTGATTCACATGTCTTTGTGCAAGCACCTACTGGGAAAGGATACTTCGATGTCGATTTTCTTATGTAGGTGTCCCAGCTACCGTCTCAGATACCGGTGTTGTTCCAATTTAGTGTATAGCTATTCATCCAGAAGTCTGGCAGGCTCTTTGAATCCTACAAGGGAATTGGGGAGAGTCCTAGATGAGCAATCAAGGAATAAAGGTTTGGATCATGGTCGAGAAGAAACACAACCAATTTCATCCATTAATTCCTGATGCATGGGCAATCCATCAATCCATCACTTCTAACTTAGGTTCGACAATAATTTGATTTTTATTAAGAACACCCTATTACTAATTTTATATCTGGATTTTTTTTTGTGAATTGACATTACCTAAGTTTTATATGCAAATGGATTTCTAATAATTTGATACTTTCGGGCTTAAATTTACTCCATTAAGTTTAAAAAATAATAATCTCATATTAGAGGAGGGAGGACGGAAATGTGAGTAGGTTTAAATTAGGTAAACTCTTTGTTAGAATCAACATAGTTAACCAAAATGTTGGTGACTTTAGACTTTATGTAACTGTTAGCTTAATTTCTTTAAAATTAGTAATTTATACCTATTTTATTTATGGAAAGATTTAGTTTTTGAAGCATTTATAGAACGATGCATACATATTAATGACGTAATATTTTTCAACGGTTGTAATTATATATGGAAAGAAAAATTTAATTAAGTGTTTATAAAACTAAAAATATCTAAAAAAACCTTAGAGAAAAAAAATCTTTAGAGGTTTACTAATGGTAAAAGAATCTTAAACGGATAGCTTAAATATTTAATATGTTAAAAAAAAATCTTTTTCTTATCATGTATTTTCGAATTAATTTAGGGAAGAATTTTTTTTCAATTACTTTGTTATATTTTTTGTTTCCATGCAAAACAATTTAATTCCACTTCATTTATCAATTCTTATTGTTTTCTTTGCAGCCGAGTCTCAAAGGTCTATATTAAGGACACTGGCATGGAAATTTGTAAAATGAATAATTCTATTTGTCATCTTTCATATATTCTCTAAACATGTACAAGTATTTTCGATGATGTAGTAGTGAATATATAATTATAAACCAGGATGATACCGGCCCCGTCCATCGTTTAAATTCTATGTATGGCCAAAATGATAAATGTTAATAGGAAATAGGAAAATTGGAATAGAGATGGATATAAATCCCAAACAACATTGTTAAGTTATTGTCCTAAGAGCATTCTACTCTCTCTTGGCTTTCTTTTATAATTTTTTCTGATATTTTTGATGGGGTTCTACCAGATTATTGAATTATAGTTTTTTGCCGAATCTATTCTTATTATTCTTTTTCTTTCTCGAACATGATATACGCATGAAATTGCTTTGTTTAATAGACCATGTTGTAACGGCACTTCGTTAACTTGACCTACGGTTGATGTAAAAAAAAGGTATCTTTAATCGTTCATTTCCAAGAGAGTTTTATGTTTTGTTTCAAGCCACATACATAATAAAATTATCTATATGCATCACTAAAAATCCAACAACCAAATTATTTAATTAACCAGTACAATTTAGATTCTCTTTGCCAATAAAGGTACTCCGGTCATTAATTAGTGGAAAATCCTTGCGGTTAAAGTAACAATCACGAGTATTCAAACATAGTCTTAGTGGGATGTTAGTTCATTGCTTGATTACAACTTCTTTGACGGGAAGCATTTCATCTGTTTTGTACTATCTAGAATTGAAAAACTATTTTATGTTATATCGCGTGTTCTTTTAATGTCTCTAATATCATATATTAGTATTTGAGTGTGATTTTTTCATTTAATTATAAGGAGTTGGTGCCTGGGTTGGGTTGACCGCTTGATTCTTAACACAAGTATATGGTTTCTGAAGAAAGATATATCAATGCATTTTCTTGATTACATCATCTTCGACAGGAAATATTTTATATTCTTTTCACTATTTAGGGTTGAAAATCTATTTTATATTAATATCGATTTTTAGTATCACTAATATCAGATATCCATAAAACTATACAATGAGTGTGATTTCTTTGACGGGAAGCACTTTGTATGCTTTGGATTATTTAGGCTTGGCAATCTGTTTTATATTAATATCGTGCTATTTTTAGTGTCTTTAATGTCAGATTTCACCACAACTACATAATATGTGTGATTTTTCATTGGAACCTAGAAAAACAGTTGAGTTAGCCGCTTTATTTTTAACGCAAGTATATAATTTCTAAAGAAAGATATATATGTACGTTTCCTTAATTACATTTTCCTTGAGGAGAAGCACTTCATATGTTTTGCCTTATTTAGAGTTGACAATATATTTTATATTAATATCACGATTTTTTAGAGTTGACAATATATTTTATATTAACTATAAGAAGTTGGAGCCTGGACGAGTTTCGTCAATGCATTTCCTTGAAATTTTTCTTTGGCTGAGATATTGATGCCTGTTTTTTAATGTCTCCGATATAATGGCTAATGAGTCATCATTAGTGATTTTTCATTGTGTAAACTATAAGAAGTTGGAGCCTAACATAACTCTTGCTTGTGTTGTAAGACAACATAAGTAGGATATTGTAGAAACATATATAACAACAATTACTAGTATTATGAATAAGGTTTGCTTTTGGTCTTGGACAACAGAACTTGTGTTGCATTTTAACAAAAATATATGATTTTCAAGAATAACTATTTTGAACAACTATATCAATGCATTTTTTAACACAACACTGATAACATTTTGTTAGCATTGTAGACATTCTTTGTGTAGAGCAATTTATTAGAAGTTGTGTGCATAAAAACTTATTTGTTGTGAACCATTTAGAGTTTTCAATCAAGTCATTTTATATTAATATCGTTTTTTTAATGTCTCCAATATCGAAAAGTTATATTGATATAACTCTATACAAATCTCATTAACAATTTAGTATGATGTTGTCTTAACTACCAATAGTTAAATAGCAAGTCTTGATTACGAATACACACTTTAACATGTAACCATTCCAGTAATGAACAATTAAAGAATCATCTCTGATGTGATTTTTGTTTAAAATAATTTTTCAAAAGTTTTTATTTAAGAGATCAATATGATCTTGGAACTATAAAAAACAAAATAATAAAATATGGCCTTAAACAATATTCATGTAACAAAGGGAGTTACAAATAAAAAAATTAGCGAGAGGTTTTATTGGTCCAAACCACGATAATTTAATTAAAAATATGCATAAAGAAAGAAAATGGAATATCAAGAACCGGGGGTTATTTAGATATATTTGGTTCATGTACACTATAACCTATACAAATCTCTTTTGTAAAAACTGATGTTTCACCTAATCGCAAGACACATTGAACAAGACCAGGCTGATTAATTTGTTAAGTTACGAAAAGCTTATTTTATTTAAGAGTAGATTTTCCTAATTTGATTCTCAATACGAGGCCCATTCAACGAGACCGACTCAAAACTAAATTCGGATTGATTTTTCATTTAAAACTATAATCATAGCGGTTATTCTCTGATATACTACACATCACCCTTTAGTTGGACAATTTACATTCCCACCATGCCAATTCTTCAACTCTTATTGAAGAGAATCAACAGTTGGTCCCTTAATTCTTAACCCACAAATTATAAACAACCCCATCATTGGTCCTTGATATAACTTGATCCATATCAATGCATTTCATACTTGATAACATTTTAACAAATCATCTGAGATGCCTTATTTAGAGTTGACAATATATTTTATATTAATATCACGATTTTTTAGTGTCTCTAAATTCAGATATTGATGCCTATATAATGGCTAATGAGTGTGATTTTTCATTTAACTATAAGAAGTTGGAGCCTGGAAGAGCAGTTGAGTTGGTCCCTTAATTCTTAACAAAAATATATGATTTTCGAAGAACGATATATCAATGCATTTCCTTGATAACATTTTCTTTGACGGGGAGCAATTCATATGTTGTGAACCATTTAGAGTTTTCAATCTATTTTATATTAATATCGTGTTTTTTTAATGTCTCCAATATCAGATATTGATATAACTCTATACAAAGTATGATGTTTCAGTTAACTACCAATAGTACTAATACAACATGTAATTTAATGAACTGCTGATTGATTTCAAAGGTCGGTATAATTTTTCAAAAGTATTTTATTTAAGAGGATTTCTTAATTTCCAACCCTTTAAACAATATGTAATTGGTGAATAATTTGGTTCTGATTGTTAATTTACTAAATGATTGCTTCAAAAAAATAAAATAAATGATAATTGGTGTTTTCGTGGTACACTGCAGTTGTTAATTGAGATCCCTTCTTGGACTAGTGCGGGGCTTCTCCCAACTGAGGATCGATTCCGTCGTACACGGTTTGAAGCACAGGTTAAATACTAAAAAAAATTAATTATGTATTTATAGCTTAAAATATGTTAGTTTATTTGTAAAATTGATTATTATTTTATTATATTGCATGAAATTAGTTTTCAAAACCATGTTAGATCCTCAAATCATAATAATATTATATATTTGATTATTATAAAATTTTAACTGTTAATTGTCAATCTGTTGGATAGTAATTCTATAAGCTTATTAGAACTCTTATTAGGAAGGGTGCGGGGCGAAGCCCCGCCTCAATGAACATGAACTGACGATGTAAGAAATTTCAGCAGTCCCGGTGCGTAGCACGGGTTTCAAGCTAGTATAAACTTAGAAAGCCGTGGGACTTGAAGAGGCCAATTTTGAAAACTACAATCTTACAAAGCAACGATCCACAATACCGTAAATTTCTTTTTTATAAATATTCAACGTAGAATATGTCAACTTTTGGTAAAGGATCTATTGACAACCTATTAATTTGAAATAAGATCAGGGAGTAGAATATGTGTTCAAGGTTCTTTATGAGGTAATGTGTTGCCAGATTGTATTCCAAGTGAAGGTAGGAACATACGAAAGTGACAAAATGTCCAAGACTTTTGAAGTTACCAAAGCCTTCGTTAAGACAAATTGCTGGGCATAATACTTTGTTGAAGATTTAATGGCAGAGGTTCGCATATATACAGTCCCTTCAAAAAGGTAATGGGTACACATTTTAAACATTGTCATATAATGGGTGTTGAAAAATTACAGGAAAATCATGTCATATTGGATAGTTTGTATCATTCGTTCGATGCAAAAAAACAAAACAAAAAAAAACTATTCTCTGCCTATTTGGAGGATCGGCAACATGATCATGATAGATGAGTCAGCTGGGGCGAAATAAGAGCATGTGAAGATTTTTATGGACGATATTGATTAGTTGATTTCACTGAGATGAGCGCTGCTGAAGACATATTTCCAAAAAATATTTAAACTTCCATGTTCATGTAGAGCATTATCTCATTATAAGCAATGAACCTAAATAATAAAGTGTTTGGAAGTTAAGATTATATTTCTTTCGTTTGAACAAATCTCCGGCGGTAAAATATTATAGGAAAACACAAAGAAAAAAGTGAGGAAAATCCCAACTATTTTTACGACAAACACATTAAATCATAAGGAGTTGATAAGTATTCGGGACACAAATAAATTTATTGAACCCATTTTAGAGCGCAACAACTATTCACGGAACCCTTCTTTTCTAATTTAAAATTATTCTTTTTTTCTATACTTGGTAGAACTAGAAATCTGAATCCGTTCACAAATCATCCCAAACGAGTAACATCTCTCTTAGTCCACAAAATTTACAAAAACCATATAAAGTACGTAATCCCATCTAACCGCGTTTAGCTTCCTCAGCATACTCGTATGCTGCCTCAAATTTCACTGCTTGACTAAGAAGATCAATCATGCATTTCTAATAGTTATCTAGTCACCATTGTTGTCTTCACTGTGGATTGAACACAGTGTCTGTATGTGTTTTTCGATAGGTTGCTGAGTTACCAAGATATCTTCCTTTCAGGATTGAGGATATTGCAGAGGAGGGAATTCTAATATTTACTAGAGAGTATCAGGGCGAGGGTACATTATCATTCCACATAATATTAAGAGGGAATTCTATAGAAGAATTATGATTTATCATTGTGTAGTGAGGGAATTCAATAGAACATTTGTCTTTTGTCCGCATTCAAAAATACAAGCAGCTTCAAGAATAAAATATCTAGAAAATATGTGGAGAATACTAACAAACAAGTTGCTACTGGCAAGCTAACACTAACACAAGTTTTCCGGTACTTCGAAGTTTCCATAAGCCAGCTGCATCAATATATGCCATAGGGTGCCATATTTGGCGGTTTAAAAGTTCCTGCAAGGATTATATCCCTTGCATGTTTTGTGCCTGGCATGATTGTGTCTTTTGGTGAAGTTAGTAAACATGGATGAGCTAAGCCCTAGCGTGATAATGTAGGATGAACTGATGGGGTGGGAATCGGGTAACCCGAAAAAGATGGTGCCATTATTTGATGGTTTGAAATTGATGGCATCAACTTAAAGCTGATGCATTTGACTGGTAACGAGTGCAAAAACTGTATCACAACAAACCAATTCAATCTTTCAAATGATTTTATAGCCTGACTTTGTCTACTACACCAAACTGATTCTATTGCTTGATTTTTCTAAGCTTTTGTGCTCATCTACTGGTATGATCAATATAGTTACATAATATATATATAGTTTCTGAAATGCACTAAGAATCACATGACGCAGAAGTAAACAAGAAGCAAAAAACTAAAAAATAGATATCACTAAAATTCAAATCCATCCCAATCCAGAACAAAAAAAATGACAACTGGGCAAACATCCCAATCCATTACATACCTGGACATGTTCATCTAATCTATAACACAACACAAGATTAAAGTAGCCAAAATGAATGGAGTGCTTAGACCTCAAGTGATGACAATGTGCCTCCCTCTTGTTCAAGAGTGTTGGACACCAACAACAGGCACCATACAATTTCCCACCCGCTGGTATCCCTCTAACGCCACCAATATCCCCTGGAAACACCACAAGAGATTAAGCAATTCAAAACCACAAGAGACATAAGAATGTCATTAGACTTACCGAAATTTTTGTTAAGATTAACTAAGAAATAGCAGATCATTTATCAGATAAAACTTAGTACATGAGATATGAAATTTTTACCCCAATCTCTGGCGCTTGGGTTCTTTCTTTTTTCCATTTGTTGTCCTTTTCTTCGACTTTAGACAAACAAGGCTCTCCACATAACTCTCTGGAAACCTGCTCATATTAATATTATAAATATCATCGACTACAACCTTGCTAGTTCCATTATTTTGACCCCATAACTTCAATCGTCCGGAAGCAAGAACCAGAATGTCACCATTTTCAAAAGCCCATATCGGCTTAAAACATGGAATCTCAGTATTTTTTATTTGGGTAGTGGTAAATACTTTAGTCCAAGATTCACTTACTCCATAATCTTTCATCACCCAAATATCAGCTTGAATACCTGGATATAAAAACACTACACAAAGGCAGTCTCCTAACATCCCCACTTGTTTATCCGAATTCAGATTTCGTAGACGTGGCTTAGTTTCTTCAGGAAAGGGAACATCCGTGAGTCTCTCCCTGTTAATATCGAAACGAACTATAACTTCAGAGTTGGTTCCTTGGTTGCGGGTTGTAGCGCCTGACCAGTGAAGAGCACCATTGATAAGCAATCCGGGAAGCCTTTTGCGCATCAGATGACAAGGAAACATGTAACAGTCTGTCCGTTGAATAGTTTTCCAACGCTTGGTTCCTAACGTATAAACTTGAATTATACGGAACCTAGGACAACCAACAAGACTTTCATTAAAGAACATTTTCACTAACTTGTAATCATTGATGTTGCTATCATAGCCGAACCCATATCTACTACTAAATTCAGCCACATCTTCAGAGAATTGTAGTTTGATGGTCTTATATTCACCAGTGGCTGGGTTCCAAATGCATGCACAATTTTTTGCCTCAATACCCCTTCCACCACTAGAAATACCGAAACAAATCAGTCCATTACAAGAACCCAGAGTTACGATACCCTCGATTTTCTTATTTTCAAATGGGTAATCCATTGAAACAACCTTCAACTCTGATGAAGATGAAATTGATTTGTAATCGATGGAGTTAATCATAGGGTTCTTGCGGCCCTGACCAAGCATAAGTCTAAGGTTGTTCTTACTCTGAATTGATAGATTAAGGTCATTCTTAATAAACTTAGGGTTACAAAGTAGATTATACCAAATCTTGCATACACATCTACATGCTAAGATTGAATTAACTGGTAATTTGAGAAAGATATCTACCTGAATCTCTTCCGGGAGTCTCCATATTGACATTTCTTCAGATTACATTCCAGGAAACCAGAGACAGACGAAGAGATCGAGAGAGTTCTGGCCGCCTTTGAAATGAATTCAAATCTAACTAGTAGAGAGCAGGGCTAGTTGGTTTGGCTAGTTAGACCAAGCACCAGGGTCATCCTAGGTTTGAGGGGGGCGAGGAAGCACTATAGTTTAGGGTTTCAGGCTTGGGAAAAATATGGTTTAATCCAAAAGTGCGTAAAATAATTCGTGTTAGTCCTTGCTGAGTTAACTAGGTACAATTTAGTCCAAAAGTTATATACAATATAAAAAATACACAAATAACCTTCCTGATTAACAATTTAGTCCAAATATAATTACAGTTTAGTCCAAAATAATTCCTGATGATGTCAATAATTTTAAATAATATAAAAAAGATTTGAAAAAGATTTATCTTTTGCACCATTAGTCCAAAATTTACAAACTTTATAAATTCGGAAATCTTTTTCCGAAATCTACAAAAAAATACCCATATGACTATATAATTTTTAGTTTTTTAATATTTTTACATAACATGCATGATATTACAATTACAGAATCGGACCTATTTCTTCTTGGGAGTTATACTGGTGCGGCGGTGCCCAATACATACACCGCTGCAAAATATGCATAAAACCAATTATTCACGACATACAAATATATTTTTTGATGGAAAACACACTGGTGCATTAGTATATATACTCCTGCAAAATATATATAAAATCGATCATTCATAGATTGACACGAACCTACTTTTTCATGGACAATACACTGGTGCACGAATATGTACACCCCTATAAAAACATGTATAAAATATTGACACGAACCTATTTTTTCATGGAAAATACACCGGTGCACCAATATGTACACCCCTGTAAAACATGTATAAAATCGATCATTAGTAGCATACAACAACCCAATTTTTTCATGGGAATAACACAGATGTACACACCTGCAAAACATGTATAAAATCGATCGTTCGAAGCTATAACAAACCTACTTTATTATGTGAATTACAATGATGTACCAATATGTACACACCTACGAAACATGCATAAAATTTACACAATGGTGCTCCTACAAAACATGGAACAAATCAAACATATTTCATGGGAATTAAACTGGTGCACTAGTATGTACACACTTATTCATATTGTATAAATATCATATGGAAACTCAGATGGATTTGAACCATCAACCTCCGCAAACCTTGTGATAGGTTTGGGCGCCCTACCATTTTGAGCTTATGACTCCCAAAATTTAATACATAAAACCAAAAGGATTGATGTCAAAGGTGCATCAGGGTATACAGTGTTGCACCATTGACAATCAACAGGTGTACAAATATGTACGCATTAATAATCAACATGTTCACAACTATAACGTCAATTATTTCATGTTCCCATAGACTTAGTTCACTTACTTCTAAGTGCCGGTCTCTTCTAACCTATATCACCAGTTTTGTACCAAGAGATCAAAATCAGTTCGGGAAGTGCACCAGTGGGATAATGAACATCCGAATGATTTTGTCAAAAGGTTTAAGGTTCAAGCACTCGACTGTCACGACCCAAACGTGACTGAGAAACAACTGGTGAACGCGTGCATCAATGGTATGGTTCCTAATTACCGCGCCTTGCTAGAATACTTGCGCTTCCAAACATTCTCCGAACTCCATGAAGCCTCTAGACGATATGCAACGACAGCACCAGTATTACTAGAAAGAACTAGGCAAACTCGAGCCGAAGACACGCGTGAAACTCGCGGGAATAGACGCCTCACCAACAAGCAATTTAATGCCGGCTCATCCTCCGTGAACATAGTGAACAAAAGAGAAAAAAGGAAGGCCCAAACTACAGGCCACCAGCCAAAACGTAAAGCACGGGTGCAATGGGAAACCCCTCCACGGAAGACCTCCACTAAATCTCCCATGCATCATCATTAAACCGAAGGGAATACCTTCGATTTCCCGTTTCCCATCGAGGAGGTGATTGACCTCCTAGAATCATGGATTCAAGACGATATTATCAGACTGCCACCTCCTAAACGTCCACCAACTGAGGCTGAGATAGCAAACACCAAGTACTGTCATTACCATAGATTCGTTCACCACCCGACCAGTGATTGCAACAGACTAAATCATATTTTCAAAGAAAATATTGAAGTGGGAGAGCTCCAACTAGGAGACGAGGGAGTACATCGAGACCCACTCCCAATAAGAAACTGTGGTTTCTCTGGGGACTCCGTGCACGAGAATGTACAATCCATGATGCAACATGTATGCAAAATTCTCTATCTTTCCAAGGTGCAGTGCCAAGATATTTTCGCAGCTGTTGTATCCGGCAAACGACTTTTTCTCTCCCCCAGAAATCACACCAGGGGCCCAAGCTTTCCAAACGGGCGGAATCAAAGGGGAGAACTGGGGACGGCTGACCAAGTCCCGTTTAAAAGGTGTCGAATTTGACAACACGCTCATCGACGCGGCCTCTGAATTCAACATTATTACTTTCAAGACATTAAAGGCTGCGGGATTTACAAAACAAGACGTTACCCATTCTCCGTATGTGATTAAGAACCCGAGAGGAGAAGCTTTGAATGCGCATGGCTACATCAACCTCGAGATCAAGATGGGAGACGTTATAACGAATAGCAAATTCCACATTGTCAAAGAACTGGGTCACGACATGATATTGGGGCACTTATTGGTACTCGACAACAAAGCGAAATTAGATGTGCACCCTCTACTGACGTCCATGCCCGAAAGAGTTTCCAACAAATCATCTCACTTGTTATCGCATCGACAAGTTATCAATGAAACCCAGACATCTGGAAAAGACCTGTTGGCGCTAGCTCATGGATTTCAAACGCAAGTAAGTCTGATTGAACGACCTTCTCTACAACCAGTCATTCCTTCCCATATTCCTTCATGGGGACTCGGTGCGATTACTAGCACGGACGCTGTCAAGAAATGTGAATGGGGTGCTGGGCCGTTTGAACACTTTGCAAAAAGCTTGGAAACTTCCATCGAAACCAATGAAGCCAAGAATCAAACGGTTGCACGACGCCTAAACCCATTTTCAATCGGAGATATAGTGGTTAAGGTAAACTCGTTTCAAGTTGGGAAGATGACGGTAAAAATGGCTATTTAAATTGATTCGCCCAATGGAAGAGAAGACGAGCCGTATCTGGTGGCGGACATCCTTTTAGGAGGATAGTTCACTCGCGATGGATCAAGGCCTCCAATCCCTAAATGCTGTACTTTTCCATGCACTCTCCCTTTAGTATTTCTTTTACAATTCCTCTAAGTAGTTGTATTTCCCCAAGATGAATACACCGTTTGTATTCTTCCCTGGAATTTTATTTTTCATCAAAAAAAAAGTATAAATACATCTCTTTCCAAACGAGTTCTCCAGAGAAATACATCAAACTAACCAAGAAAAGCACCGCAAAGCCATCATACCACAACCAGAAATACCTCATTCAATCATTCAAAAAAAAAAAGTGAAATGTTGACTGATGAAGAAGAAGGTAAAGATGAGTTTACGAAGAACATCAGGGGAACTAAGCAACTAACATGAATAACAAAAGGAAGGAACTAGCCCTCGAAGGATGGAACACGAGCTCCCTTGGTTAAGGCTATCTTCAAGCACTTCCCCCAATAATCTCTCAGGCAACAAAGATTCCATTCAATGGTGTTAGCAGCAACAACCTCAACATCCCATCCCGAAGCAACCACAGCAGCAACAATGTCCGCTTCGACGACCGGTTCATCATACGCCACCATGACCACTCCAATATTGCCAAGGACACCTCTGGCGTCAACTCCAAAGACTACTTCGGTCCTGTTAGATGCTCCCTCGGAGGTTTTCTTATTGACCCTTCGAAGAAGATTTTTTTGATTCATCCGCATCAAAATCGAGAACCATGGCGCTTTCCTCCAAAAGCTTCACATTCTCGATTTTTCGTTGCTCCGACCAAGAAATAGTTCGATCCACCTTATAACTGGACCGAGGAAAGGTTTTTCCTCACTGGAAGTTTTCAACACGCCAAGGTTCTTCCTCATTTTCTCGTCCCTCCTCCATATTCACCGAACCCGAGAAAGTCCGAACACGCGCCTGCACTTCATGGAGATATATGGAAGGGAGGTCCTTGATGATTTTACCAGATTCAGGAAACAGAGATTCGATTCTAGATAATGCCTCCTCATGAGAAGAAGAGCGGTTTCCACTAATTCTGAAGTCCTTCTCCGAAGAATTAAAGACATGGCTATCCCTGGAGGGTCCCATCATACACTACAAAGAACAAGGAAAATGGTCAAGTTCCATCCTATCTATACACACATAAGAATTAGGATAAAATAAAAATAAGAAGGAAACGCGAGGCGATACCTGTAAAGAGGATGGACGAAGGCGAACTACACGAATATAGAGTTCAAGATCATCTTTTATGTACAACAAGATGAAGCAACCTCAAAAGGGAAAGTTTTTATACCGTCCGTGAGTTAAGGCATGATATCCGATCCCAATTAAACCTCATACCTGGCTGTGAGAAATAATTATGGTTGGTGAGAAAGCATGGAATAACGTGCTCGAGGCACACTAGATCGTGTTTTCTTTTCCCACCGCCAACGCTAAGCTTCGGAAGCAAAAATGGCAACATAACCAAAGCAGAAAGAGTAACACTTTTCTTCTTTTTGTGGGCGTAACGTTTTGGGTTGAAGAGAAGAAGAACTTCCAGGTCGAGTCAAATAAGAAAAGAGGCAACCAAGCCCTTGAATATAAATCACCAAGCAATCCGTGCCATATGTCATCCTCACCGCTACTGGCCATCTGAGCATGTCTCACCCCACCCCAACCGCGCCTTGTCATATTCACGCCAGACCAAGCCATCACTCCATTTGTCACGTCCCCACCATGCCTAGCCGTCCGTGTACGTCTCATCCTGCCAAGGCCACACTATGCCGAGCCGACCGCTCCACTGCCGCGACCCTATCATCCACGCGCGCTTGCCTTAACAAGACCATACCACCTCTTGGCCCTTCGAGCCAAGCCGTACAATTGCGTCGCCTTCCAAGACCGTGCCCCATTTTCCTTGGAGATGTACGACCAGACCAAGCCGGAAAATTTCATCTCACCACTCCATAGTCTGCATTCCCAGTACAAATTATGCAGGGCCACCAACACGGGAAGACAAAACTCTCTTTACTACTCAAATAGGTTAGTCGGATTCTCCTGACAATCTTTGCAATAATTTACACCTCGATTCCATCCTTGTCTGTCACCATCATATGCTTACCTAGCAACAAGGCACCTATTCCGAGCTAAGCAGGGGACTTAATGTTGATGGTGGTGTTTAGCTTAGGGTTAAAATCGTAAAATACTAAACCCTAGCAAACAGTGATGTCACAAAATTTAAAGTAACAAGCATTTACTAGGTACATTTACTGAAACCTTTAATGTGTCTCTAAATAATTATCGGGGTATCTTTTTCAAATTAGAGTTACGACAAGTCAAACCCTAATTCCCACGTGTGCCAATGGAAAATTATGCCAGCCACACTGACCGCACCAAAGCATGCCAACCATGCTAGCCGCACCTCTGTTCCAATGGAAAATCATGCCATCCACACCAACCGCGCCAAAGAATGCAAACCATACTAGCCGCACCTCCGTGCCAATGGAAAATCATGCCAGCCACACCAACCACGCCAAAGCATGCAAACCATGGTAGCCGCACCTCTGTGCCAATGGAAAATCATGCCAGCCACACCAACCGCGCCAAAGCATGCCAACCATTCTAGCCGCACCTTTGTGCCAATGGAAAATCATGACAGCCACACCAACCGCGCCAAAGCATGCCAACCATGCTAGCCGCACCTCTGTACCAATGGAAAATCATGCTAGCCACACCAATCGCGCCAAAGCATGCCAACCATGCTAGACGCACCTCCGTGCCAATGGAAAATCATGCCATCCACACCTACCGCGTCATGCCAAATGCACCTCGCCATGTCCCCATGACGCGCCACCATACATGCCTTCACTACGCGGCTATCAAAACGAAGGCGTGCAACAATCAACAGTTTCCCTTCAATCTCAGGAGAAAATCCTGACCGTCTAAGGTTACCAAACGACCTTTGCCCAAAAACCCTAGCTTGGTCACGCGCCTAGCCCAAGCTAGTCACGCCATGCGCCTGTGGAAAACCCTTGGCCCCACATGCCAAGCCTAAGCCGCACATAGCCCAAGTTATCTGCGCCATGCCAAACACACTCTACCTTGGACGTAGCTATGCTAGCCACACCATGTCAAGGCAAACGTCGTTGCCTTGGCCCTAGCCACGCCATGCGCCCATGGAAAACCCTTGGCCCCACATGCCAAGCCAAACCAAACCTAGCCCAAGCTAGCCGCGCCATGCCAAACGCATTCTGCCTTGGCCCTAGCTATGCTAGTCACACCATGCCAATTCAAACGCCCTTGTCTTGGCCCTAGAAACGCAATACACCCATGGAAAACCCTTGGCCTCACATGCGAAGACAAAACCACACCTAGCCTAAGCTATCTACGCCATGCGCCTATGACAAACCCGTGGCCCAACATGTCAAGCCAAAACCGCACCTAGCCCAAGCCAGTCACGCCATGCGCCTATGGAAAACCCTTGGTCCCCTATGCCAAGCCAAAACTGCACCTAGCCCAAGCTAGCCACGGCATGCGCCTATGGAAAACCCTTGGCCCCACATGACAAGCCAAAACCGCACTTAGCCCAAGCTAGCGCCATGCCAAACGCACTCTGCCTTGGCCCTAGCTATGCTAGTCACACCATGCCAAGCCAAATGCCCTTGCCTTGGCCCTAGCCATGCCATACACCCATGGAAAACCCTTGGCCCCACATGCCAAGCCAAAACCTCACTTAGACCAAGCTAGCCACATCATGCGCCTATGGAAAACCCGTGGCCCCACATGCCAAGCCAAAACCGCAACTAGCCCAAGATAGTCACGCCATGCGCATATGGCAAAGTCTTGGCCTCACATGCCAAGCCAAAATCACACCTAGCCCAATCTAGCCACGCCATGCGCCGATGGCAAACCCTTGGCCCACATGCCAAGCTAAAACCGTACCTAGCCCAAGCTAGCCGCGCCGTGCCAAACACACTATTCCTTGTCCCTAGCTATGCTAGTCACACCATTCCAAGCCAAACGCCCTTGACTTGGCCCTAGCCATGCCATACGCCCATGGAAAACCCTTGGCCCCACATACGAAGCCAAAATCACACCTAGCCAAAGCTAGACACGCCCAAGGCGAACCCTTGGCCCTACATGCCAAGCCTAACCACACCCTATCCTCTCCACCACGTTGGCCCTCACTACGCGGCTACCAAAACGAATGCGTGCAACAATCAACCGTTGCCCTTCAATCCTAGGAGAAAATCCTAGCCATCCAAGGTTACCATACGACACATGGTAACCTTTGGCCCGAACACCTAAGTTTGGCCACGCCAAACCATGCCATGCCAAAGACATGCCAACCTAGATGTGCCACTATACTGGCCTTCCCTACGCGGCTACCAAAACGAAGGCGTGCAACAATCAACGGTTTTCCCTCAATCCCAAGAGCAAATCCTAGCCATCCAAGTTCACCAGACGACACATGGTAACCTTTGGCCCGAAACCTAAGTTTGGCCACGCCAAACCATGCCATACCAATGTCATGCCGACCTAGACGCGCCACCATGATGGCCTTCCTTACGCGGCTACCAAACAAAGGCGTGCAACAATCAATGGTTTCCCCTCCTCTCAAGATACAAAATCTCGACCGTCGAAGGTCACCAGGCTAGCAAGTCTCCCGAGCTCGACTTTCCAAGCCACAACAACATGTTTTCACAAAAACATTCGAGACATCAACACAAACTGGGGGATTCTCATTAGGGTATTAGTTTGGTGGTCTATAGCGTGCGGCATACACAAATGCCCGTTTCAATATAGTGTAATAAGAATAAGACGGTTAGTAAATGAAAGAAGCAGCGGTGAAACGCTCTTTCATTATGGAACATCAATTCCATCAAATTTCATCAATAATAGGCGTTAATTACCACCTCTTATTTAACTCATCCGTTTTATTTTCTTATGAGGCCAGAGTACGTTTCTTTTTAGACTTGTATAAATAAGATTACCTATTTCTAACCAGAACACAAGTTTTTGGTCAGGGAAAAATACCACACTCAGAAAGGCAACTCTTGCTAGCTTTCTCAAAGCTTTCACCTTCTGATACAAGTCAAGTACTACTCTTCCAGAATTATTCTGGTCTCAACACTCTCTTAGCTTCCCTCCCTAAACCAACCCTTCTCCTCCACTTTGTGACCGAAGCAAGTCTGGAACGACCATTTCTTGGTTTAGGCCGGACTTGTACAGATTGATCTCTCGAATCTAAAGTACTCCCTTGCAGTACATTGTTTAGGGTTTAAATTGTTTCTCACTTTCACACCCGCAATTACCTAAATCTGCATAAACCATTTTCACCTATAAACACCGACATAACATACAAAACACAAGCAATTACAAGAACAACAATTAAAAGTTTTATGAATAATAAACTAGTTAAAACCTATAATAAACAACAAAATTCATATCGTAATAATAATGAATATTAAGAATTCATTTTAACCAAGACACTAAGAACATTTTAGTTGAAAACTTAACTAAACGTACAAATAGTATATTAAAGGGGAGAAAAATGAGAGAAATTAACTAAAAATTAACAAATAGTATATTAAAGGGGACTAACCAGCCACGACATTAAAAAAAGAGGGTGAAACAAGTGCAGGCACTTCCTGCAATATTGTTGAAAGATCTATGACCACTTCCTAACTTGCTGGTGGCACTATCATAAGTGGAGAATCAAGATTATATCATCAAAAAAAAAGGATGATAAGGTTCTATGAGAAACCATACTCGTGGTGGCATTGTCCCTTTAAAACACCATATGATATTGTGTCATAAAAATGTTTTTTAATATATAAATGATGGTTGCATCATTATTCTAATATGTGTTTTAGATTGTCCCTAACATAGTTGAGCCATATACATGAAGCGCCATCGAGTCATAGACCATAAATTGTGGTGCAAAATGCTTGAATTTATTGTCCAAGGATGGAAATCATCTTTTCTAACATTTGGATGGGAAACCATAAAATACAAGCAGTGGACTTGCTTTTGTAAAGATCCATTCTTTTAAATAACTAAAGCAGAAAGAAGACTGAAAAATAGCACAGTAGAACCTCCATATAAGAATACTCTATAAAGGAATAAACTCTATATAAGAATTAAAAAAATTGGTCCCAACTTGGCTAAATCAGTATAAAAATTACCTCTATATAAGAATAACCTCTATATAAGAATTTTTTTTTTTACGGTAGCATGATAAAGCTTAATCTAATCTATCTACATATGCACGTGGAAAAAGTGGAACGATTTTTGGGCACCCTTCATTTTTGCGGTGGACCATGGCGTGTTTAGGCCATCTACACTACACTTATAGTTATGGTGTTCAAAAATTAGCAAGTAACTAACTTACCCTTATCCTAATAGTTGATCATGGATTTTCACCAGAAGCCGAGGGAGAAAAAAAATTTATAAAAAAGAAGAAGAAAATTATGCACGAGACTTGGCCCACCTTCCGGTCGGCCATGCCATATCTATCGTGGCCAGTCCCCTCTCCCTTTTTTATTTTTTTAATGAATCGTCTTGTGACGAGGTTATTCTCGTGACAGCCACCGTAAGGCCAGTTTTTATGGGCATAGCAAACTGGCCAGTTTGCCAGTTTTGCACCCACTATGGAGGTGACAAACAAGCAAACTAACACTTAGCCAGACCAGGTCAAGTTTCCACCGAGCGGTCGAGTCTCGACCGTTCGGTGTAGTGTAGATCTCCCGGTGTAGTCTCCACCTCTCCCGGTGTAGTCTCCACCTCTCCCGGTGTAGTCTCCACCGCTAAGTAATTTTTATATTTTTGTTTTACTTCTTCTCTCCTACATTTTAGTTATTATAACAGAGTTTTATTATACAAGGGTCCCACAAAATATTATATAATCCTTAAAATTTAATAAATACGCCCACAAAACACAAACAAGTAATATTTTTTTGATAAGGGTCCCACAAAACACAATAAAATATACTACTTTAATAGAATTTGCCAGTTTTACCATAGTGAGGAAACTAGTTTATACCCCTCACCATATGAACCGTCCTAAAGATGCACCTTTCAACCCTTGGATATTATCTTATAGATGCACGCACATCTCGAGACACTATTTATAAATGAAAATATCTTTTATTATTTTTATTATCTTTGAAGTCCCTGTACTTAATCTAATCTATCTACATATGCACGTGGAAAAAGTGGAACGATTTTTGGGCACCCTTCATTTTTGCGTGGACCATGGTGTGTTTAGGCCATCTACACTACACTTATAGTTATGGTGTTCAAAAATTAGGAAGTAACTAACTTACCCTTATATCCTAATAGTTGATCATGGATTTTCACCAGAAGCCGAGGAAGAAAAAAAATTTATAAAAAAGAAGAAGAAAATTATGCACGAGACTTGGCCCACCTTCCGGTCGGCCATGCCATAGCTATCGTGGCCAGTCCCCTCTCCCTTTTTTATTTTTTTAATGAATCGTCCTGTGACGAGGTTATTCTCGTGACAGCCACCGTAAGGCCAGTTTTTATGGGCATAGCAAACTGGCCAGTTTGCCAGTTTTGCACCCACTATGGAGCTGACAAACAAGCAAACTAACACTTAGCCAGACTGGTCAAGTTTCCACCGAGCGGTCGAGTCTCGACCAGTTCGGTGTAGTGTAGATCTCCCGGTGTAGTCTCCACCTCTCCCGGTGTAGTCTCCACCGCTAAGTAATTTTTATATTTTTGTTTTACTTCTTCTCTCCTACGTTTTAGTTATTATAACAGAGTTTTATTATACAAGGGTCCCACAAAATATTATATAATCCTTAAAATTTAATAAATACGCCCACCAAACACAAACAACTAATATTTTTTTGATAAGGGTCCCACAAAACACAATAAAATATACTACTTTAATAGAATTTGCCAGTTTTACCATAGTGAGGAAACTAGTTTATACCCCTCACCATAGGAACCGGCCTAAAGATGCACCTTTCAACCCTTGGATATTATCTTATAGATGCACGCACATCTCAAGACACTATTTATAAATGAAAATATCTTTTATTATTTTTATTATCTTTGAAGTCCCTGTACTTAATCTAATCTATCTACATATGCACGTGGAAAAAGTGGAACGATTTTTGGGCACCCTTCATTTTTGCGGTGGACCATGGCGTGTTTAGGCCATCTACACTACACTTATAGTTATGGTGTTCAAAAATTAGGAAGTAACTAACTTACCCTTATCCTAATAGTTGATCATGGATTTTCACCAGAAGCCGAGGAAGAAAAAAAATTTATAAAAAAGAAGAAGAAAATTATGCACGAGACTTGGCCCACCTTCCGGTCGGCCATGCCATAGCTATCGTGGCCAGTCCCCTCTCCCTTTTTTATTTTTTTAATGAATCATCCTGTGACGAGGTTATTCTCGTGACGACCACCACCGTAAGGCCGCTTTTATGGGCATAGAAAACTGGTCAGTTTGCCAGTTTTGCACCCACTATGGAGGTGACAATCAAGCAAACTAACACTTAGCCAGACCAGGTCAAGTTTCCACCGAGCGGTCGAGTCTCGACCGTTCGGTGTAGTGTAGATCTCCCGGTGTAGTCTCCACCTCTCCCGGTGTAGTCTCCACCGCTAAGTAATTTTTATATTTTTGTTTTACTTCTTCTCTCCTACATTTTAGTTATTATAACAGAGTTTTATTATACAAGGGTCCCACAAAATATTATATAATCCTTAAAATTTAATAAATACGCCCACAAAACACAAACAACTAAATTTTTTTGATAAGGGTCCCACAAAACACAATAAAATATACTACTTTAATAGAATTTGCCAGTTTTACCATAGTGAGGAAACTAGTTTATACCCCTCACCATATGAACCGGCCTAAAGATGCACCTTTCAACCCTTGGATATTATCTTATAGATGCACGCACATCTCGAGACACTATTTATAAATGAAAATATCTTTTATTATTTTTATTATCTTTGAAGTCCCTGTACTTAATCTAATCTATCTACATATGCACGTGGAAAAAGTGGAACGATTTTTGGGCACCCTTCATTTTTGCGGTGGACCATGGCGTGTTTAGGCCATCTACACTACACTTATAGTTATGGTGTTCAAAAATTAGGAAGTAACTAACTTACCCTTATCCTAATAGTTGATCATGGATTTTCACCAGAAGCCGAGGAAGAAAAAAAATTTATAAAAAAGAAGAAGAAAATTATGCACGAGACTTGGCCCACCTTCCGGTCGGCCATGCCATAGCTATCGTGGCCAGTCCCCTCTCCCTTTTTTATTTTTTTAATGAATCATCCTGTGACGAGGTTATTCTCGTGACAGCCACCGTAAGGCCAGTTTTTATGGGCATAGCAAACTGGCCAGTTTGCCAGTTTTGCACCCACTATGGAGGTGACAAACAAGCAAACTAACACTTAGCCAGACCAGGTCAAGTTTCCACCGAGCGGTCGAGTCTCGACCGTTCGGTGTAGTGTAGATCTCCCGGTGTAGTCTCCACCTCTCCCGGTGTAGTCTCCACCGCTAAGTAATTTTTATATTTTTGTTTTACTTCTTCTCTCCTACGTTTTAGTTATTATAACAGAGTTTTATTATACAAGGGTCCCACAAAATATTATATAATCCTTAAAATTTAATAAATACGCCCACCAAACACAAACAACTAATATTTTTTTATAAGGGTCCCACAAAACACAATAAAATATGCTACTTTAATAGAATTTGCCAGTTTTACCATAGTGAGGAAACTAGTTTATACCCCTCACCATAGGAACCGGCCTAAAGATGCACCTTTCAACCCTTGGATATTATCTTATAGATGCACGCACATCTCAAGACACTATTTATAAATGAAAATATCTTTTATTATTTTTATTATCTTTGAAGTCCCTGTACTTAATCTAATCTATCTACATATGCACGTGGAAAAAGTGGAACGATTTTTGGGCACCCTTCATTTTTGCGGTGGACCATGGCGTGTTTAGGCCATCTACACTACACTTATAGTTATGGTGTTCAAAAATTAGGAAGTAACTAACTTACCCTTATCCTAATAGTTGATCATGGATTTTCACCAGAAGCCGAGGAAGAAAAAAAATTTATAAAAAAGAAGAAGAAAATTATGCACGAGACTTGGCCCACCTTCCGGTCGGCCATGCCATAGCTATCGTGGCCAGTCCCCTCTCCCTTTTTTATTTTTTTAATGAATCATCCTGTGACGAGGTTATTCTCGTGACAGCCACCGTAAGGCCAGTTTTTATGGGCATAGAAAACTGGTCAGTTTGCCAGTTTTGCACCCACTATGGAGCTGACAATCAAGCAAACTAACACTTAGCCAGACCAGGTCAAGTTTCCACCGAGCGGTCGAGTCTCGACCGTTCGGTGTAGTGTAGATCTCCCGGTGTAGTCTCCACCGCTAAGTAATTTTTATATTTTTGTTTTACTTCTTCTCTCCTACGTTTTAGTTATTATAACAGAGTTTTATTATACAAGGGTCCCACAAAATATTATATAATCCTTAAAATTTAATAAATACGCCCACCAAACACAAACAACTAAATTTTTTTGATAAGGGTCCCACAAAACACAATAAAATATACTACTTTAATAGAATTTGCCAGTTTTACCATAGTGAGGAAACTAGTTTATACCCCTCACCATAGGAACCAGCCTAAAGATGCACCTTTCAACCCTTGGATATTATCTTATAGATGCACGCACATCTCAAGACACTATTTATAAATGAAAATATCTTTTATTATTTTTATTATCTTTGAAGTCCCTGTACTTAATCTAATCTATCTACATATGCACGTGGAAAAAGTGGAACGATTTTTGGGCACCCTTCATTTTTGCGGTGGACCATGGCGTGTTTAGGCCATCTACACTACACTTATAGTTATAGTGTTCAAAAATTAGGAAGTAAATAACTTACCCTTATCCTAATAGTTGATCATGGATTTTCACCAGAAGCCGAGGAAGAAAAAAAATTTATAAAAAAGAAGAAGAAAATTATGCACGAGACTTGGCCCACCTTCCGGTCGGCCATGCCATAGCTATCGTGGCCAGTCCCCTCTCCCTTTTTTATTTTTTTAATGAATCGTCCTGTGACGAGGTTATTATCGTGACAGCCACTGTAAGGCCAGTTTTTATGGGCATAGCAAACTGGCCAGTTTGCCAGTTTTGCACCCACTATGGAGCTGACAAACAAGCAAACTGACACTTAGCCAGACCAGGTCAAGTTTCCACCGAGCGGTCGAGTCTCGACCGTTCGGTGTAGTGTAGATCTCTCGCTGTAGTCTCCACCGCTAAGTAATTTTTATATTTTTGTTTTACTTCTTCTCTCCAACGTTTTAGTTATTATAACAGAGTTTTATTATACAAGGGTCCCACAAAATATTATATAATCCTTAAAATTTAATAAATACGCCCACCAAACACAAACAACTAATTTTTTTTTGATAAGGGTCCCACAAAACACAATAAAATATACTACTTTAATAGAATTTGCCAGTTTTACCATAGTGAGGAAACTAGTTTATACCCCTCACCATAGGAACCGGCCTAAAGATGCACCTTTCAACCCTTGGATATTATCTTATAGATGCACGCACATCTCGAGACACTATTTATAAATGAAAATATCTTTTATTATTTTTATTATCTTTTAATTCCTTGTACTTAATTCTATTTGTCCTCTAATCCTTCTGCCAATTTTAGAATTCTAGTCCGTGAGATTAGAACTCATGTTTTAGTTTTTTTTAGTGTTTCCATTGTTTCTAAACCTAAATGTAGGCGAATATGGACGATGATATGATTGTGATTAATGGTGTTGTCTTTATGATCTGATTGTGATCTATATTGAGATGAATATAGAATTTGCGATTGATAGACTAATATCTTATTTCTTTACTTAAATGTAAAGAACCTATTTTCGGAAACAAAGGAAGGCTACTCAACAGCCGTACATGGAGCTTACTTCACTAGATTCCGAAAGTGGTAATATCTTTTGGAAATATGAATCCCTCTACTAATTAATTTCCACCACAATCACCTTGGTCCAAACTAGCGGAAAGTTCAAAGTGTTTATCATTCAACTTTTTTTTCCCAGGACGGGATTGTACTATGTGTCAACTTTTTTGTTTCTTCGGTTGAGAAAATGTTGTCAAAGTTTTTTAATTTTGTTCAGTTTCTTATCAAAATTCCTTGTGACTAGCTTAACAACAGATATCACTATCAATCACAATCCATCTAAATCTAAAATTCTTCGAGGTATACCCACCGGCTGGAAGTTCTTCAGAAACTTAATGGACGCTGGAATGTGTTCAGTTTGTGGTGAAGAGAGTTTTGGAACTGTCTCAAACCATATCCGCGATCCAGGAGCGTGCCTACTTCAACTGCTCTTGATGTTGTAGAGAAACATCTTAATCTAAAAAAAAAAACTATCAATCACAATCGGATCATCATCCATTATCCAAAAAGAAATAAATCTCAGCATCTAGAGACACCGAAAAAACTAAAAATTAAGTTTTAATCTCACGGGCTAAGACCCTAAGATTGCCAGGGGGATAAGAGGATAAACAAAATTAAATATAGAGGTTCAAAAGATAATAAAAATTATGAAATTAATAAAATATATTTTTATTTTATAAATACTGTCTCGGGATGTGTGTGCATCTATGAGATAATATCAAAGGGTCTAAAAGTGCACCCTTACAGTGACTGTTACGAGGGTGACCTCGTCACATCACAACTCTTTTATTAATATTATTTCCTTAAATCTTGACTCCCTCATTCAAGCAAAAACTTTGATTTTCTTTGTCAAATATTGCTCAATCATACACATGGTTAACTAATCAAGTGGTCCCATCCTCATTGGGTATTTACGCTATATAGTATATTAAAATATTATGATTTTGTTGTAGAACTAGAAAATAGGGAAGAAAAGATACAAAGTAGAGACGAAGAAGGAGAGAAATTCTATTAATGTGTACAATAGAATAACATTAGAGCCTCTATTTATAGGGCTAGACACAAGGGCATCCCAGTAATAAACGGAATTTTCCATAGATATTCTTAACATAATTACACGTTTATAACACTCCCCCTGATGACATTGTGTCTAAGCTAATTACCTCGTTAAAACCTTGTCAGGAAATTCCAAAAGGACAAAACCTGATCGAAGGGAAAAAATACAATTAAGAAAACTTATAAAAGATTCGGACACGCAAATGTTGCCTCATTAAAACCTTGACAAGGAAAACCCAATGGGAAAAACCTTGATGAAGGAAAAAGAGTACAACGTGATAGTCCTGTAAAATACCTTCTAATTTGATACTCCCCCTAATAAGTACTTCAATTAAATCTTGGCTTGCAAATCTTCGAGTCGAGTCAATTTCAATAAACGAATTTCTTGAATGCTAGAGATAGCAATGCGTTCGTGAGAAATTTCCAAGTTGATGAAGTCTTCTTTTGTGTTGGTCTTCTAATGGTAGTGTTCTCGAGTCTTCACGCTTCTTTAAGTACATTGAGGACTTGCTTCTTGGATTCCTAGCTTCTCGGGAATGATTTTCAAAAGTAGTTGATGTAGATTCTTCAACAAAGTGCCAATATGCAGTTATAGTACCATAGGTGTAAAGTTTGTGATCATACCATATATAGATCAGAATGATATCCAAATTCCTAAGGGTTCTTATGTTGTTGTGGTCTAATAAAACAGAATGACCTAGTTAATGGTGGGAATCCACCAAATAACCAAAATTATACAACTCCCCCTTGGATGACCACCATGTTGAATAAATTGCCTCACTAAAACCTTGTCAATAAAACCCAATGGGAAAAAAGCTTGGAAAAAGGAAAAAGAGCACAAATATCAACATTTTGAAATAAAATAAATGTCATGTTTCCTCGTTAAAACCTTGTCAGGAAAACCACATGGGACAAAACATGAAACGAAGGAAAAAGAGTACAACTTTTGAATAGTTATGGATGCTAACTCAACTATATGAGTATTACAGAAAATGAGCATCAAAATCACAACTCTAGTCTATCTCAACGACGAGTTTAAGCTAGCATAATTCTAACAGCAGGTTTAAGAAAGGAAAAAAAATAGAATTTATGCTGCTAAAGCGTGCATTTTTGTGTTTTCAAGGACTCCTCAAGAGACCCATAAAGTTGATAGCATCAACTAATTAATCCGGATTTTTGGTTTTGTACCAAATTTCTAAAAACACAAAAGGATTGTTTAATCTGACGTAAACGAGTCAGATGGCTGCCTAAATATAACTTTAATCCACAAGGGATTACGAATTCGATAATTTTCTCCAACCACATCTTGTGTGAATGCAATGCAAGTCCTTCAAGACTACCACGCAAATGCATCATATAAGAAGAACAGAGTGTTAATGAACCAATCCTAGGGTTTGGACATATAACCCCAAAACGCTCTTAAAACGATATATTTCTCTTAATACGCAATATGACTAACACCAGCCTATAATTTTTAGGATTGGAAATTTTAAGGTGTCAAGTCAAGCTAGGATCCTTATATTACGTCAATTGAGAAATTATAATAATCCAATCTAATTTGGATTACATGCCAACCAATCACACTGTCGATATTCCTCTGCAGAGGGGTTCAAGACCACCATTTATTTCTAGTAGCTACTTTAAATGAATATTCGACAATAATTTTCTTATCACGATCTCACATAACTTCCAGTGTATGCATACTTTGAAAAAATCAAAATTTACTGGTACCAGTGCCCACGGACGAGATAATCTCCTACTATTCAAATAAAGAGATATGGATTTTGAGAATGTGAATGTGAATCGTATTATGATAGACTCTGTAGCCTATATAAAAATTCTACATGGTTGCTAGATGTGATTGAGTTTTCCTTTTCAAATGGCATAAGCTTAAATAAAATCTAGATGAAATATTTTCACGCATAGTAAATGACAGCCTTTTTCGATTTGATCAAGATGGGAGAAACGGATATAACTTTGAAGTTAATTAATATCAATGTTCGGTAATGTATATTCTCCCCCTGATTATCGCAGAAATATTTTCATCTCATATACGAAAACAAGTTTCGTAAAGTATTATCCTATTAATTCGAGGACATATACTTATAATAATTTCTGGATTTTAAAAATACCAGGTTGGACAGTAGATACTGACTCAAAGAGCCATTAAAAAAAATATCCTAAAATTGTAGTCCACTTGAAATACAAATTGAACAAACCATGGATTTTATTGATTACAACCAAAAACATATAAAATATGCAAATAAAGCTCCAAAAGAAATTAAATTTTCGGAAAAAAATTTATGGACACTTAATTTCTTTTTCAAAAGAAAATCAAATTAAGATCAATATAGTCACTACAATGACTAGTAATATTAGCTAATAAGTCGGGTGCACCCTTTGATCTTATGTGTCTTTCGGTGTTCCAACAAGTGGAATAATCCGAATTTTGGAGATTATCATGAGGAAACAATAATTGCTCAATATCCCTAAAGAATGCAGCAATTCCTCGTTTTATTGGTATCTGTAATAATAACGATATTTTATGGCTACATCCCTTTTAAGATCGATTGGGAAAAACCAAACTTAATTGGCTAATTGATTTTTTTGAGAAAATATAGAAATCATTATCGTTATGATTTTTAGAGAAAATCCACTTTGTGGTTGTTGAATGATTTTCTTAGAAGGGATAGAAATCAATAACTAAAATTGGCTAAAAGTTCTTAGAATGCCAATTTTTACATCTCACTATAGAAAATTGATGGATAAAAACCAATATCAATTGGTTTGTACAATTTACCAAAATTTAATCGACAAAAATAAAAGTAAAATATATCGTCGCTTTAGCCATCGCATAGGAAAAATCCACTTGGTGGTTAACAGATGGTTTCTTGTCAAAAGAAAAATAGAAACCATATGGAAAAATCACATGATCATTGTATAGAGAACAAGGATACCAAATTTAATTGGCCGTAGGTTTTTCAACCATGCACGTGATTAGTTACTGTAAAGGTAACCAAATATACGATACCACCAATATTTGGTGATTATAGTTTCTTTTAGAAGGATGGAAACTATAAACCATTTATTGATGGATTTTCTTTTCTTTTCTCTATAAAATATATAAACAAAAATTAGAGAAAAGAAGGAAATCAAAATTGATTTCCAAAAATTGATTATCCATATACTTGTATAATTTATATGTGGTAAATAGAAAAAAAAAATCAAAATAAAATGATAATGATTAGTTTACCGGTGAATCTTTGTTGTGTAACAGCCGCACCTTTTGATCATCCATCAATCAGTGTTATATTGTTTTTTCCCATGAACAATTAGGATGAGAAAGGTCGGATGTAGCTTTGTCCTTTAGCGTACATTAAATTCCAAGGATAATCAAACCTACAAAATAAATTAATAAAATAATATTAAAAACCTAGCTGCATAACCTTTTAGTGCACACATACGTGTGTATGCCTCTGATCTATTGTTAATTAGACCTCCTTGTTAACCTTCCATATTGATTGAGAATTTAATAAAAATAATATAAAAACGAATCAATAAGCTATCAGCCTATTGCATATTTAAATAAACACTTAAAAGAAAAAGAAAATATCAAGGAAAATCGTGATAAAAAGAGTGGTGAATCCGCTCAGCGTAGAGCGTGCTGATGACATGTTGTAGAACTAGAAAATAGGGAAGAAAAGATACAAAGTAGAGACGAAGAAGGAGAGAAATTCTATTAATGTGTACAATAGATTAACATTAGAGCCTCTATTTATAGGGCTAGACACAAGGGCATCCCAGTAATAAACGGGATTTTCCCTAAATATTCTTAACATAATTACACGTTTATAACAGATTTTAATATTTTAAATCGTAATTGTTCATTCCACAAAAGTTAAGAATTTCAATCAAAATCAAATTCTTGTGAAAATATATAATAATGCTTAAATATCCGATATAAAATACCAAAATTATCAGGAATTGACAGGCGTCGACAAGTGACCTGTGCACCATCATAGTCGGTCGGTCCACTTGGACACCATGGTCGTCCGATCTCACCATTCATTTTCCATGTTTTGATTAATCCTCGACTTGGTTAATTCTTCGTGAGTCCTCTTTACACCAATTAGGGAAATCCTCTTTTCCATCTGCACTACTAATGGCCAATCCAGGTACCCATTGACTGATTGGCCTTTGTAATACCTCGATATTCGGCAGAGGTTGGACAAATGAAATATAAGTAATGATTTGTCTTTTCCTAATACCGAGGCCGTTTCAGCAAAATTTTCTCCAGAGTTGACAAAAAATTATGCAATTAAGCGTGCTCGAGCGGGAACAATCCAGGGAGGAGTAACCTTTCGGGAAGTTGCTGTTGGATGACCGTAGCGGTGCCCGTTAAAAACCTTACACTGCCAAGTCTTTCAGGGGGTACCATTTGAATGGTCCAACGGCCAAAATCATTTTATATTTTTTTGTCTTATACAAAATGGTATCCCCTGAAAGATTTGACATCGGCCTTTAGCAATGATTAAAATTTCCACTTACCAAAAGATGCTTTTGTTTTTCACTTTCTGCAATGAAAAATGCCGGTTAGAATGTTACTTAAATGTAATCAATCATGTATATTTACGAAATTCTCGCACATGGGAAATATATTTATTTTCGAGGAAGTGTAAACATGGGAAATATATCCTGGCGTTTTTAAGGGCCACTCAAAAAGGATTTAGGGGCAAACAATAAAACAAAAAATATCACCCAAACGTAATTGTAGCCAGCCCTTATCTCGTGTAATTTATAATGGTCAAATTTCCCTTACACAATCGGGAGATAATGTACTATTTTTATCCTCTGAATTCATTCGGTAGACAAAATAAGAAGCATGCGTCCGAATATAGTGTTGGCCCCTAAATCCTTTTGAGCGGCCCCTAATGACGCCAGATAAAATCTTAGCGTTTTTATGACTTTTGGGCCACCATATATTCGGGAGTTTATTCAAATAACATATCTTCCGAATATTATTATGGCAGAACCTACCATGCCATGGCTCCAGGTGGTTCCAAGGTCCATTTTAGAAGGTTAGGCAACATACATTCGGTAGTAAATTTAACTTCCGAATGTATATTGCCCCCAAAATCCAAATTTTTTCGAACTTTGGTACTACCATAATTGGTAGTAAAGTGTGTTACTTTAACCTCCGAATATACTTAATTTTTGAATTTTAGCACTACCATAATCGGTAGTAAATTTAACTTCCGAATGTATATAGGCCCCAAAATGAGATTTTGCGGAAATCCTAAAATTTTCGAACTTTGGTACTACCATAATCGGTAGTAAAGTGTGTTACTTTAAACTCCGAATATAATCAGTTTTCGAATTTTAGCACTACCATTATCGGTAGTAAATTTAACTTCCGAATGTATATTGGCCCCAAAATGAGATTTTTCCAAAATCCTAAGATTTTCGAACTTTCATACTACCATAATCGGTAGTAAACCGTGTTAATAAGTGATGCTTATTATCTACCGATTGTGTTCATGGCTCCAAATTAAAATTTTCAAAACTTAATAAAATTTAGAAATTTTCTACGTTCACAATCGAAAGTTCACAATCGAAAGTTAATTGTGTTCATTATCTACCTATTATGTTTAATTTTTAGTACAGAAAAATTGAAAATTTCAAATCAAGAATAATCGGTAGATAACAATGATTGTTATCTATCGATTCTGGTTAATGTTCATCATTTCTTAAGAACATCATCCATAATCGGTAGGTAAAATTGATTTTTATCTACCGATTATTGTAGAACCAAAATTCGAAATTTTTTTTTTTTTTTTTTTGCTAACAATAACTAAATGTACGCTAACTACCGAATTCATGTTTAATTTCCGATTATAGAAGGGCAATTTTGCCATAACGAAAAAAAATGATTAGGGGTGAACTCAATTTAGGTTCAAGTGACCCTATTTTGTTTTATTGTTGGTTCCTAAATCCTTTTGAGTGGCCCCTAATGACGCTAGGAAATATATAAGTTAACAAATTTCTTTTTTTTTGTATGCAAACCAAATGCTGAATAAGATAAAACATATTTTGCCTTAAGATGGTATACCCCCAAGCAAATTGGTACCCCTATTAACATCCATGTTTTTTTTTTTTGGGTATGTAAAGTAAGTCATGATCAATGAAAATGCCCAGATCCCAACACAATTTACATTTAAATTTTTATTTATATGGTTCATGTGCATGACTTGCGTTAATGTAGCTGTGTTTACGAAACTATTCATGAACCACCTCACATAGGGCGTTCATGATCGGTTTTGGTTCGGTTTCTAGCCAAACCAAAACCGAACCCAATATTATCGGTTTCTAAAAATATAAACCAAACTAATCCATTAATCATTAGTTCGGTTTCTAAATGGTTTTAGCTGGTTTCGGTTTGTTCCATTGGTTTAATAGAAAATCAATTGTATGTCAGCTTTCTGAAACTGACATTTCAATTCCTTAAAAAAAAATAACACAGTTGAATTTTTTTAACCTACCTGTAGAATGTAATTAACACACAAGCGTTGTTCATAACTCAAGTTTAAACGCATAGTTCAATACATAAATATTTCAGATTCAAAATACTGAAGAAGAGAAAAAAGAAGAAGAAAAAATATGATCTCGTCTGGGTAAGGGTAAAACTTGGGTTTACAAAGTGTGAGATGGACGGCGTAGATTAAATCTATCTAATTTTAATCAACGGCCTATACTTAATGATTTTCCATTGGTTTTTGATTTGGTTTTCAGGTCAAACCAAAACCGAACCAGTAATGTCGGTTTTCAAAAAAAATTACCATAACCAATCCATTAGTAAATGGTTTGGTTCGGTTTCTTCCTTATTGGTCTGGTTCGGTCCGGTTCCGGTGGAAAACCGAAACCATGTTCTGCCCTACGAAGTCTGTTGTCAAGCATCAAAGTATACATTCTTTATTAAATTACAGAAAAAAACCTCTCCACCTAAAGAAGGAAAGAAAACGTCGCCGCCATTTTCCTGCCCGGAGCTAGTATCTAATTAGAATCAAAAGCTAACTAAACTAAAAACTATCTAAATAAGCTTGACCGTAACAATTCTCTTCCTTCTAAGATCCTAACAATCGACATTTCTGAGAAAACCTTTGCAAAAATGGCGACTACTACTTTGAGCAGAATAATGAAGAAAGCCGCATCTTCAGTAATCCCATTAGCAAATAGACTTCCTCATAGAAACTACACCTTTGCTATTTTCACTACCCCATTGAAGACCAGTACGTACCGCCATTAGAACAGTTACCAGCAGTAGTAATCTATTTAGAACAGCTTCAATTCCAACCCATCGTCACTTCTCTGCTCCAGCTAAGAAGACACTATTTAACCCATCTCACAGGTTCTGAATATGAAATCGATGTTGCGGAGGAGGAAGCTTGTGATATTGAGGTTTGTTCCCTTAGACTCAAAATTTAGTTTTTATTTATTTATTTTTTTGAGAAAAATTTCGTGATTTTGATGTTAGGGCAAGTTTGTTTTATGAATTTCTGTAATGGGTTTGTCTTAATTTTTTTTCATCAGTTACTTTGATTGTGATTTCTTGTCTTCGTCAATCGAACATGACTGTCTGTATGTGTGTTTTAGTTTCCTTTCAAGGTTGTGAATGAAGAAGCTGAATCTATAACATTGATTAAGAAGTATTACGATGAGGAGATCAAAGTCACAGTTTTCAAGCCTGATCTCTCTGATTGCCCGCATCTTATTGTAGATGTAATTATTACGGAAAAAAACGGACCAACTTTTGAATTCGGTGTTGAGGTTGGGAGTGATAGAATGACAATCGAAGATTTGGATATAAGAAGTTTCATTTCATGTAAGTGGAGAATTCATTCTGAAGTTTTGGAGTATGTATCTTGCTATCGGTTTTGGGGTTATCTATCGGTTGTAATATTTTTTTTTTTGTAGGTATTTTGAGGGTTTGGCTCTGCCGGAAGATCTCCACCCTTATTTAAGAGAACGAGGGATTAGACCAAGCATTCCCAATTTCTTAATTGACTACATGGTTAACAAAGAGCACAAGAAGTACTTGAAGAAATTCATTGCCAAATAGATGTTTGGTGTTGGAGAGCTTTTTGAAGGTTATTTACTCTTGCAAAGGGTTAGGAGAACAGATGGTGTGTTCAAAGCTTTTTGAGCTTTTACTGATGTCCTCCTTACTTTTGTTTTCCTCGGAACATTTTAACATCCTCAACGTAATTATTACTTACTTTGGAATCAAGTCTTTATAAGGTTTCAAAGTAATCTAAAGGTTAAAAATAGTCCCACATCGGGAAAAGGTGTTCCAAGGATTTTCCATATATGAGATTAGAATTGCATTGTTGCTCGCTAATTAGTGATGGTTTGGATGCCCACCTAATAGTCCAACATGGGCTATCAGCAGTAAAAGTTAATTTATATTTTAAGTATATTTATTTTGCTGGAGTTCAAGAGCTTTTTTTTTCGATGCAAAGACTGTAAGCATTTATTTAACACTAAAGTTGGCTGCAAATCCTCTCCTGAAGTTAATCACATTTGAACAACAAGAAGAGTATTTAGCTTCACTGATTCAAAAATGTCCAAACACCGGACTTCTACTCCAAATCCATCCTCACCTCCTAAAATGCAATTTACCAGTTCCTTCCAAATTCTTCACATTGAACAAACTCCTTGTGTCTGCACTATCACCTCTTATCAGGGACATCGATTACGCTCGAAGAATCTTCTCACAAATGCCAAATCCAAACATATTTACATGGAATACTATGATCAGGGGGTGTTCCCAGTTACAAAATCCAACTAGAGAACCAATTATTATGTTTCAGAAACTGATATTACAAAGAGTCTCTAATCCAACATCAATGGACAGAACATTATAATCACAAACTGCATCAGACACAATTCCATCCAAGCTTCAAGATAACTAGAAATTACAGCACAGGATTTAATAACAAATGCGTAAGTAAAACTATTCGGATTCGGGTATTTGTATCAGTTTCCGAGCTAGGATTACGCGGACACTCTAATCAAAATCCTAGCTCTTCCCCTCATTTTAGGCTTGAAAAATTTAAGTGTTTATAGATCTTCCCCTTATATTTGTGTATATTACATAGAGAGCCTTGAATGTTTTACTATATATTTTAAAAACTACTGATATTAGGTACTTATCATACAAAACTTGGCTTAAATATCAAAATTACGTTGGAAAGAAGTGAAAAATATCAAAATATTAAATCCAACCATACATCTAAACAACTAACAATTTATTGGATATTTTGGTGACATCATTTGAAGGAAAATACTAAGGCCTAAAAAAAATTTGCGGCCTTCGGCCACCTACTTTTACGGCAAAACTAATATACCTATATATATTTGTCCCCCCAAACTAAATTCCTAGCTCCGTCCCTGATTAGAGTGTCCGCGTAAGGTCTAGCACTGTGACGAAACCCAACTACAGAACCAATTATTATGTTTCAGAAACTGATACAAATACCCGTATCCGAATAGCTTTAGTTATGCATTTGTTATTAAATCCTGTGCTTTAATTTCTGGTTATGTAGAAGGTAGACAGATTCATTCACATGTTTTGAAATCTGGGTTTCATTCTAGTCCATTTGTTCAGACTGCATTGGTGAATTTATATGGCAAATGCATTTCTTAGACGGGGCTTGTTCTTGCAAAAATTACTGGTAATGGGTCGCAAATTTTACATTATTGGTGTTTCCCTAAAAATGTTTCAAGAAAATCGTTTCCTAGCTGTCATTAGAAGTGCATCCTATTGGAATACAACTCAAGTGTTATAAGAGGCAAGTACAATACCTCTGAACAAAAAGAACAAACAAACAAAAAAATAAATAAATCATGTGGCTCTGAGGTTCACTTGTTGAGTTGCAGTGGGAGTATGGTACTTTCTCAAGCAATACACAATAGCGGCAACACCTTCCGCCACACTTCTTGATGGCAGGCATATTACTCCAAAGGTAGTATTTCTCCATTGGCATTATTACATATAAGTCACTACCTACTAGGATCATGATGCATCAAAGGGGTGTTATACCATAGTCAATACTATATGGGAGATTTTATTGAGGAAGTAACTCTGCCGAAAAGCAACTGCGGAGCTATTTTATTGATGTTTAGAAAATAAGTTGGGTTATGATGCCTTTCACAGTTTCATCACCAATCAATGCCTAGTTTTGCAATTATATGGGAGATTTTGAAAGAAAAAAAGAATGGGAGATTGCATGATGAGATTTTCATTTGAAACAGTTTTATTGCACCAACCAGCACTGGGCAAACACCATTAAGATTTTCATCCATATGATCATATTCCAGTTGATGAATTTTAAGCTATTAAAATTTTTCCAACATAGAGATTGTTTCAGTTCATAACATATCCATAGTAGCAAGAATCATAACCTGTTATACAATTTAGTTCAATACTCCACTACGGGAAAAATCATCATTGACAACACTTTGTTAGCGTTGTCGTACCCCTACTACAACGCTTTTTTGTGTATTGTGTAGGTGGGGTATTGTAGAAAGTCCAAGCTTTTCTACAATACTTGACTAAGTGTTGTAAAGGGTGATGTGATTCATGGTTCGACAATATTTTGCCAAAGTTGTGATTCTCTTTCAATTTTTTTTGAAAGCCTAACACAACCCTTGCTTGTTGTTGCAGGATTATCTTGGACAACACAAGATGTGTATCGTAAGCATATGTAACACAACACTTGTATAAGTTGAAGGTTTATCTTAGACAACCTAGGATGTGTATTGTAGAAATATGTAACAACTCTTATTACTATTATGAAAAAGATTTGTACAACACCTGTTAGGGTTGTAGAACTATGTTGGACAACACCTAATTATGTCGTAAATGCATTCTTTCACAACCTCTGGTTTGTGTAGTTCAAATATGGAACACAACTCTTATTAGAAGTTGTGTGCATATCACTATTTTGAAGAAAAAAATTATAGCTGAAAACCAAATTGCTTGAAAGTATTTCACACCCATAATTTCATATTAACCTTGCCAAGTGTAACCAATTTACATTTATTCAAGCTACCCTGCCATTGTTAAACACACATCCAAAAAATGGCAGTAATATAGATGTTTGTTACAAAAAGTTGACTCCAAAAATATTATGAAGATTAAGATGTCAATGATAACACTATTCAACAACATCTCTAACATACTTGAACTATGGAGTCGGCATGTAGAAATGAGCATTATCCACATCAGGAGTTCACTAACTTCACACACAATGTAAACCTTCGCCTTCTACGCCGGATGCCCCACCCATATTCTCTGTTATCTTCTTCAGATCAATTCCACGCATCAAGCTCATTCTTCTTAAGTGGATTTTCAAAATAACCCATCAAGACTACAAGAAGATGTGGAATAAAAATCATGAGACGATGGCTAAGAGTAAATCATGAAACTGAAACTGAGAACTCTATTTACAGAATTTTCGATTTACAATTTCAAATGCTACGAAGTTGTTTTACCCAAAAAAATCTACTGATGAAATAATATCAAACAACTAAATGATGGGCATAGAATCATGAAAAAAATAACTATTAATCCCAGCACACAAGATCACAATGATTCAGGAGGTGAACACTACTTTAGGTGAACGTATCACATACCTCCTCGTTGTGATTTGGAAACTCAATCTTCCAGTAAATAAGAGAGCATTTCAGGGCGAGAAACAATTACGGCTGATAAGGTAATTGTGATTTGGAAACTCAATCTTCCTGTCAATAAGAGAGCATTTCAGGGAGAGAAATAATTATGGCTGATAAGGTAATTGTGGTCAAGAAGGTAAGCAAATGAGAATATATTCACAACGTGCAATCTAACCAACCTGTTGAAATCCGCCACCGGTATCCAAGAAACCATACACAACAGAAACATCACCACCATATACAACAGCCACACCACCATATGAAGCAACCACGACAGCAGCACCAAAATGATAAGGCTGCCATAACAAAGAAGCACCGAAAACTGTACACTCAACTGGCCCTGGTTATAACCAGCGATACGCTTACCTGATCATTGTGAAAATTTTACTGGGAACTCATAAAAACATACATTACAATACAAAAAAATTGCAGATCAATCTAACGGTCGGATTCTGCAAAATGGGGCATACAACAGGCCTGGTCTGTGGTAAAAATCTGTAGGTGCAGTCAACAATATAAGAGCTTCTGCACTACTTATCTATGTCGGATCCCTATGAAATTTATACAGGGCATTGAAAATGTCAGACATCAGCACATATCAAAAATTCATAAAGTTATAATGGTTATTAGTTTACGAAATACAAGGGCTCAAACAAGCCTTTTCGGAATTTAATTCATGCAGGAACACATAGGCCAATATTTAGCTTCTGCTTTCTACACTCTTACAGATGTGATCAAGGGTGACAGTGATCTGTTTTCATCATATACGAATATAACCTTGAGAACATGAGGAAGTAATACAGTCCTAAGAATTGATCTAGGTGTTATCATGTCATGTCATGACACATACAGATACAGTTAGACAGGTGTATGAGCGTACTGGAGCCACATAATGGCCCAACAAGCAGACAGCAAAAGGATTTCATATAAAACAACGAAGGATGAGAAGATAGTGACCAATACCGAGTAGCAGAAAAAATATCATCAAACTTCTTTTTTAAAGCTGAAGGATCTTGCAAAGGCCAGTTGGCTTCATCTTGGTGCACAAATATAACATTTTCCAGAATAGCTTTTGAAACGCCCATTAACGCAGGAATTTCCCTATCCATGTCCGCACATCTATAACTGAGACAAACTTTCTGCATATAAGCAATTTCCCTATCATTTTCCATCTTAACACCTTCAACGACACACCATTCAGTAAGAAGCATTCACAAGGCTGTTACATTATTGGCTATTAGTGGAGTTTTAAATTATATAACTAATGACATACAACCAATATGCATATGATATCTCTGATCTACAAGTAATGACAAAGTAAAATATAAATGTCAGTCATCAAATCAAAACTAAGTTTATAAAAGAATGTAACACGGTGGGAACCACGCATGACAGTTGACCCTAAAACCAAATATTCAATTGACAATTAACAATTAACAACACCTATTCAATTGACAATTAACACTAATACTAGACCTGTAACAGATCAAAGTTAAGAAGATTTATGATGAGAACTACAAGTCACCACCCCCACCCCACCCAATACTAGAAGTCACTTCCAACACCATCACCAGTACCCGCCCCATACGACTAAGTTGCCAGACTCAACATTGCTACCTTCACTACCACTCCTCCACCATACCTATACAAATCCCCACCTCAACCATCACAATCTCCTTCACCTACATATGTTTACAAATCTCCACCCCACCATCACAGTTGCCACCTCCACCATAGTTACATAATTCCTCACTATTGCCACCTCCACCATATGCAAACAACTTCCCACGACCACCATCACCTTCAAAAGCATGTTATGGTGTTTGCTGCCGATGTCGTACACCCAAAACCTGAAACAAGTAACATATAATTTTCTCCACTGTAATCTGGGTAGTTTCTCCTACACAATGAAAAGGAAATATGCGATAAATCGACATCAGCCGTAGAAACATAGAATTTTATCCACTATAAATGGAACAATAACTTTAAAATTGACCTACAGTGCAAAAAAATTAACCAAAAGCTTGTAGCAATTATACAATTTCGAAAACCAAAAGATCTTACTAAAATCTGAGATCCGCGTTATACAATTTCTGATGCGCTAGAAATCTTCATTCAAAGCTGCACCATCGACCACCATTAGCACCATCGAGTCTCTATCCCAATACTCTCAAATCCAATCCAAACCCAAACTTCTAATTCTTCTTTGTAGAACCAATTTGACAACGAATTTTTATTGTATTTATCAATTTCATCCCTCTGATCTCTCATGAACCCGATTCACCATTTTTCGTTTCAAACCCTCTCTTATCAAGCCTCATAAAGAATCGAAACCCAATCTCGATCATTGCAACACCAACTTCACAAATTATTACTTGATTTCCTCTCGAGATTGAACATAAACACAAATCCATCTCTTTATTTCTTGAAACCCTAACTTCTCTGCTTCAATTTCTTCGTCCATCAAACCCATCTAAGAAACCTTCATAAAACGACCATCTCTTCCTCATCTTCATCTAGTTCCCTAAATTTATCGATCTCATTGAAATCCTACAAAGAAATGTTTGATTTAGGGTTTCAAGGTGTATCCGAGGTTTCGTATGTGGAGAAGAAGAGAGGTGTTCGGGGGAGAGGAAGAGGAGACGAAGAAAGACAGAAAAAGATAGAGCTCAGGGAGGGTTTGGTGGGAAATTAAAATGATGGGCGGCCCAGATTTCATTTGATCAAGTCATACGGATTGGGAAAAGAATCTGATGGCTGATATTTTATTTGTGATGGTCATACGGATTGAAGAGAATTTGTGTTTCTCTTTGTGCTAATACGAACTCATGTATTCGGTTTATTATCAACCTTCGACATGAAAAAAAAAATCCAAAAAAAATATTAATAAATTTAGGACATTGCTATGGACATTCTGATATAAAAAAAATCCAAAAAATGTATAAGAATGAAGCTGAAAAATAAGAAGTGAATTCAATAATTGGTTTGTTTCTTTGTGCTTTCTCTTTATGCTTCGGGTTTGAATTTCAACTATTCGCATAGGTCAGGAAGTAAGTTTGAAGCTCCAAGGGGGTTTCAGAGTGAAAACGTAGCATGATAAATCATCGAAATTGATAAATATGAATCCCAGTGTCGATTCGAACCTCAAATGTGGTATAATGGCACACAAACTATGAAGTACGAAGCTCCGGGAGAGTTCTGACTTCAAATTTAGCATGATACATCATCAAAATCGATAAATATGAATCTCAATGTCCATTCGAACTTCATAAATATGGATCCCATGTGTCACTTCTAGATTTAAGTGTGGCTCAACTTCGAGAAAGAAACTTAGCATGATACCTTGAAAAACCCTAATTTTGTCGACTTCGAGAAAGAAAGTGACCCCGAGATCGAAACCTAGCGGTAAGTGGACTACTATAAGTCCGAAACTGCGTCAGAACATTCCTTAATTGGATCACAAATGTTTTAGTTCATGAGTATGAGAATCATACAATACCGATTCTAGAACTTAACCACCCGATGTGTTTGCAAACTATGTATGTGAACAACAGCTTCGAGACATAAACCTGACTCAGAGATCGAAACCTGACGGTAAGTGGACCACTATAAGTCGGAAACTTTGTCAGAACGACGATTCTGAGCCGCGAGTTGAATACTCTAAGTCAGAAACTTGGTAAGAACGACGAATCCATCCATTTACAGATAAGATTCCTTCGGAATATTCTACGAAACCTTAAACAAACCCTATTTCTGCATACTGAAGATGAAATTTATCATATTTGAACATCACAAGTTTAAAGATTACTAGAGTTAGACCTGCGAAACCTGGCTCTGAGATCGAAACCTGAAACAAGCCTTAAAAAAACCCTATTTCTACCCGGTATATTCTACGAAACCTTAAACAAACCTTATTTATGCATACCATGCTCCGGGATCGAAACCTGGCTGCGAGTTGACTACTCTAAGTCGGAAACTTGGTAAGAACGACGAATCCATCAATTTACAGGTAAGATTTCTTTGAGATATTCTACGAAACCTTAAAAAAAAAACTATTTCTGCATATTGTATGTGTACCAGGATCCGAGATCGAAACTTACCCGCGAGTTGACTACTTTAAGTCAAAAACTTAGTAAGAACAATGTATCCGTAAGATTCCTTCGGAATATTCTATGAAACTTTAAACAAACCCTATTTCTGCATATTGTATGCAAACCAAGCTCCGAGATCGAAACCTGTCCGGGAGTTGACTATTCTAAGTCAGAAACTTGGTAAGAATGACGAATCCATCCATTTACATGTAAGATTCCTTCGAGATATATTCTACGAAACCTTAAACAAACCCTATTTATGCATATATGTATGCATATCAGGCTTCGAGATCGAAACCTGGCCGCGAGTTGATTACTCTAAGTCAGAAACTTGGTAAGAATGACGAATCCTTCCATTTACAGGTAAGATTCCTTCGAGATATTCTACGAAACCTTAAACAAACCCTATTTATGCATATATGTCCATATTACCCTTAATGGAAATAAGTGCAATAAATTTTATGGAGACTGTGAAAAATGACACGACTACCCTTATCGGAAATAAGTAAAGAAAATATTATAGACTATGAAAATGACCATATTACCCTTAGTGAAAGTAAGTGCAATAAATATTATCGAAACTTTAATAATGACCAGACTACCCTTATCGGAAATAAGTAATGTAAATATTACACTTTGAAAATGACCATATTACCCTTGATGGAAATAAGTGCAATAAATATTATGGAGACTGTGAAAATGACCAGACTACCTTTATTGGAAATAGGTAAAGTAAATATTATAAAATGTGAAAATGACCATATTACCCTTAATGGAAATAAGTGCAATAAATTTTATGAAGACTGTGAAAAATGACAAGACTACCCTTATCGGAAATAGGTAAAGTAAGTATTTCAGAATATGAAAATGACCATATTACCCTTGATGGAAATAAGTGCAATAAACATTATGGAGACTGTGAAAATGACCAGACTACCCTTATCGGAAATAAGTGCAATAAATATTATGGAGACCGTGAAAATGACCGAATCACACCTGAGCATTATTTTTTTAGCATTACATTTTGTTTTACAACACCTATGAAGGGTTGTCATAAAGTTAGTGTATTAAAGAACCACAAAATTGACAGAACCTATGATGGTGTAAGATGGTTAGTGGTGTAGATTTCCATGCCCTGGGCTAAATATCGAATCCCCCTACCTCATTTTTTCCAACATTATATATTTTTACTTCAACAACACTTATAAGTGTTTTTATAGGTTTCTATTTTAAAAAAATGAAAAATAAATCAAAACTTGTGAACTGAAAGGATGGTTGATGAGCTAGAATTCCATGCGTAGGCTCAGGATCGAATCCCCAACCTCATTTTTTCCAACATTATATATTTTTACTTTAACAACGCTTATAAGTGTTGTTATAGGTGTCTATTTAAAAAAAATGAAAAAAACCAAAACTGGTGAACTGAAAGGATGGTTGACGAGCTAGGCTTCCATGCGGAGGCTCAGGATCGAATCCCAACCTCATTTTTTCCAACATTAAATATTTTTACTTCAACAACACTTATAAGTGTTGTTATAGGTTTCTATGTAAAAAAAATTGAAAAAAACCAAAACTGATGAACTGAAAGGATGGTTGACGAGCTAGACTTGCATGTCGTAGGTTCATGTTCGAATCTCCCCTCTAACATATTTTTCATTGTCATATTTTTGTGTTCTTCAACAACACTTGCGAGAGTTGTGATAGGCTAAGTCACTTATACTTATAAAACAGAGTTGTTATATCTAAATGTTGTCACAACTATTTTTCTTAAAGAGTTGTCGTTTGTTTTATTAGCACAACCCCTTGGTCCTAAGTGTTGGTAGTGATGATATACAACAACTCTTACTTTGAAAACAGTTGTAAAACATAAGACTTTCTACAATATTTAGCAAAGAGTTGTAAAACCCCAGTTGTAGATGTATATTTTTCCCGTAGTGCTCGAATAATATAAAAAACACCCATTGTACTGTAAGAAATTAACAACCAAAAAAAAAAAACCTACTCTACGTAGATCTGGCTTATTCACCACTTCAATCATCCCTTATAGCAGCGACGGAGCCAAACGGAGACAAATGGGGTCTCAAGCCCCCACTAGTTTTCCGACTCCAGTGCAAATAAGTGTGGTATTTTTCGTAATTTTTGATTTTTGTGGGGTCAAAAAAGGTCAAAGGACATATATTATATCCTTATAATTATTTCGACCCCACTACCAGTTTATCTTCCCTCCGTCGCTGCCTTATAGCTTTGAATATGTAAACATCTTTTTGAGTGTTTGTTTCCATGTGGTTATATATGCGATTCCTAGATATCTGGAGTAGAAAATTTCAGAAAATATTTCGAGTGGTGTTATCAGCATAACAATGAGGATGTCATGTATATTTAAACCGTTACTAATAACAAATCTGACGATTTAAAAGAGTGCAGTACCACAAGACTCGGACATGGACTACTTAACAGTTAGGTATTAAATTGGCAACGTTTGCGTTTTTGGATGACTATCTCCAGCAGCCCATGGCAATTGATAATTCGTTCAATAGAAATTGAAGGAGAATTGTATCCGAGCTATTCCTGGTTGTAGTTCAATAGAAATTGATGGATTCGTTCATGAATTTGGGGTGTCAGATAGATCACATTCAGATGCAAATAAGATAAGGGAAGTATTGAGAGATATGGCAGACCGGGTTCGTTCTGTTGGGCATGATCCATGTGACAAAAACTTAAGGTTCTCACTTCATAATTTGTGTATTGATGTATCTGATTCTTTACAAGGTGATCTATATATATAGATTACACAAGACATGTTGTCAAAAAGGAGAGGAAGAAAAAATAAGGGATGTTGTCAAAAAGGGGAGGAAGAAAATAATGGCCATTCTAGAAGCCATCCTAGAGTCAACTATTTACACTAACATGTGTTTCATATTTAACATTAATACCCTCCGTCAAACTCAAGATGGTGCAACAAACATGTTGAGTTTGGAAACCAAAAAACTCAGACGAGCTGAAGTCAGTGTTTTGGTGAATAAATCAGCGAGTTGCAATTCCGAGCGAAAAAAAGGTAAAACAATAGTCTGTTCCTTGAAGTGATGTCTTACAAAGTGACAATCAATCTCAATATGTTTCGTACGTTCATGAAACACGTCATTATGGGAAATGTGAATAGCAGCCTTATTGTCACAACACAATGGAGTATGTTCTGATAAATGAACTCCCATATCTTCAAGGAGCCATCGTAACCAAACAATCTCACAATTTGTATGATCAAGAGCTCGATACTCGGCCTCAGCACTAGACCGAGAAACTAAACTTTGTTTCTTACTACGCCAAGAGATCAAAGAGTTGCCTAGAAAAACACAATATCCTGTGGTTGAGCGTCTATCTGTGATGTCACCAGCCCAATCTGAATCTGAATATGCATGAAGACAAAGATCAGAAGTATATGAGAACTTTATACCTTGATACAAGGTGCCTTTGATATAACGTAATATCCGAAGTACTGCAGCATAATGTGTGGACCTTGGAGATGACATAAACTGACTAACTACATGAACTGCATGGCTGATGTCTGGTCTTCTGATAGTTAAGTAATTTAGACTTCCCACAAGCTGACGATATAATGTAGGGTTTGATAAAACTTTTCCTTCGAAGGTATTAAGCTTCACATTTAGTTCAAGAGGTGTATCTGCAGTTTTACTATTTGTTAACCCAGCACATTGAAGAATTTCGGAGGCATACTTTACTTGTGAGATGAAATAACCATCAGATGACTTATCGACCTCGATACCAAGAAAATACCTTAAAAGACCTAAGTCTTTCATTTCAAAACATGAACTAAGATGAGTTTAAGAGTAGTAATTCCTTCTAGATCATCACCTGTAATAACCATATCATCAACATACAAGAGGAGAATAACCATACCCTTCTTAGTTGATCGAGTAAATATTGCTGAATCATAAGCACTTTGATTTAATCCATATTGAAGGATAGCATTAGAAAACTTCTCAAACCAAGCTCGTGGTGCTTGTTTAAGTCCATTCAAGGCTTTACGAAGCTTACATACTTGATTTGGAGAATGAACCATTCCTTTGTGGTGGTCTCATATACACTTCTTCTAGAAGTTCTCCATTAAGGAAAACATTTTTGACATCCATTTGATGCATATTCCAATTATGAGCAGAAACAACAGCAAGGAGAGTACGTACCGTAGTCATACGAGAAACATGAGCATATGTTTCTTCATAGTCTATACCATATTCTTGGGTATATCCTTGAGCAACCAAACGATATTTGTAACGATCTATCTTGCCTTCTGAATTTGTTTTGATCTTGTACACCCATTTACTTCCAATAACTGTTTTCCCTAGTGGTAAGTCAACCATATCCCATGTACCAGCGTCCTTGTATGCTGTGAGTTCTTCCCCTATAGATGTTTGCCAGACTGGAATTAAAGATGCTTCCCTGTATGATTTTGGTTCATGCATAGATAAAATGGATGACAAAGAACAATGATAATCTGCATACCTGGATGGTGGTCGACGAGTTCGTGGAGGCAAAATATGATTTTCAGGTACAAGATCCCCTTCTGGAGAAGCAATGTCAGGATTATCCATAGAGTGGTCATGTGGAGTTTCGAAATTTTCAAGAGGAGTGACTTCTGTGGTGGTGGATGGAATAATTATAGGCTGAGAGATGGATAGAGATATGTCTTCAAAATGATCTAGATACGTAAATTGTTCTAGAGTAGAAGACTTGCTACTAGGAAGAGACCAAAAAGGTATATTTTCCAAAAATGTAACATGACGAGAAACACGTAAGTGTCGACTCTCTGGATCGTACAACGATAACCTTTTTGTTCAATACCATAGCCTAAAAACACACAGATAGCATTTTTTTTTGCTGAGTTTGTTTCGTTCTCGTTCTGTGAGAAGAACAAAACAAGTTGAACCAAAAACACGAAGCTCAGAATAATTAGGTTTCTTATCATAGAGACGTTCATAAGGTGATATTCCTCCTGTGACTATAGATGGAATGCGGTTTATTGTGTAAATTGCAGTAAGGACTGACTCACCCCAAAAAATAGATGGAACTGATGCTGAAAGAATTTGGGTTCTAGCTGTCTCTATGATGTGACGATGTTTTCTTTCTGCTATACCATTTTGTTATGGAGTTTCTGTATAAGATAACTGAAGAATAATACCTTCTATTTTGAGAAATTCTTTGAAAGGAGTTGATATGTATTCACCTGCTTGATCAGCACGAAAAGTTTTAATGGATTTTCTAAATTTAGTTTTGACCATTCTAGAGAAATCTGTGTATATTTTCAAAAATTCTGATCTGGAACTGAAAATGTATAGCCATGTAAAACGAGAAAAATCATCAATGAAGATAACATAATATAAAGCCCCTCCCTTAGAGGCAATGAGAGACTTTCCCCACACATCTGAATGAATAAGATCAAAAGGTTCAACCGAATGTGTAACACACTTATTAAAAGGAAGCGCAGGTTGTTTACCCAACTTATAGGAAATGCAATAAGATTCTTTATCAACTTGAATTGTTCCTAACAGTCCGTTATTGATCATATATGTAAGACGTGAAAAAGAGACATGGACTAGCTTAGAATGCCAAGACATAAACGGAGACACAGTAGAAGGAAGGGAGTTTGCAACTGCAGCAGTAAGTTCATTCTTTGATTGTTGAGGAACAATGAGAGTTTCAAGGAGATATAATCTGCCAACTCTACGGCCTATACCAACAAGCTTCTCTGTCCCGGGATCCTGTATTACACAACCAAATGATAAGAAATAAATGTTAAAACCCTGATTACACAGTTGCCCAATTGATATAAGATTCATCTTGATCTTTGGAACAAGTAACACATCAGATATACGTATTTTATCCGAGACTTTAACATGTCCAATATGACTAGCAGCTATTTCGGATCCATCCGCAGTTTGGATTTTAGGTGTAACAAGAGGATACTTGCTTTCAAATACATTAGAATTGAATGTCATATGATTAGAAGCACCTGAGTCAAGAAACCAACCATTTGAAAAGGTACCCGTGGGAACTGAAAAAGCAGATGTTGTTGTAGAATTATTATTACCAATTGCAAGGGCTTGTTTGAGCATCTCTTGAATATCAGCAAGATTATTTGATGTAGATGCTGATGATTCAGGGATTCTTTCTAACACAGGTGCTGCAAGAATGAAAGGTATAGGTGTGTATGCAGTTCCATTTAACCTTCTTCTTTCTCTCATGTTTCTTGAAGATGAAGATGTACAGTTTTCTAATGTATGACTGGGTTCTTTACAATAATTGCATTGAATTTGTGAGTTTGATCCTTGGTGAGTTGGAGTTTGAGATGCTGATGTTTGTGACATACTCTGTGTTGTTAGTAAAGTGCAGTTCTTGGCCAAGTGACCAGGTTTCTTGCAATTGTAACACTGAACCTGTGACATATCACGATAGTTTCTCTGAGAGTTGACAGTATTATTAAAACTTCCACGTGAAGGAACGGGAAACACAGCAGGTATCTCTGGCTTGATCCTTTTTCGAGTTTCTTCAGTAATTAGCTCAGACAATGCATCTTCTACAGTATGGATAGGAGATCTATGAAGGATTGAAGCTCTTACAGTCTCAAAATCATCTCTTAACGCCATTAGGAGTTGAACCAGTCGCGACTCTTCTCTGTATTTCTGCCACAGTTCGATATCTATAGTCCAATTGGGTTCCATATGTGCTAGTTGATTCCATATAATTGACATCTCAGAATGAAGTCTGAGATTGACTGATCCATCTGCTTCCTCATAGAAAGAATATCTTGTTCTAGTTTGTAACGTTGAGCAAAGTTGATTTGGGTATACCTTTTTGAAAGAAACTCCCATGCGTCTTTGGCAGTCTCAAAACCAGTAAGTTGCATACTTATGGAGGTGATTACTGTATTGCTTATCCATGTCAGTATCTTGTGATTATTGATCTCCCAGTCTTCAGCACTTTCTCCTTCAGTTCCTTTGTCTTTGCTGCTAGGATCAACTTCTTTATCTCTAATAACAGCACCAGTAGAGACAACACTAGGCTTCTTGGATTTACCATCAATATATTTCCACATAGATTTTCCTTTGAGGAAACTTCTCATAAGGAAGGACCAATGGTTATAGTTTGTTCCATCAAACTTTACGGTGATAGGTTGATAATCTTCACGCAACATATTGAACGTTAACAGAAATGATTTTGGATACTAGGCTCTGATACCATGACAAAAACTTAAGGTTCTCACTTCATAATTTGTGTATTGATGTATCTGATTCTTTACAAGGTGATCTATATATATATATTACAAAAGACATGTTGTCAAAATGGAGAGGAAGAAAAAATAAGGGATGTTGTTAGAAAGGGGAGGAAGAAGAAATAAGGGAGGAAGAAAATAATGGCCATTCTAGAAGCCATCCTAGAGTCAACTATTTACACTAACATGTGTTTCATATTTAACATTAATACCATGAACATCTGCGGTTTTGCATAATGTGGAAAATGAGGAGAAACAAAGTTCTCTTTGTGATAGTGAGAGATTAGCCATTTCATACGAGCTATTGAAATTGCATGCAGCGTGGACTATAATTAATAGTATGATCCAAAAATAGATATTGTGAAATTGCATGCACTGTGGACTATAATTGACTAGATCTTAACCCGTGCGGTAACGGCACAGGATGTTTTGTCTCTAATACGATATTGTTCACATTCCTCTTGCTTCATTTTATTCGTGAGTAATTATTTTGATATTCAAATAGGTTTTGGGAAACAAAATGGGTTACCTGATCTTTTTATTTTTTACTTAAGCATGTTATTCCAATTTATTATCTGGATGGAGTAATAATGTTGTGCCAACATGAAAATAAAATAAAAAATACAGTATATAAAAATTTTCCCCATTTATTGTTCCATCATACCATAATTTCAAACTTCAAAAAGAATATTTTATCTAACAGTACATATACCTAAGCTTCCAATCCAACTCCATGATGTTTATGCATACATTTGTTATGAAATTATTGATAACTAAGGCTCTAAGGAGTGAAGCAAAAACCCCTAATATTTTCCCTACTATAGATAAACACTATTTATTTATTTTTTGCAAATGTGAGAGTTATAAAAATAAAGAACCCTTGGCTATTGGAAAGCTGAGATATACACATGTGAATTGAAAAAATAAACTTATATAATAGTAAATCAAAACATGTGTAAGATTCTTTCTCAATCATATTGATAACATAAAATTGAAGAAATTTGTGGATAAAAAGATTTCACACCAACTATGCTAAGTAGTGCATGAATGACGTTCTCACATCTAGTGTTACTCAAGTAATTTGGAGTTTTAAAGAGCATAGTCATATTGATATTTGTATATACATAAATTCAACTAACCTTTCGAAGAAAAATTATTATTTTCAAGGTAGAGCCGACACAAACTTCTGTCGCCTTCAATGTATACAACACACATTGGGTTCAATCGGCCTAGAGGTTAAACAAATACCCAAACATTAGTCAAATAATGTCTACAAATACGGGATCGAAACTAAGTGCTAACGAGAAAAATGAGAGACTAACATCAGTTCTACAAAGAGAATACCCTATATGTATCAAAGTTTGTTAACCAAACATGTACTCAATTTAAAAAGTCATCAACTTAACACAAAAATATAAAAGAACCCAAGTTAAATCAATACTTGCATAAACAAAACTTATAAGAGAATTTTGTAATTATTAAATACCTTTAAAATCACTATTAGAGATTTAATTGCACGCCTCGTTAAAAACTATAGTAGGAAGAAATCACCAGATTAATATGTAGAAATTTCACTGGATATGTAGCAATTCAGAGAAGTTTACAATGGTGGTGATGTGTTCCATCTAAGTGTTGTTTGATTGATTATTTTTTTTTAGAAGGTTTCGGTTTTCATTGGAGAAACCGAGAGGGAGAGTTTCATTATATTCATTATCATTCAAAAATCCAAGACCAACTCGCCCTCTGCTTACGGGATCTCACTACAACCTTAGATTTATCTATTGGACGGAGAAACCTTGATACTAAATATGTAGTTTTTAGTGTTATTTATTATATAACGTGACATCCAAATGTTTTTTTCTTCTTCTTAATTTTCATGTATTTTAACCGAGTATATATTAGCATTAAGATGATCAACCACATTTCTAATTTATAATGTTATCCTTTTGTAGAAGAACATAATTAACATAGTCAATTGCTACTCATCAAAACCGGCCAGTACCACAAACCACCAGATATCACTTCTTTCTCCACCACCACCATTTTCCATCCCTCGTAGAATATTTGGCACACTTATAACTTCTAATCCCACATGTCATGTATAAAGTTTAGATTTAACAAACTTAGGTCGTCAATTAATTTATTCAACTATATTTTTTTTGTTAATACTAAAAATCATGCGTACGAACGGTTACCAAAGATAGCAGTGGTACCAAAAACAACCATTTTTTCTTATATGATTTGGTATCATCCCAAAAGTATTTGTTATCCGCCTTTTTTGATCGTGTCAAAAACAACCAACAATACTTTTCACAATACAATGTTACCCGTCATGTAATTTTTTTTTTTATTTTTGATTCAAAAAGAAAAAACCAATACCATCGCCATTAAAACCATCCAGCGCCACTATTTCTTCCACCAAAACTAATGTTACCGCCTCCACCACTTAGTAACACCTTCCACCGCTTCCACCACTTACTTCTTCCTCTACTACCACCACCACCACTAATATCTACTGAAATAATTTTTGTCAAAATTATTATTTATTGATGGAGATATGTATTAATATTAATTAAGGTATATTTATGATGTAAAATTAATAAATCATTTATCATGAAAAATTAATGAGACATCAATTAATAAAACACTTATACTAATTAATATTTAAGTTGAACAAACCATGACCATAGATTTATCTTCTCTCTAGACAAATCACTTATACTAATTAATAAAACACTTATACTAATTAATATTTAAGTTGAACAAACAACCACTGTTGATTTATCTTTTTTCTATCAATTCCAACCAAAGTGGAACAATGGTTAGAGGCCACTCTTATGACACAATAGGTCATGAGTTCGAACCTCCCCGTTATAATTTTTGAAATTCCATATCTTGACTTGAGTATTCATTTTGAATTCATAATATTGAAATGAACACCATGTGTGCGACTTGTAGGGTGTGACACGGAGAACCACAACCTTTGATTTATCTTTTCCAAGGATAAATCCTAACCACCACTCAGATATGCAAAGTTAGCTAAACCATGCTTTATACTATTGATAGTAACCAGGTGTTACGCCCGTGCTCTGCACGGGCCTAGTTGTTTTGTAAAGAAAATAGGTAATTAAAATAGGAAAAATGCTAAATATAATAAGCAAATAAAATTTTAAATAATCAAAAGATTTATAGCATAACGAAATAACAAAAAGAGTGTACTTGACACCGTGCTTCATATATGCATATATACATAACACTGATAGCACGACCGAATTCTATGTTACACACCGACCTGTAACAGTTTCAATGGTAGTTTTGCTTTCCCATACCCAACAAACTCTTTTTCTCTTCTCATTTCACTTCTGTAATTATCTGTCACACCCTCAAATAAGAAAAATTTGAAGATAGTAGTTGGTATCTAACTTTTAGCATTCGTACCAAAAGAAAAGCGTTTACCAAAATGTATCCAAAGAAAGTACCAAAAAAAAAAAACTCTTCGCAATGTCTTACCACAAATACCCTTCTAACATGGACAATTGATCTTGCAAACTCGTCGCAGAAAAGGCAACATCTAGTGAACCATTTCCAATGCTAACTTCAGCATCTGCAGCATACACTGAGAAGAATCCAGTAATTAACAGTCTAGGTAAGATACACATCATCACGCGAACCGGCATTTGTAACTGGTTGCACAAACAGATGCCACACTGAATAGCATTGGTTACAGGAGCAACATTTTAAGTGTTCCAATATCTCACAGTTCGCATTTAAAGACAAAAAATACATGGTAGACTTGGTGAGGACCAATTATAAAAATCAAGTTCATAAGCCCACAACCCACAGAGAAGCCTTTGGATCGAATCCTATAGGTTATTATGCTGTGTAGTGGCATAAGTAATTCAACGGACAAAATATCTAACACCCCCACCTCCCCACCCAAAAATAAATAAAAAAATATACAGTCGGCATTACCTTAAGGTGCAACAACTTTCTTAAGCTTTTCCATAAAATGCACTGGAAAATGGTGATCATCCCGTGATATACCAGTACTGACACTGGTCAGTCGCAAACATCGTCGTAAGCATAATTGCAACTTGTTAGGGCATGATATTTAGGCAAGGATAGGAAATTGTTATATAATAAATAATACTCTGTATAAACAGAAAAATGAACGGAAGTTCAATTTCTTGAATTATATAATCCAATTACCTGGAGGAACAGTAGCAGGTAATTTTGTAAAATCGATGAGGTTTTAAATTCTATTCTTGAACTTCTTCCTCAGATGAAAACATAATAAATATGCTGACGTTGCAGTTAAAAGGGCTCATATCACCACCAAAGGTGTATAACCTAATTCAGTTATTATAACATTCTATTTAACGAAACTGAAACTAAATATGCAGTTGACATTGCAGCACTAAGGAGTTAGCACCATTCACAGGGAAAAATTAAGCAAGCATTTAGTGTACCTGTTACATATATTCCCTCAGTCACCTTCAATTTATAAACAAAGTTCTTCGGGCGCTCCACGATTCCGAACACTAACAACCAAGAGAAGTAAACATAAATCGAGATTCCAAGGAGAAGAAACAGGGTACAGATGAATTTCTTTTGAAGATAATAACCAACCACAAATTTTGTCTACACATTACAAAAGCTTGAGTCAAATAAAAATTATGAAGCGTTTTATACATATAAATCGATAAAAAAATGATAAGGATCAAACCTTGGAGGCTTATGTATACCTAAACCTTTGGTGACCAAAAAGAAGAATCCCATCGAGACCAAGGTAATGTGAACCAAGGTCGATTTTTTACTAAACCCTATTGATCCCGTTAGGCTTTTTTTATCGGTGGTTAGGGTTTTGTTTCATAGGTAAAATTATGTGTGATGATAGAGACGCAAGTGTCTATTAGGAAATATTTGTGGTGTGTACGTCGGTGGGAATATTTGTGGGGTGAAAAAAAGAAGGTTTCCTATTGGTCTAAATACTCTCGGTGGGGCCAGAAGCTCTAGAATTTGAGCTTGATACAACTTTTAACCACAACAGAGTATTTTCTCCTAAAACTATATATATAATAGGTATTTTGATATCTTCCGGATCCTGAAAATCTTAAGAAGTTAATGCGAAGCACATTAGGTGTGAACCTGAGAAGCCACTATAAATATTTCGCTAAATTTGTTACTATTGAAATATTTAGCCTAATCTGTGGTGCTAATTTGCCAATCGACGTTGCTTTAGGAGCCTTAGATTTGTTTCCAAAGTAGATGCACATGGTGCCTTAGATTTGTTTCTCAAAGTAGATGCACATGGTTGTAGCATGGTTTGGTAAATTTCTATCGTTTTTTCTTACCTTAGTAGAGCTTTGATGTCAACACGATAATCCAATCTGCTAAAAAGGAAAATCGCTAAACTTGTTATTAGTGATTTAAAATCGTGGTAGGCAGAAATATTTACTATACTCTTGCCGGAAATATATCATTCTTTGAGAAAATATATCTAACCTTGTTTATCCTTAACATAAATATAGTTGTACGATTATATTCTTTCCGAAAATATATTAAACATATTGTAGAATGTGCTTAAAAATTTTGTACAAATTCCGGTTTTCAAATATTTATTTTTAGTAGTTTCCGTGTTATCTCGGTTTAGCAAATCCAGTGGTCCAGATTTTATTAAAATCATGTAAACACGGTGTGAAAATTTTCCTAAAAAATTTCAACCAATCAGGATCAAGGATTTCGTCGACATCCAACACAAAGAGAGGGTGAACGTTGTCGCTCAATTTGGAGCATCGAATCAATTCGATTTTCAATTTAAAGCGTTACTAATAACAAATCTGACGATTTAACAGTGTATGTTGATTGTGCAATCTAGTGTGAGGACAATAGTTAAATATAGTTGGAACAAATTACATAGAGCTAGCACAGTGCAGTACTACAAGACCCGGACATGGACTACTTAACAGTTAGGTATTGAATTGGCAACGTTTGCGGTTTTGGATGACTATTTCTGGTTGTAGTTCAATAGAAATTGATGGATTCGTTCATGAATTTGTGGTGTCAGACAGATCACATCCAGATGCAAATGAGATAAGGGAAGTACTGAGAGATATGGCAGATTGGGTTCGTTCTGTTGGGCATCATCCATGGACATCTGCGGTTTTGCATAATGTGGACGATGAAGAGAAACAAAGTTCTCTTTGTGAGCATAGTGAGAGATTAGCCATTGCATACAAGCTTTTGAAATTGCATGCACCGTGGACTATAATTAATAGTATGATCCAAAAAACATACTGTGAAATTGCATGCACCGTGAACTATAATAATTATTAGTATGATCCAAAAAACATACTGTGAAATTGCATGCACGGTGGACTATAATAATTAATAGTATGATCCAAAAAACATACTGTGAAATTGCATGCACCGTGGACTATAATAATTAATAGTATGATCCAAAAAACATACTGTGAAATTGCATGCACCGTGGATTATAATTAATAGTAATAAGTATTTTGATATCTTCCGGATCCTGAAAATCTTAAGAAGTTAATGCGAAGCAAGCCACTATAAATATATATAATTTTTTTTTTTTTGGAAAAGCCACTATAAATATTTTCATCCCGACTATGGGGAGTGATATACATATCCCAACCCCAAAATCTCAATAGTAATGAAGATGTCCGGATTTACTACACAGCTGGTTGTGGCTCTCAGCTTATGCTTGCTTCTTCTGGGTTTTTCATACTCTGCCGAGGCATCTGCAAGACCAATTAAAGGTTAGTATATATACTTTCGATTGGAATCTTAAATGTACCTAAACCTTATTTTTAAGTTAATAACGATCAACTACTGGGTGGACGATGCTTGCACGTGCAGGAGCAGCAGCAGCAGCGGCAAGATTAACACCTAATACTGATGAACAATGTAACTTTGGTAATTGTGGTAATAATGATGACTGTCGTGCGATATGCCAACCACTTGGTTATCTTGGAGGCTATTGTAAGCTGATGGCTTCTTCATCAAATGGTGGGGAGAGGATAGATGTTAATCGATACCATGTTGCATATCCCAGGTGCTGTTGTGTGATGGATCTCTAGCTTGGAATCACTGTATTGTGTACATTGTTGATGGATCTCTGGTTTTTTCTTTAATAACTAAATAAATGATCCATTTTCCTTTTTTCTTCTTCATTTGGGAAACGAAAATTTGCGATGTCTACATATCCCTGGCGGTACACACACCGGCCCGTAGAAACTTCACCGAGTTTCTTTAGCAATTATTTCTTTTCCTAGTAAAAAAAAAAAAATCTTCATCGAGTGTGGAACTGACAACAACATTACTATATGTCTTCATCGAGTATTGAACTGGAAACAACATTAGTATATGTTTTCCGGAAAGAATTGGCGAATAAAATCAAAATGTTAGTGGTACATTGTTAATGGATCTTACCCTAATCACCATCTCCACAATTCACATTGGTTATGGTAATGCACAAAACGCAGGAGATAGTGAAGGATTTTGCAGTTCAGACTTTTATAACTTAAGATGGAGCCCAAAATTACTCCACTCATGAGCCTAAAACCAAACCACTACCGCTTAGTGGCTTAGTGTTCATTGTTCAACTGGATATGGAGGAAACTTCACTATCTTCTTCCACATCAACTCCAACATACCCACCTAATTTTGAGCCGGCATTATGTGATATCTCTGATGATGCTTGCTCCCAGTCATCCGTAGAAAAAGGAGTGGTGCCAAAAAGACTAGCTGCAGAATGCAAAAGACTAGGTATGGACACAAAAGCGATAGGCCAGCCAAGTGGAAAGACAAGAAGAACTGCCATAAAACGGATATGTCCTTGATTTAATGAATTTGCAAATCCTTGCACGGAATGTTAGAGGTTTGTGTTCTGACAACAGGGGGATAATTGTCAAGAAAATGATTCAACTCCATATAGCTACCATTATCATTCTTCAAGAAACCAAGATGATGTACTGTTCCTCTCATGATATTTATCTAATCTGTGGAAGCACAAACTATGGTTGGACCTTTCAGCAGTCCATGGGCAATTCTGGGGGTATGCTAATACTTTGGCATAAGGATTTTGTTGAAGTCAAGGATTCCTAGCTGTCATTAGAGGCATGTACAATACCTCTGAACAAAAAAAACAAGATTTTCGTGTGGCTCTCAGGTTCACTTGTTGAGTAGCAGTGGGATTATGGTACTTTCTCAAGCGATACACAAGAGCGGCAACACCTTCCGCCACACTTCTGGATGTCAGGCATATTCCTCCAAAGGTAGTATATCTCCATTGGCATTATTACACCAGTCACTACCTACTAAGTGTTGGAAAAAACTTACCGGGCTGCAATGGAGATGAAACACAAAAACAGACTGTGGTTGTATTCAAAAGCTTTCAAGGCTCTGGTGATTTCTTTTAGACAAATATTTCTACCCTTCCAACGAGTTGGCAATTGCAACAGGTATGTGAAATACTGCCTTCAGGATACAGTGAAAGCCCTACAACCGAAAATTGGATTCAAGGTTTGCACCCCTTGACCCAATCAAGAACACATGAAAAGAAGGTTCTGATGATGCTTTAGAAGAAGAGAGAAAACAGAGAAAAGAGTTTTCCAAAAGATGATGTCTAAATGGGTTTGGGAGATGCTACTTATAGGGGTTTTTGCATCTGTTGGGAAAAGACATGTCTTTTCACCAACAGGTTTCTCTTCTAAAGAGATGCGTCTCTTCATCAACAGACACTGTCTGTTGAGTTTAGAAATTTCTGGCTACGCCCCCCCAGGACCCCCCTTCGTAGCGCGGTTGAAAATATTCCAACATTCTCCCCTTATTTTCAAAACCATAAAACAAAGTTAAAAACTTTTAAAAACCGGAGCGGCTGCATCACCAAAGTGACTGCCTACGTACCCGATTGGGATCAAGCCAACGTAGTTCTAGCACAATTGAGACTAAGCATCATCGTTGAAACCAATACATAAATGATAGGTACCTTCTGGGTTTGAACCTTCACTTAGTGTAAGAAACTCAAAGCTTTATCGATATTCTATGGTGAAACATAGTCATGATGCATCGAAGGGGTGTTAACATAGTCACTATATAGGAGATTTTTATTGAGGAAGTAACTCTGCAGCAATGCAACTGTGGAGCTATTATGCCTTTCCCAGTTTTATATGGGAGATTCGAAAGAAAAGAATGAATAGGAGATTGTATGATGAGATTTTCATTTAAAGACAGTTTTATTGCACCAACCAGCATTGTGCAAACTTCATTGAGATTTTCATTTATATGATCACTAGATCTTAACCCGTGCCGTAACGGCACGGTATGTTTTTTCTCTAATACGATATTGTTCACATTCCTCTTGCTTCATTTTATTCGTGAGTAATTATTTTGATATTCAAATAGGTTTTGGGAAACAAAATGGGTTACCTGATCTTTTTATTTTTTACTTAAGCATGTTATTCCAATTTATTATCTGGACGGAGTAATAATGTTGTGTTAACATGAAAATAAAATAAAAAATACAGTAAATAAAATTTTTCCCCATTTATTGTTCCATCATACCATAATTTCAAACTTCAAAAAGAATATTTCATCTAATAGTACATATACCTAAACTGCCAATCCAACTCCATGATGTTTATGAATACATTTGTTCCGAAATTATTGATAACTAAGGCTCTAAGGAGTGAAGCAAAAACCCATAATATTTCCTTATTATTGATAAACACTATTTATTTATTTTTGCAAATGTGAGAGTTATAAAAATGAAGAACCCTTGGCTATTAGAAGGCTGAGATATACACATGTGAGTTGAAAAAATAAACTTATAATAGTAAATCAAAACATGTGTAAGATTCTTTCTCAATCATATTGATAACATAAAATTGAAGAAATTCGTGGATAAAAAGATTTCACACCAACTATGCTAAGTAGTGCATGAATGACGTTCTCACATCTAGTGTTACTCAAGTAATTTGGAGTTTTAAAGAGCATAGTCATATTGATATTTGTATCTACATAAATTCAACTAACCTTCCGAAGAAAAATTATTAGTTTCAAGGTAGAGCCAACACAAACTTTTGTCACCTTCAATGTATACAACACACATTGGGTTTAATCGTCCTTGAGATTAAACAAATACCCCAACATTAGTCAAATAATGTCTACAAATACGGGATCGAAACAAAGTGCTAACGGGAAAAATGAGAGACTAACATCAGTTCTACAAAGAAAATACCTTATATGTATCAAAGTTTGTTAACCAAACATGTATTCAAATTAAAAAGTCATCAACTTAACACAAAAATATAAAAGAACCCAAGTTAAATCAATACTTGCATAAACAAAACTTATAAGAGAATTTTGTAATTATTAAATACCTTTAAAATCACTATTAGAGATTTAATTGCATGCCTCGTTAAAAACTACGGTAGGACGAAATCACCAGATTAATTTGTAGAAATTTCCCTGGATATGTAGCAATTCAGAGAAGTTTACACTGGTGGTGATGCGTTCCATCTAAGTGTTGTTCGATTGATTATTTTTTTAGAAGGTTTCGGTTTTCAATGGAGAAACCGAGAGGGAGCGTTTCATTATATTCATTATCATTCAGAACTCTCCCTCTGCTTACGGGATCTCAATACAACCTTAGATTTATCTATTGGACGGAGAAACCTTGATACTAAATATGTAGTTTTTAGTGTTATTTATTATATATCGTGACATCCAAATATTTTTTTCTTCTTCTTAATTTTCATGTATTTTAACCGAATTTATATTAGCATTAAGACGATCAACCACATTTCTAATTTATAGTGTTGTCCTTTTGTAGCAGCACATAATTAACATAGGCAATTACTACTCATCAAAACCGGCCGGTACCACAAACCACCAGATATCACTTCTTTCTCCACCACCACCGTTTTCCATCCCTCGTAGAATATTGGGCACACTTATAACTTTTAATCCCACACGGCATGTATAAAGTTTAGATTAACAAACTTAGGTCGTCAATTAATTTATTCAACTTTTTTTTTTTTGTTAATACTGAAAATCATGCGTACAAACGGTTACCAAAGATAGAAGTGGTACCAAAAACAACCATTTTGTCTTATATGATTTGGTATCATTCCAAAAGTATTTGTTATCCGCCTTTTTTGATCATGTCGAAAACAACCAACTATACTTTTCACAATACAATGTTACCCGTCATGTAAAAAACTTTATTATTTTTGATTCAAAAAGAAAAAACCAATACCACCGCCATTAAAACCATCCAGCGCCACTATTTCTTCCACCAAAACTAATGTTACCGCCTCCACCACTTAGTAACACCTTCCACCGCTTCCACCACTTACTTCTTCCTCTACTACCACCACCACCACTAATATCTATTGAAATAATTTTTGTCAAAATTATTATTTATTGATGGAGATATGTATTAATATTAATTAAAAAATATTTATGATGTAAAATTAATAAATCATTTATCATGAGAAATTAATAAAATACTTATACTAATTAATATTTAAGTTGAACAAACCATAACCATAAATTTATCTTCTCTCTAGACAAATCACTTATACTAATTAATAAAACACTTATATTAATTAATATTTAAGTTGAACAAACAACCACTGTTGATTTATCTTTTATATCAATTCCAACCAATGTGGAACAATGGTTAGAGGCCACTCTTATGACACAATAGGTCATGAGTTCGAACCTCCCCGTTATAATTTTTGAAATTCCATATCATGACTTGAGTATTTATTTTTAATTCATAATATTGGAATGAACACCACGTGTGCGACTTGTATGGTGTGGCACGGAGAACCACAACCTTTGATTTATCTTTGCCAAGGATAAATCCTGACCACCACTCAGATAGGCAAAGTTAGTTAAACTCTGCTTTATACTATTGATATTCCATTTGATGGATTTTAAGCTATTAAAATTTTTCCAACATATAGATACCTGAAAGGAAATTCAAGCCACCGTTCAACGAAAAATTCCACAGATGGTTTCATTTCATAACATTTCCATAGTAGAAAATGGAGGCACAAGAAGAATGATTTGTCTTCTAATCGATTAGATTTTATTTGAATCATAACCTGTTATACAATTTAGTTCAATACTCGAATAATATATAAAAAAGACCCATTGTACTGTAAGAAATGAACAACCAAAAAAACCTAGTCTAGGTAGTATTTCATCCATCGTCTCTGGTAAATGTAACAAAAAAACAAGATTTTCCGTGTGGCTCTTAAGAATACTCGTTGAAAATAGTGGCAGTAGCAGTTGATATCAAAAGAGTTTATTTAAATGTGTGCTCACAAAATTTGTATCCAATCGTTCTTTTTTCTTTCATGCATGCCAAGTCAATGTATTATTTTTTGCACGTAATTTTCATGTACCAATATTTGTAAATGCAATATAGATATGTGGTCGACCTATTTATTTAAGTGACACATGAGAAAGAAAAAAATCTAAGTTAAAAACCTAAAGTATATTTACTAAAATCGATATCCAGTAGAAGCTAACCGTTGAAATGTTGGAGAAAATTGAAGTGGAAGGAAATTTCCTATAATTTGAGATGTACATTTCATAAATACCATGATCAAGTGTGTTGTTGAAGTTTAAATTAAAGATAAAAGTATAGAACTGATATGTTAACTTGTGCACCCCGGCACTAGTTAACAAGATCCAATTGTAAAACACATTATCAACGCCATATCTCATGTAGGGTTTGTTGGTGAAAACTATAAATTTAAAAGAATTTATTTCAAATTCAAATACCATTTTGATTTCGAACAACAAAATACATTGTTGGTCCATCAATAGTACTGTAACTATATTTAGCTTTCAGCCTATTATTTTGATTCCTTGTTTTGAGTTTTGCATGATAAAAATAAGAGTCAAATTTGGGTTTATAAATTCTATCTCAAAGAATCTCTCCCTCTCTATTTGTTCACTGGAGTTTTGCATCAGCACTCATCCTGGTCAACTGATAACTCGTGTATAATACGGTGAAATAAAAACAAACTTTCAAGAAAACTCTAATACAATCCATTAATTATGTTTGGCTACTTGGTATATATCCCCCATTCAATCAACCAAAAAAGAAAACCAACCTTCCCAAAAAAAGCATATCTAAAGACTTAAAAGCCTAGACAAATAAAACTCTCTCGTTGAACGGTGAGGAAACCCTCCCTTCCCATTGATCAAAATAGGTCCTTTTTGAGTTTTGTGAAACCAGCGTTTTGGTGAGCACATTTCACAACGTATGGTTGGTTAAAAAGAATAGAAAAAAGATTAAAAAAGGAAACCAAATTCAATATTTAGGTGAGGACACTTGGAAACGTATGTTTGGTTTAAGAATTACAAACTTAAATGAAAAACCTAACTTACCGTGTTTGGAATTTTGTGGAAGTCCGAATTCAATTTGGAAATCGAGTAACCACTATATTAGTACTCTTTTTTTTTCTTCCAAATTAATATATAAAGGGAAAAGAATCCATATGTTTTCTACAAAAATAAAAGGAACGAGATAAATATTATGACTCCTTTTTCCAAATTAATATATAAATGGGAAACAAATCTACATATTTTATGCAAAAATAAAAGGAAAAATAAAATAAAATTTGCACATATTATCTACCTATTTAATGTATGTGTGCCTCCACGCCAAATAAAAATTTCATCACCACATGGCCGAAGGCCCGCACACACCAAATCAAAAATGCATTGCCACGGGGCAGGCCGTATCCCTGCGCACACCAAGTTAAAAGAAAAAAAATATTAAAATTTGCACATATTCTCCACCTATTTAATGTATTGGTCGCGCCACACCAAATCAAAAATACATCGCCACGGGGCGCGATGAAGCCCCACGCACACCAAATCAAAAATGCATCGCCACGGGATGGGACGAAGCCCAACACACACCAGATCAAATATGCATTGCCACTGGGAAGGGCGAAGCCCCGCGCACTCCAAATCAAAAACATTACCACATAGCGGACGAAATCCCGCATACACCAAGTTAAAAATAATAATAAATATAATTTACACATATTCTCCACCTGTACTTTCTCAAGCGATGAGAGTCGCTATCCTTTTCTCTTTGAAGTTCCAGATGTACTCTCCATCACTCTGACACCAGTCAATTTCTTCGGATGAAATTGATGATGTCGGCTGTCTGATGCCGCCAAAAAAAAAATTGAACCATCTTTTCCCGAGGAGAGGAGTAAAATCTTGTCTGGGTCCCACCGCTTTAGAATTTTTTTTTGATAAAAAGAGAAGTTGTATTAAAGAAAGAAGCTAAGCTCCAACGACATACTAATACATTAATTGAACAGGTTGCTGTGCTAACCTACCAGCGAGCATCATGGGTAACCTAGCCAAGGGAGCCGAAACGGCGGGAGGGGGGGCTGAGATTGTGTCACAAGGGGGGCAAACTAACACTACCTTCCATATTAATTCCTGCAATATTACGCCATTGGGGACTCGAACCTGGGACCTCCTGGAGGGCATTAAACTTTATTTTATTTTTTTGTGATTTCTGTGTTAACGAAGCCAAAATAGAAAACCAACGTAAAAAAGGTCAAGATACGGCTGATGATTATCCGTTTTACATTCCCTAAAAACGGACATGGGTTAACCTATTTCATGGACCGGACAATCATTACCCGTTTCCATTGAGTAAAACGACTACTCATTATCCGTTCTTTACTTTTTTAAAACGGCTAATGGTTAGCGGTATCCGGAGTCTCCCCGCTGGGATTCCCGCACACTAGGGAAGGCTTGCGGGAAGAGGGGCTTTAGACCACGGTTTTTTCTCTTGGGAAGACCTTGGGCATTTCCATAAGACCCAGTCTTAGATATGTGACCAGTTTTGAAGAAAGTTTCAAACATATATTTATTAGGTCTATCATTGTAGTTTCCCAATTTTGTTGAAAATTTGAAGCATGGCTATTCATTCCATATTTCCCAATTTTACCAAAGATTTTCGGACAAGCACTAAAGTTTGGAATTTCACTTGATTATGTAAAATGTAACAAAATAAAAGAGTGTTTAATTGTAACTCACTATGGGGTAGGGGTTAGCTTAGCCTGAATAGACGAAACTTAGTTTGATATAGGACATATCTATAAGCCTTGTATGCGAGTCTTGTGCCAAGTCCGTATCTCGTTTATTCAGTAGCATTGTTAGGATTTACTTTCAAGTTTGATAGGATTTGCTTTGTGTCTATTGGTTAGTTGCATGATTCAAATAAGATAAGTGATAATATAATTATAAGCATGATATTTAGGAGCTTAAGCCGTTAGAATAGACTACAGTTCAGGTTAGTTCAATGGCTATAAATAGCCATTTGCTTTATCATTGTAATCATTTTTGATTAGCTTATTCATGATTATTGTTACCGTCAAGTAAGTCTTTTGGTTAATCAATCTTATCATCAATTTATTATAAATCTTGTTTTATTGATTTATTGTTTGTTGTGCATGCATAGATCTTGGATTAGAGTTTTCTTTTATTGTTTTAGGAGTGGATTCTCCTTATTTTGTTACTTTTTCTATTTCCTTCCGTTGTGCCATATCAGGTCGATTCAGAGCGACACTTCGATCTGAAAGTCATTGATATAGATTACTCAATCAAGATGACTACCGATGCGAATAATGGTGAAAACGTTGGTGAGAAGAATGGCATTGAAGACCCGATGTTGTTGATGATCGAAGCACAAGACAACATCATTGCTGGTATTGGGGAAACGTCGCTGTCTCACATAAAAGTTTCGAATGATATACAAGATTCAATGACTGATTTGAGATCTCTACAAGATTCAAAGTTTTGAAGTCTTGTCAAATGATCTTATGGTCGTATGATCATTTGACAAAGATATGGAAAATCAAGAGTTTGCTTGAATAAGGGAGTCAATATTTAAGGAAATAATAATAAAACAACGAATAATATAAAATTTAGTTCAATACTCGAATAATATAAAAAACACCCATTGTACTGTAAGAAATTAACAACCAAAAAAAAAAAAACCTACTCTAGGTAGATCTGGCTTATTCACCACTTCAATCATCCCTTATAGCAGCGACGGAGCCAAACGGAGACAAATGGGGTCTCAAGCCCCCACTAGTTTTCCGACTCCAGTGCAAATAAGTGTGGTATTTTTCGTAATTTTTGATTTTTGTGGGGTCAAAAAAGGTCAAAGGACATATATTATATCCTTATAATTATTTCGACCCCACTACCAGTTTATCTTCCCTCCGTCGCTACCTTATAGCTTTGAATATGTAAACATCTTTTTGAGTGTTTGTTTCCATGTGGTTATATATGCGATTCCTAGATATCTGGAGTAGAAAATTTCAGAAAATATTTCGAGTGGTGTTATCAGCATAACAATGAGGATGTCATGTATATTTCCGCGTTTTTGTTTTTTTTTCCATCCTCTTGTGGTGAACTTTTCATATATGCTCATTTATCCATTCTTTTGGATGCTCATTTGAGCATTATTACTAGATACACCCACACCATTTTTTTGGGGCTTACTCGGTGGTAGCCCATATCCGCGAAAGGTGATCTTCATTACTAATCCGAGGAATTCAACATGGAAAAGCCATAAATTGAACTAATATAATATTATGGTAAAGATAGACTATATTCTAGGAGTTCATCAGATGAATACATTACTAGAATTAGAAAATATTCGAGGAACTCATTCGTTAAATATGCAACACTGGAAAATATTAATTAGTCGCTCCATACTAGCAGACAATCTTTGTAGAAGTATTATGTTTATCCGAGAATCGAGGTATGAGGCGATAAAAGCATCATACTCGTTATGAACATTTATTCTGTATGGTTAGGGAACATTAACAACATCCTGGAAACCGTATCGCTCTATACTAGTGCTCAATCCATCTAGAAGTCGTCCAATCATTCTCGATTATATACAGAAGTGAATACTATGTTGCACAATATACATTGAATTGCACAGTATAAATGATGAAATACATGGAAGCTGAGAGACTCTAATAATTGTCGTTACGTATTTGTGCTCAAAGAGGCAACATGATCATCCAGAGATCATTACAACACGAGCTTTCATGCTTGAACCGCAAAATATGAATTTTATTTATTCGTTGGTTAGAAATACACAAAACTGTAATTCTACCCGGCCCTCGTCAAAGTGCACCATCAACAACTAAAATAAAAGGTAAGTTAGTCATTTCCTAACTTTTAGGACATCCCTTATAAGTCTAGAGTAGATAACCTAAGCACATCATGGTCCACCACAAAAATGAGGGTGCCCAAAAATCGTTCCTTATATTGAAAGCTTCATAATGTAACAGAGGGCTGTTTTTGGGCATACCAAAAAATTATCGGGCATACATTTTGTCTAGGTTCGGCTCACAACTTGTGAGCCGAACCTAGCAAACCTAGGAAAAAAAAAAGTTGTGCGCCGAACCTTGAGGCTTGAGTATGCCTGGTAATTTTTTGGTATGCCCAAAAACATGTCTCATGTAACAGGCTGTGGTGTTGTCTAAGCTGTCAAAACCCGATATTAGGGCCCACTTTTTTTTTTTTTCCCCTTTTCTTTTAAGTTGGATACTTATCTTCCGCTAACTTTTACTTTGGGCCGAAACTCGGTTTCGGATCCACACAGCCAAGCTCCAAAATGGTCAGTTTACTCTATCTACGCTAAGCCAGAAACCCTAAACCATAATGCTTCCTCGCCCTAAAAATAGGGTTGACCGTTTGCTCTGACTAGCCAAACCAACTAGCCCTCTCTTAAAACCCAAGTTTACTCTTCTGCTAGTTGATTTGAATTCATTTCAAAGGCGGCCAGTGCCGTGTACTCTCTCGATCTCGATCTCTTTGTCTGTCTCTGTTTTCCTGGAATGAAATCTGAAGAAATGTCAATGTGGAAACTTCCTGAAGAGATTCAGGTAGATATCTTTCTCAAATTACCAGTTAATTCAATCTTAGCATGTAGATGTGTATGCAAGAGTTGGTGTAATCTACTTTGTAACCCTAAGTTTATTAAGAATCACCTTAATCTATCAATTCAGAGTAAGAACAACCCTAGACTCATGTTTGGTTATTCTCAGTATGATAAAAATAAAAACCCTATCATTAACTCCATAGATTACAAATCAATTTCATCTCCATCTTCATCAAAATTGAAGGCCGTTTCATTGGATTACCCATTTGAAAATGAGAAAATCGAGGGTATTGTAATTCTGGGTTCTTGTAATGGACTGATTTGTTTGGGTATTTCTGGTGGTGGAATGGGTATTGAGGCGAAAAATTGGGTTTGCATTTGGAACCCAGCCACTGGTGAATATAAGACCATCAAACTACAATTCTCCGATGATGTGGCTGCATCAGGCTCCCGTGTTAGTAGTACATATGGGTTCGGCTATGATAGCAACATCAATGATTACAAGTTGGTAAAAATGTCCTTTAATGAAAGTCTTGTTGGCTGTCCTAGGTTCCATATAATTCAAGTTTATACGCTAGGAACCAAGCGTTGGAAAACTATTCAACGGACAAACTGTTACATGTTTCCTAGTCATCTGAAGCAAAAAAGGCTTCCCGGATTGCTTATCAATGGTGCTCTTCACTGGTCAGGCGCTACAACCAGCAACCAAGGAACCAACTCTGAATTTATAGTTTGTTTCAATATTAACAGGGAGAGACTCACAGATGTTCCCTTTCCTGAAGAAACTAAGCCACGTCTACGAAATCTGAATTCTGATAGACAAGTGGGGATGTTGGGAGACTGCCTTTGTGTAGTGTTTCTTTATGCCAATATTCAAGCTGATATTTGGGTGATGAAAAATTACGGAGTAAATGAATCCTGGACTAAAGTATTTACTACTACCCAACTAACAATGACTATGGTTCCATGTTTAAAGCCGATATGGTGTTTTGAAAATGGTGACATTCTAATTCACGCTTCCGGACAATTGAGTTTATGTGGTCAAAATAATGAAACTAGCATGGTTCAACTCGGTGATATTTATAATATGAGTAAGAGCAGGTTTACAGAGAGTTATGTGGAGAGCCTGGTTTGTCTAAAGTCGAAGAAAAGGACTACAAATGGAAATCAGAAGGAACCCAAGCGCCAGAGATTGAGGTAAACATTTCATATCTTATGCACTAAGTTTTACCTGTTAAATTATTTGCTATTTCTTAGTTTGTTTTACTAACAAAAAGTTTGGCAAATAGAAATGATATTTTGCATCTCTTGTGGGTTTTTATTTGTTTGTTTGTTTGTTTTGCTTCTTGTTTTTCACTTTCTCGAGGCATGCCAAAATTGATTCTTAGAGCATTTAAGAAACTATATATGTTTATGTACCCGTAAATGAGCACCAAAGCTTAGAAAATCAAGATAAATGAGTCAGATATAGAAATCACTTGGATTTTACATAGAATCAGCTTGGTGCAGTAGACAAAGTCAACCTATAAAATCATTTGAAAGATTGAATTGGTTTTCTGTGATACCGAGTTTGTTTCCTCACCTATCTGTCCATCTTTCTGCTTGCACCAACTGTTCTTGTTTCTCGTAGTTGTAATTTTATTGATTTGTTGAATTATTTTACAGATAAACATGATAGTTCTCCAGAACCATCTGAGATCTCATCACTAACGGCAGTCATTGCCAACAATGGAAACTTCTTACACTTAGTGAAGGCACAATATGAACCTCTCTGCAAGATAGTTTGTTAATTGTTACAATGGTCTAAGAAGCAAGCAATTCTTGGGATTGGGAACAAGATTACTGCTGTTTTTGTTGATGATAGAGAATGGATTTTTTCGTTGGCAGTGCAAGAAACAAACTACTGACAATGCCATCATGGTAGTGGGTTATTTGGATAGTTGAACTATTTTTCCGTCTTTTGTTTTCTTATATTGTAAAGCTATTTGGCGGATACACAGTATTTTTGGTGAGCGAGTTTCCAGATATCCTGCATAACTTCAGCTTTGCACTTATATTACAGGAATAAGCTACAGCTGAGTACTGTATAATGTTTATCCGGCAAAAGAACCAATCATGCCAGGCTCAAAACATGAAAGGGATGTACTTGTTGCACTTGCAGGCACTCTTAAACCGTCTAAAACGGCAACTTATGGCATATATTGGCTTATGGAAAGTGCAAAGTGCCAGAAAACTTCTGTAGTGTTAGCTTGATATACGAACAAAGGCAATGTAAACGAGTTTTGCATAACTCTATGCAGATCACATTTAATGACCAAAAGGTGGAGTTATTCTTAAAATGTAATCAAATTAAGCTCCCAAGTAATAAACATCCAAAAGGTGGAACACGCCATCGGTTTTCTTAATCTTGCAAATAGTACAAAGTAACCTTTGAAAGCTTTTAAATTTTACCAAAGATTACTTGGCAATGAAAGTCTTCAAGTTCTTCAACAACGCCGTGTTTTTCTTGTGCTTTTTCTTAACCATGGATTTATAATATTCATATAAGAATTTGTTAATGCTGGGTTCAATCCCTCTGACTTCTAAGTATGTGTATAAAGCTGTCTTCACGCTATGATCCAATTCCCTTCAAAACGAAAAAGAAAAAATAACAAGCTAGGTTATGCGAACCCAACAACAACTATCAAAATTAGCAGTCAATTCTACTTACCAGGAGGGGGGTGCAAAATCATCTGGATCATTTTGATTCTTGATAGCCAAAGAGTTGATCTCAATTCTATCTGCTTGCATTGACCAGTAATTATCTACTGATGCAACTGTAATTTCGAATTCCAAAGTTACTCCGCTTTCTTTTGAAACACTTACTTCCATATTAACATATTCAGCAGAGAGACATGTGCGAACTCTGACTTCAATCATCTCACCCTCATACTCTCTAGTCAATATCAGAATTCCCTCCTCTGGATTGTCCTCAATCCTGAAAGGAAAATCTCTTGGTAACTCAGCAACCTATCCAAAACACACATACAGACACTGGTAATTAAACAAACGTACCCAAATATTAAAATCCTGAAATTAAGTGTATCCGTCCAGAAAAAGAAAAGCATTATCCTTTGAGCGGAATGGGGAACAAACCTCATGCTCAGCAGAATGGTTGATTTCAGACTCGATAACTCTGAGGAAAGTGTCATCGGAGTTGGATTTCTTCTCAGCTACAGCAGAGAATTGATGATAATGATGATTTGGAATTGAAGTGGTTCGAAATTCTTGTCTAGATAGAATGGCAGAGGTGTAGTTTCTACGAAGAGGAGTTCTTCTGTTTGCTAGTGGGATGACTGAAGATGCAGCTTTCTTCATCATTCTACTCAAAGCACTAGTCGCCATTTTTGCAGCACAAGAACTTTTCTCAGAAATCTCTTAGAAGTTCTGTAAGGTTTTAGGGAAGTAGTTAATTTTTATTGAATTGGGATTCTGAAGTTTCTTGCTCAACAACCCTCGGACCCTATGCCCATATATGTATATTGGATTGGGCCCATGATGGGTATTGAAGTTCAGCCGGATCTTGAATTTGCAACTTTGGTGAGGTGCGTGGTTGCGAAGTTCCTTATGAACCCTATCTCTTATCTTGGAATTCCGATTAGAGCTTCAACAACACTGATTGTATCATAGACACATGCTATGATATGTAAGCAACAATGCTGAAAAAAAAAAGGCACGAGTCCAATAAGGAAGTGTTTTTATGTAGTTGGCAGTGAAGTGCTTTCTCTTAACCATGAAATCATATAAGAAGTTGCCAACTGTGTTCAAAGCCTATTGACTTCCAAGCATGCGTGCAAAGATTTCTGCAAACTCTCATCCAAATCGCCTTTAATTATCCACTTTCTGCAAAGTTTGCTTCAGCCGTGATAGCACCTTTACTATCGCTCCATCTCCCCTTTCCTCAGTTGTTGTTGCAACAGCCAGAGGACCCTTGCCACACTTTCGCTCCTTCTTCCCTTTAACTGAACCTACTTCAGATGCGTCAGATTTTTGGATGCCTCGGCTTGTGGCATTAGCACCCTTTTGAGTTGACAATTTTTACCCAATTGAATTGACAAATATCAAACTTTTTATTCCGCCGTTAAAACATAAATTAAGTTACTATGTTACTGGCTGGAGTTCAATTACAAAGGCTTAGAGTGAGGGTGGACTAGTCGTTGGTGCCACAAGTCACTGAGTGTATTTCTTGTTTTTAGCTGGTAATGAAAATTTTCAATTTCTTCAACCACTGAGTGTATTTCTTGTGCTTTCTGTTACGCATGTACCTATGTAAGAAGTTTTGAATGCTGTATTCAATCCCTCTGACTTCTAAGTACGTACGTAAAGCTTTCCGCAGGTTCTCATCCAATAGCCGTCAAACCAAAAAAAAAGAAGAAGAGATGTTACAAGATATCACGAACCTGTCAACAACCGGTAGCAAAAGATACAATAACCAAACAAATTGCTAGCTAGCAATCAACTGCACTTACGAAAAATCACTTTCCCCGTAAGCAATATAATCATCAGAAGCATTTGGATTCTTGACAGACAAATACCTACATGTGTATCCTTCTGGACTATATAATCTTCCTCGACATTGCATTTCAAAGTTAGTCCACTTTTATTTTAAACGCTTACATCCAGCTCAACATTACTACCAGAGTCTTTATAAATAGGCCAGTGAACTATGGCTCTAATCTCTTCAGCCTGATAATCTCTAGTTAATGTTATAGTACGGTCATTCCCTGCATTATCCTCAATCTTGAAAGGAAAATCTCTTGGTGCCTCAGCCTATCCAAAAACACTCGTGATCATTGATGATGAAGACAACAAGGGTAACTAATCAGACTCACTCCTATTGGCTATGCAATTCAAAAAACTAAACGTAGCCGGGAAAAAAAACCTAGTTTTTGAGCGAAAAAGGATAACGAACCTCACGAAAAAAATCGATTATAGGCTCAATATCACTGAGAAGAGTGTCATCAGAATTTGATCTCTTCTTAGAAAGAGCAGAGAAGTGATGATGATGAGTTGGAATTGTAGTCCTGTGGAATACTTCTCTGAATAGATTGGTACTCATGGTGGTACTGGTCTTCATTGGGGATGCGAAAATAGCAGAGGTGTAATTTGTATGAGGTTTTCTGTTTGCTAATGGGATTACTTTCTTTATCACTTTACTCAAAGTAGTCGACATTTTTGCAGCACGAGAAGTTTTTTCAGAAAACTATATGAGTTTTTTAGGGTTTTAGTTCCAGGAGAGTTAAAGAACGAAGACAAGACTGAGAAGTAGTTACATATTGAACCCAAAAGTCCTTAAGTATATAGGATTGAGCCCAAAGAAAACTCTACTCTACTCTCTTATTTTCTTTTCTGAATACTCTTGAGTCATGGAAGTGCACCCATGCGCATAGAGATGTGATGGCTAAAAATGGAACGTCTGCTTTGTATGGGGAAGAATGGGAAAATAACATTCCTGATTGGATAAGCCAGTGTATCCAAACAGAGGAATCGAATATAAAACTCTGGTCAACGGCATCATTACCCAACGATTTATCACCATAGTAATACAATGGCTCTTAACACTCTTGCAGATTTTGGGGGTGGTGTTTAGTGTGAAGTGTTCCCCAATATTTAAAGGTAGAAATGCGAGTTTGGGATTAGAATGCATTTGAGATACCTGGTAGGATGCTGGCCGAGAACAAGGATGCATGCGCATCACCCTGGTACATTCTGAAAGTAAAATGAATGGCAAGGAATCCCTGGCAACTTTAACGAGATACCTTGGTTGTCCCCACCAAGAGAAAGCATAATTTGCAATCGTAGTAGCATCAATTGCTAACTAAGTGGCAATATTTGGGTCACTTTTGTGCATTATATGCGGAAGTCCATGTCCCAAAAAATGTAGGCATTGCGCAGCTCTTGGTGCTGTGACAAAGTTTTATAAGTTTTACATTGATTACAAAGAAAACCAGGGCAAACAAGTTGTCTATAACTTTATTTAGATCATATTTAAGGATTAAACAATCACTTACTAGTTTACGGAACATTCCAAGTAATAAAACATTCCAAAAGTGATATGTTTCCTAACACTCTGAATAACCATGCAAAGGTATAACTTGATCAAAATTTAGTTGGCAATGAAATTCTTCAATTTCTTCAACCACCCAGTGTGTTTCTTGTGCTTTTTGTTAACCATGCAGTCATATAAGACTTTGGTAATGCTGGGTTCAATCCCTCTGTCTTCTAAATATGTGCGGAAAACATTCTGCACCTTCTCATCCAAATCCCTTCAAAACAAGAAAAAACTACCACAAGACCATCGTTAGTACAAGATATATAGGAAACCCAACAGCCAAAAAATATATCAATCAATTCCACTTACGAGAAAGTAGGTCCTCGGTAACAATGGTTAGGGATGTTCTCATCAGAAGCATTTGGATCCTTAACTTGCAAACTTGTGATTCTAATAACATCTGCTCTATCAACCAAACCATAGAATTCCAAAGTCAGACCACTTTTGTTTAAAACAATTCCTTTCAAGATAACATTTTTCATGCAGATGAGAGAGAATGAGACATGATGAGAGAGAATGAGTGGTGACGTGGCAAGGAAAAGGGCGAAATTTTCTTAGGTTTTTCTTCGCAGTAGATCCATGGAAGGCGGCACCAATTCACCTCTTCCAAGCTCATCGACCTCAAATCAGGTTATCAAGAATGGTTTTCCTACTTCATCTCTTTCGTTATCCCCAAAAGGAAGTGAAGATTTTCCTCCTTTGGAATCTTCAAAGGCAGAGAAGAACAACTTAGGGATTTTGAAAGTGTCTCCTGAAATCGAGAATCTTAGAGATCAAAATCATAGCAAGATCAATGAAATTGCATCTGGTTTTTCCGAGAATCCTAAGGGGTCTATTGTTGATTTTTCAATTTCTTCCTCCTCTGAGTTAATTATTTCTTCACCTTCAAATCCTAACATTAACTCTCAAGATGGAAAAGCTTCTTCAGGAGATTGGAGATCTCTATTCCCCACTCCTATAGTTGTAACCCCTCACCCGAAAATGAAATTCATCCCTCCTGCAAAACTAGATGGGAAGCTGGTTGTTGCTGCTCAATCAGATAATTTGTCAGCAGGTTTCAAGTGGTGTGAGAATTTGGTGGTTGGTTTCTTTGTAGGTCAAAGATTATCATTCTCAGCAGTTCAAGTTGCTGTTAGCAAACTTTGGAAATTCAGAAAGGAGGTAAGTATTAAATTGCATGGGGATAATGCTTTCATATTTGAATTTTTAGATGATGAAGACCGCAAGATAGTGTTAGAGACTGGGTCTTTCCAGATCTCAAAGAAGCTTTTCTATTTGAGACCTTGGACTGAACTCATTGAAAAACCCTTGCTGACATCAAATCAGTGCTTAGGTTTGGGTGATGATTCATGGAGTCCCACTTCATATGTGGGATTTGGAGGGTCTAAGTTTAATTGCAAGTTTTTTAGGTAAACCTCTCTTAGCGAGATGACTCACAATCAAGCGAACTAGACTGGCCTATGCTAGAATTTGTGTAGAAATTGGTGTTGATTTTACTTACCCATCTAGCATTCCACTAGTAATTGATGGTAAGTTTGCAATGGATCTCCCTGTAGAGTATCAATGGAAACCAACTAGATGTTCTAAGTGTTTGGTTTTTGGTCACTCTGAAAAGAATTGCTCTAGAAAGCTGAAATCACGATGGTCACCCAAAAGGAAGTGAGGATGGGATGCAGAATGCTGAGCATATTCAAGAATCAGCTGAGGCTGAGAAATTGGTTGATAACAACAGAAACAACAATTTAGTGGATGCTTTGAAATTTTGTTGATAAAGAGTGCTCGAGTGGAACAAGCTAAGAATGATGCTTTGATATGAATTCTACTACATCAAAGGTCTCAACTTCTGCAGAAAGCTACCTTCACCAAATGCCAATGAAGCGCAATTGACAAGGAGCCCGAAAAAGAATTCAAATCAGGCTTCAAAGATGGCTCCTAAAGAGTCCAATAAAGCCCAATTATTCAGAATAATGGTGAAGTGAAGCATAATCCCTTTATTGTAAAGGGACATGTGAATTGGGAGACAACTTCAAGTAGGAAATCTCCTGTTAATACTGCTGAATCGTACAAGAACAGATTGCAACATGAATAAGATTCAAATTGATACTCGCTAAGAATCCTATCAAGACTCCAAGCATTCACCAGATCAAGAAGTGAAACATAACCCCTTTATTGTAAAGGGACATGGGAATTGGGAGACTGCAACAACTGATAAGTATGGCAAGCCCAAGAATAGGATCAATGACACTTCAGTCAAAGTGAATAACACATTTACAGTGTTGAGTAAGACTACTCAAAATGAAGATAAAGTCATAATTGAAGAGTGTGAGGAGGACAGTGAAGATTTTGTAGAATCGGATCAATATACTCATTACTTGGCTTATGAAGACAAAGCTAGCAAGAAAATGGAAAAAGAGCGTTCAAGGCTCAAATGGAATGGCGAATACCCAAATAGTGAGAATCTGGGTAAAGGACAACGATCCGCTGCTAGGAAACAAAAATAGTTGGTGCTTGTTGTTCACCCTTAGTTTTTGGTAACAGTCGTCATTTCTTGGCTGTTCTTTGCTTTGGAGTTGCCGTGTTCGCTCCTTTTGTTTTAGTTTCTTTGAATTGGTGATGTTTCTACCATCACCTCTGGACTCGCTTAGGCGCTCTACTCTTGTTTTCTTTTTCTCTTTTTCGTGGAATGAAATTAACCTTTTAAGTCAAAAAAAAAAAAAAATTCCTTTCAAGATAAGACACTGTCCAAAATTAGGACTCTCAACTCTGACTTTAATCTCCTCATCTCCCTGATACTCTCTAGTCAATGTAATAGTTTGCTTCCCTGCATCTACTTCCTCAATCTTAAAAGGAAACTCCCTTAATGCCTCAGAAACAACCTATCGAAAACAAACGTAAGTACCCAAATATCGAAGTCATAAAATTTAAATCTATCCAACCTAGCGTTTGAGCATAAAAGGAATAAACCTCATGAAATTCCTCCTCCGCACATTCGATTTCAGATTCAACAACTCTGAGAAAAGTGTCATCCGAATTTGATTTCTTCTCAGCGAGGGATGAGGATTGATGATGATATGGAATTGAGGTTGCTCGAGATACTTTTCTAAAGCGATTGCTGTCGTTTCTACTAAAGGCAACAAAATTCTTCAAGTACTTCAACCACTTAGTGTGTTTGGTGTCCTTTCTTTGAACCATGTAGTCACATAAGAATTTTCCAAGGCTGGGTTCAATCCCTCTGACTTCCAAATATGTGTGCAAACCTTTCTGCAATTTCTCATCCAAATCCCTTCAACACGAAAACCAATGTTACAAGATATAGCGAACCCAGCAATTCATAGCAAGGAATATAATAATTTAAGGTAGCAGTCAATTCCACTTACGAGATGTGAGGTTCTTGGTGAGTGAGATAATTGTTAGAAAGAACGTTTTTAAAAAATTTAATTAAAAATGCATGAACCATGTTTTGATACCAAGACTTTATGCTCCCTAGATGTTTTTTCATGTGAATGAATAAAACATTAGTCCCATATAGACTAAAACATTTAGAGTTTTAGACTTATATAGCATTGGTTTAGCCTTAAGGGCATGGGTCTTTAGACCTTTGTGTATGGGGAAAGCCCTAGACTATGGCAAGGTTTCCTAAACCTTATTGCATTTCTTATTGCCTTTCCCGTTCGCGCAGTGCTTCGTACAGAAGCACGCACGCTCGCTCGGGCGCGGGCGCGCCGTAAAGAATTTTATTCTTTGCCTTCTCGGTTTTGGATATCCGACAGCCTCGAGAAGCATCTTCTTTCACGCGTGTCACACGGTTTTCTTGACACCTGTACACACTGTTTTCCTCGAGAAGAATCTTGCAAATTTTGAATGCGTGTGCACTGTTCTTTTAACGCGATTTTTACCTTACTTTTGCAACGTTCGAGATGCGTGAATCACGGACAGTCTGTCGTGCTTTGGATTCTCTTCCAACGTTCGAACATTTTCTTGCTATAAATACGAGTTGTAAACTTCATTTGTAAACCATACCTTTCAGAACTCTTCTCTTCTGAAATTCTTATTCTTTTCTTATGCTTTCAGAAACAATTTATTTTTAAGTTTACAGAAACATAAAATCGAGTTCTTATCTTAAACAAGTTGTAGTTTACAGAAACATAATTTTGTATAACTACTTCTTTGTTTACAGAAATTAGTTTACGGAAACTTTGTTTAGCAGAAATTAGTTTACAAAAATATCATAGTTTACAGAAACATAAATTAGTTTTTATATTTATCTGAAACTGGTTGTAGTTTCGATTTGTGTTTTTGTTTTTCATTTTTGCTGCAAAGTTCTAAGGGTTCTCTCTGTGTATGCTACACATAGAGGAGAACTAACAGTAGTTGTATCCTGGAGGTAATTTGTTAATTGCTATAGCATCTCAGAGGAGTAGCAGGAAATATTACCTTTAGCTCAGCGTATCTCATACGTGCCTCTACTAAGTTTATTGAGTTATTTGTTACTACTATCAGTGTAATCTAAGTATTATTTCCCATTTGCATTCGATTATTGTAATTAATTCCAACAATCTAAAGGTAATATTGTGCCTTATTGTAATATTGTAATACTGTAATATTCGTTGTTGTAATAACATGGGAAAGAATACTGTAGAAAACCACCAAAGTTCAGTGGTAAGGACTTTAAGAGATGGCAGTCTAAAATGCTATTCTTCCTAAACGACCAAAGGTTAGATGGATATGCTTTAGAAAAACCCTCGAGAAAACTTCATCACCGTGGTAATGAAGATAAATTGGACAGGTGGAATAGGAAGAATTATTTGTGCAAGAATCATATTCTTAACTGTCTTGATGACTCCTTGTATGACTTCTATAATGCAAAAGAAGATTTTAATGCTTTTGATTTATGGGAAGCTCTAGAAGAAAAATATCATGTTGAAGCTGCTGGAAGTAAGAAGTTCTTGATGGCTAAGTTCTTAGAATATAACATGACTGACGAAAAGCATGTGGTAGAATAGTTCGTCGAACTTCAACTCCTCATCAGCGAGATTCTTGCTGAAGGCATGACTTTTGATGAATCTCTACAAGTATCGGCTGTGATTGAAAAGCTTCCACCCTCATGGAGAGAATACAAGAGGAGTCTGCGACACAAGACTCGTGAAATCACCCTGGTGGAGCTTGGCAAAAAGATCCAGGTTGAGGAGCTTATGTGCAGCAAGGAAAAGAGCATGATGCTGAGAAAAAACATGTCCAACAAAGCTCATGTTTTGGACGATAAAGCTGCTTCAAAGAAAACTCCTGGAGAATCCAAAGAAAATGGGTAATAGACGTAACAGACGTCGAAAACCCGTAGGTAACAATTTTAAGCCTAGGGGTGGTGTCACTAAGCACACCATCAAAGGCGACTGTTTTAATTGTGGTAAACCTGGACATATGGCTAAAGACTGTAAGGCCCCTAAAAGGATCAAATATGATCCAAAACAGAAAAATAAGGCAAACATAGTATAGGACTCTGGATATTTCACTGGCATGGTGTCTTAAGTCGACCTTGTCTCTAGTATGACTAATGTGAGAGACTAGTGGCTTGATTATGGAGCCACCAAGCATGTCTGTAAATTCAGAAATGCTTTCTCCTCCTATGCCATAGTAGGAGATGATGAGAAACTGTTCATGGGAAACTCTTCCACCGCGAAAGTGGTGGGGAAAGGCAAGGTCGAACTGAAGCTAACTTCAGGAAAAAACTCTCTCATTGAATGACGTATTTTACGTCCCGCACATATGCAAAAACCTTATCTCAAACCATCTTACTTGGAAAAGGTTTTAAGATTGTTGCTGAATCTAATACTTATTGTTATTTCTAAGCATGGTGAATTCGTAGGAAAAGGTTATGTTACCGATAACATGATTAAGCTTAGTGTATCTGATTTGAAATTGAATGTTAATGCATCTTCTTCTGCTTATGTTTGTGACTTTTCACATGTTTGGCATGGTAGACTTGGACATGTTAATCTCAAATCTCTAGAAAGACTTGCTAATTTAGGTTGCATACCAAAAATAAACTTTGATAAAAATCAAAGATGTGAAATCTGTGTTGAATCTAAATATACAAGAAAACCGTTTAATAAAAGGATTGAACGTAAAACAGTTCCTTTGGAACTAATACACTCGGATTTAGGAGATTTGAAATCAACACCAACAAGAGGTGGTAGAAAATGGTACATCACTTTTATAGATGATTACTCACGATATCACAAAGTTCATCTTCTTAGAAGTAAAGATGAGGCCTTAGAGGCTTTCAAGTTTTATAAACTTGAAGTAGAAAACCAAAAAGGAGTTAAAATTAAAACTCTTAGGTCAGACCGTGGCGGTGAGTATGTGATACCCATAGGTGAGTTTTGTAAACATAATGGAATCATTCATGAAACAACTGCACCATATTCACCAGAATCGAATGGTGTAGCTGAAAGAAAAAATAGAACACTCATAGATATGGTAAATGCTATGTTGACAAGTTCAGGGTTATCTTTGAACTTGTGTGGGGAAGCTATCCTCTCTGCTTGCTATATTTTGAACCGAGTTCCATTTAAAAAATCTGATAAAACTCCTTATGAATTGTGGAATGGTAAACAACCTTCCTATGCATACTTTAAAGTGTGGGGGTGTTTGGCCAAGGTGGCCATTCCTCTTCCCAAGAAAACTAAAATAGGACCTAAAACAGTCGATTGTGTTTTCTTAGGGTATCCTGAGCATACAATTGCATACAGGTTCATGGTCATCAGTTCTGACCATAATAACATTGGTCAGAACACCATATTGGAATCTAGAGATGCTGTGTTTTATGAACACATATTTCCTTTAAGGTCTGGACCTTGGAAAAGGGTCCATGATGACCTCCCGGATGTTCCATCGACTAGTCAAACTCCAACTTTGGAGTATGAGACTGAACCAAGAAGAAGTAAGAGGGTTAGAACTGAAACAAGTTTTGGCCCAGATTTTTTGACTCTTATGGTAGAGTCTGAACCCCAAACCTAAAAGGAAGCTATGACTTCTCCAGAAGCTCCTTTCTGGGAAGAAGCTTCATTAAATGAATGGGAGTCCATTCAGGAAACGAAACTTGGGAGCTTGTAGACTTGCCTCCTGGAAGTAAATCCATAGGTTGCAAATGGGTGTTCAAAAGGAAACTTAGAACAGATGGAACTATAGATAAATATAAAGCTAGGTTGGTAGCTAAAGGCTATAGACAACAGGAAGGATTAGATTTCTTCGATACTTATTCACCAGTATCTAGAATCACCTCGATTAGGATATTGATTGCTATAGCTTCAATTTATGATTTTCATATACATCAGATGGATGTTAAAACTGCATTTTTATATGGTGATTTGAATGAAGAAATTTATATGGACCAACCTGAATGCTTTATTGTAAAAGGTTGTGAAAACAAAGTTTGCAAGTTGAACAAATCTACAATACGGTTTAAAACAAGCACCTAAACAATGGCATGAAAAATTTGATCATGTTATGATAACTAATGGCTTCAAGGTTAATGAATCTGATAAATGTGTTTACATTAAATCTGTGAATGATTCACATGTTATTGTATGCCTATATGTTGATGATATGCTCATATTAGGCAGTAACCTGGATATTATTAATACCATTAAAAGCATGCTTAGAGATAATTTTGACATGAAAGACTTAGGCCCTACTGATGTAATCTTAGGGATGAAAATCGAAAAGATGTCTCGATGGATATAGTCTTAGTCAATATCATTATCTTTGAAACCGTACTAAAGAGATTTAATTATGAAAATGCTAAACCTGCATCTACTCCTTTTGATCCCACTTGTAAATTGAAAAATAACAAGGGTAAGGGTATTGATCAACTTGAGTATTCTCGCATTATTGGTTGTCTTATGTATTTGATGAACTGTACAAGACCTGATATTGCTTAATCTGTGAGTAGATTAGCGGTATACTTGAAACCTAGGGCGGGATCACTGAATTCTCTCTTCGTAGTTTTACGTTACCCGAGAGGGACCTCAAACTATTGCTTAAGTTTTGGGAAGTATCCTGCAGACTGGAAGGGTATTGTGATGCCAATCGGATATCGACTCGAGAAGAGTGCAAGTCTACTAGTGGGTACATCTTCTTACTTGGAGGTGCGTGTGTCTCATGGAAGTCTACCAAACAGACATGTATAGATAAATCCACTATGGAGTCTGAATTTATAGCCTTGGAAAAAGCTGGAGAGGAAGCTTAATGGATACGATGTTTCCTGGGAGGAATTCCACTCTGGCCCAAGCCTGTGTCTTCAATCGCAATCCACTGTGACAATAAAGCTGCTCTTGGTTGCGCAAAGAACAATGTATACAACGGTAAGTCTATACATATACGAAGAAGACACAAGACGGTGAAACAACTACTCTCTACTGGTATTATCTCGATAGACTTTGTAAAATCCAAAGATAATCTTGCAGATCCTTTGACGAAAGGCTTAACCAGAGAGGAAGTTAAATTTACATCGAGGGGGATGGGACTTAAGCTCATTGAATAAATCACCATGAAGGATACTCAACCTTGTGATTGTATTTCCAAGATCAAGGTTCAATGAGACAACTAATTTATGGTGATATTGGGAAAGCACTATCTTTGTCCCTCCCTATGGTGTAACTGTGCGATAGTGCTGCCTGCAGAAATAAAGGATGATCTTTTGCGATCTTAATGGGTACCATGGCTTTGATTAAAGCGGGGTGTGGCATGACACTCTTTATGGACTCACCTTTGTGGATGTTGGAAGTGGGGCCGCTTCCTATGAGAATTTGAGCTGATTCTCTAGAGACATTCATTAAGTCCGGGATTTTAGCCCACGGCCAAAATGGGCACAACCGCAAGAGCTTGGCAGCTGTTTTCATCGGTTGAGGCATCAAGTGTGGATGTTATTTCTGAATTGCATTCATTGTTGGCGGTTCAAGACATTGCGTTCACCGTATCAACAAGCAGTTCAGGTAACCTCTCACTAAGTTAAGGTTCAATCTTTGGGACACCTTAGCCTATATTGTTGCCTTATGTTTTCTCATTTTTTATCGACATGTTTTATTATTCATGTGGGGGATTGTTAGAAAAAACGTTTTTAAAAAATTTAATTAAAAATGCATGAACCATGTTTTGATCCCAAGACTTTATGCTCCCTAGATGTTTTTTCATGTGAATGAATAAAACATTAGTCCCATATAGACTAAAACATTTAGAGTTTTAGACTTAAATAGCATTGGTTTAGCCTTAAGGGCATGGCCCTTTGGGTCTTTAGACCTTTGTGTATGGGGAAAGCCCTAGACTATGGCAAGGTTTCCTAAACCTTATTGCATTTCTTATTGCCTTTCCCGTTCGCGCAGTGCTTCGTACAGAAGCACGCACGCTCGCTCGGGCGCGGGCGCGGCTGGGAGTGGGTGTGGGTGTGGGGTGTGGGTTTAAGAAATTTTATTCTTTTATTCTTTGCCTTCTCGGTTTTGGATATCCGACAGCCTCGAGAAGCATCTTCTTTCATGCGTGTCACACGGTTTTCTTGACACCTGTACACACTGTTTTCCTCGAGAAGAATCTTGCAAATTTTGAATGCGTGTGCACTGTTCTTTTAACGCGATTTTTACCTTACTTTTGCAACGTTCGAGATGCGTGAATCACGGATGATCTGTCGTGCATTGATTCTCTTCCAACGTTCGAACATTTTCTTGCTATAAATACGAGTTGTAAACTTCATTTGTAAACCATACCTTTCTGAACTCTTCTCTCAAATTCTTATTCTTTTCTTTATGCTTTCGAAACAATTTATTTTTAAGTTTACGAAACATAAAATCGAGTTCTTATCTTAAACAAGTTGTAGTTTACAGAAACATAATTTTGTATAACTACTTCTTTGTTTACAGAAATTAGTTTACAGAAACTTTGTTTAGCAGAAATTAGTTTACAGAAATATCATAGTTTACAGAAACATAAATTAGTTTTTATATTTATCTGAAACTGGTTGTAGTTTCGATTTGTGTTTTTGTTTTTAATTTTGCTGCCAAGTTCTAAGGGTTCTCTCTGTGTATGCTACACATAGAGGAGAACTAACAAGAGTTGTATCCTGGAGGTAATTTGTTAATTGCTATAGCATCTCGTAGGAGTAGCAGAAATATTACCTTTAGCTCAACGTATCTCATACGTGCCTCTACTAAGTTTATTGAGTTATTTGTTACTACTATCAGTGTAATCTAAGTATTATTTCCCATTTGCATTCGATTATTGTAATTAATTCCAACAATCTAAAGGTAATATCGTGCCTTATTGTAATATTGTAATAATCGTAATATTCGTTGTTGTAATAACATGGGAAAGAATATCGTAGAAAAACCACCAAAGTTCAGTGGTAAGGACTTTAAGAGATGGAAGTCTAAAATGCTATTCTTCCTAAACGACCAAAGGTTAGATGGATATGCTTTAGAAAAACCCTCGAGAAAACTTCATCACCGTGGTAATGAAGATAAATTGGACAGTGGAATAGGAAGAATTATTTGTGCAAGAATCATATTCTTAACTGTCTTGATGACTCCTTGTATGACTTCTATAATGCAAAAGAAGATTTTAATGCTTTTGATTTATGGGAAGCTCTAGAAGAAAAATATCATGTTGAAGCTGCTGGAAGTAAGAAGTTCTTGATGGCTAAGTTCTTAGAATATAACATGACTGACGAAAAGCATATGGTAGAATAGTTCGTCGAACTTCAACTCCTCATCAGCGAGATTCTTGCTGAAGGCATGACTTTTGATGAATCTCTACAAGTATCGGCTGTGATTGAAAAGCTTCCACCCTCATGGAGCGAATACAAGAGGAGGTCAAAGCGACACAAGACTCGTGAAATCACCATGGTGGAGCTTGGAAAAAGATCCGGTTGAGGAGCTTATGTGCAGCAAGGACAAGAGCATGATGCTGAGCAAAAACATTTCCAACAAAGCTCATGTTTTGGACGATAAAGTCGCTTCAAAGAAAACTCCTGGAGAATCCAAAGAAATGGGGTAATAGACGAACAGACGTCGAAAACCCAGAGGTAACAATTTTAAGCCTAGGGTGGTGTCACTAAGCACACCATCAAAGGCGACTGTTTTAATTGTGGTAAACCCGGACATATGGCTAAAGACTGTAAGGCCCCTAAAAGGATCAAATATGATCCAAAACAGAAAAATAAGGCAAACATAGTAGAGGACTCGGATATTTCACTCGGCATGGTGTCTTAAGTCGACCTTGTCTCTAGTATGACTAATGTGAGAGACTCGTGGCTTGATTCTCGAGCCACCAAGCATGTCTCAGAATTCAGAATGCTTTCTCCTCCTATGCCATAGTAGGAGATGATGAGAAACTGTTCATGGGAAACTCTTCCACCGCGAAAGTGGTGGGGAAAGGCAAGGTCGAACCAATCTAACTTCAGGAAAAACTCTCGCATTGAATGACGTATTTTTACGTCCCAGACATATGCAAAAACCTTATCTCAGAAACCATCTTACTTGGAAAAGGTTTTAAGATTGTTGCTGAATCTAATACTGTTGTTCTTTCTAAGCATGGTGAATTCGTAGGAAAAGGTTATGTTACCGATAACATGATTAAGCTTAGTGTATCTGATTTGAAATTGAATGTTAATGCATCTTCTTCTGCTTATGTTTGTGACTTTTCACATGTTTGGCATGATAGACTTGGACATGTTAATCTCAAATCTCTAGAAAGACTTGCTAATTTAGGTTGCATACCAAAAATAAACTTTGATAAAAATCAAAGATGTGAAATCTGTGTTGAATCTAAATATACAAGAAAACCGTTTAATAAAAGGATTGAACGTAAAATAGTTCCTTTGGAACTAATACACTCGGATTTAGGAGATTTGAAATCAACACCAACAAGAGGTGGTAGAAAATGGTACATCACTTTTATAGATGATTACTCACGATACTGTCAGGTTCATCTTCTTACACTGTCATATGCAAAAACCTTAGAGGCTTTCAAGTTTTATAAACTTGAAGTAGAAAACCAAAAAGGAGTTAAAATTAAAACTCTTAGGTCAGACCGTGGCGGTGAGTATGTGATACCCATAGGTGAGTTTTGTAAACATAATGGAATCATTCATGAAACAACCGCACCATATTCACCAATCGAATGGTGTAGCCGAAAGAAAAATAGAACACTCATAGATATGGTAAATGCTATGTTGACAAGTTCAGGGTTATCTTTGAAACTTGTGGGGGAAGCTATCCTCTCTGCTTGCTATATTTTGAACCGAGTTCCATTTAAAAAATCTGATAAAACTCCTTATGAATTGTGGAATGGTAAACAACCTTCCTATGCATACTTTAAAGTGTGGGGGTGTTTGGCCAAGGTGGCTATTCCTCTTCCCAAGAAAACTAAAATAGGACCTAAAACAATTGATTGTGTTTTCTTAGGGTATCCCGAGCATACAATTGCATACAAGTTCATGGTCATCAATTCGACCATAATAACATTGGTCAACACCATATTGGAATCTAGAGATGCTCGTGTTTTATGAACACATATTTCCTTTAAGGTCTGGACCTTGGAAAAGGGTCCATGATGACCTCCCGGATGTTCCATCGACTAGTCAAACTCCAACTTTGGAGTATGAGACTGAACCAAGAAGAAGTAAGAGGGTTAGAACCGAAACAAGTTTTGGCCCAGATTTTTGACTCTTATGGTAGAGTCTCAACCCCAAACCTAAAGGAAGCTATGACTTCTCCATAAGCTCCTTTTCTGGGGAAGAAGCTTCATTAAATGAATGGGAGTCCATTCAAAAAACGAAACTTGGGAGCTTGTAGACTTGCCTCCTGGAAGTAAATCCATAGGTTGCAAATGGGTGTTCAAAAGGAAACTTAGAACATATGGAACTATAGATAAATATAAAGCTAGGTTGGTAGCTAAAGGCTATAGACAACAGGAAGGATTAGATTTCTTCGATACTTATTCACCAAAAGTTCTAGAATCACCTCGATTAGGATGTTGATTGCTATAGCTTCAATTTATGATTTGCATATACATCAGATGGATGTTAAACCGCATTTTTATATGGTGATTTGAATGAAGAAATTTATATGGACCAACCAAGGATTTATTGTAAAAGGTTGTGAAAAAAAGTTTGCAAGTTGAACAAATCTCTTTACGGTTTAAAACAAGCACCTAAACAATGGCATGAAAAATTTGATCATGTTATGATAACTAATGGCTTCAAGGTTAATGAATCTGATAAATGTGTTTACATTAAATCAAGTGAATGATTCACATGTTATTGTATGCCTATATGTTGATGATATGCTCATATTAGGCAAGAACCTTGATATTATTAATACCATTAAAAGCATGATTAGAGATAATTTTGACATGAAAGACTTAGGCCCTACTGATGTAATCTTAGGGATGAAAATCGAAAGATGTCTCGATGGATATAGTCTTAGTCAATCTCATTATGCCGAAACCGTACTAAAGAGATTTAATTATGAAAATGCTAAACCCGATCTACTCCTTTTGATCCCACTTGTAAATTGAAAAAGAACAAGGGTAAGGGTATTGATCAACTTGAGTATTCTCGCATTATTGGTTGTCTTATGTATTTGATGAACTGTACAAGACCGATATTGCTTACTCTCCGTGAGTAGATTAAGCAGTATACTTGAAACCCAGGGGCAGATCACCGAATTCTCTCTTCGAGTTTTACGTTACCTCGAGAGGGACCTCAAACTATTGCTTAAGTTTTGGGAAGTATCCCGTGGACCGAAGGGTATTGTGATGCCAACTGGATATCGACTCAAGAGTGCAAGTCTACTAGTGGGTACATCTTCTTACTTGGAGGTGCGTGTGTCTCATGGAAGTCTACCAAACAAATGTATAGCTAAATCCACTATGGAGTCTGAATTTATAGCCTTGGAAAAAGCTGAGAGGAAGCTTAATGGATACGATGTTTCCTGGGAGGAATTCCACTCCTGCCCAAGCTCGTGTCTTCAATCGCAATCCACCGTGATGTGAAAGTCGCTCTTGGTTGCGCAAAGAACAATGTATACAACGGGAAGTCTATACATATACGAAGAAGACACAAGACGGTGAAACAACTACTCTCTACTGGTATTATCTCGATAGACTTTGTAAAATCCAAAGATAATCTTGCAGATCCTTTGACGAAAGGCTTAACCAGAGAGGAAGTTAAATTTACATCGAGGGGGATGGGACTTAAGCTCATTGAATAAATCACCATGAAGGATACTCAACCTTGTGATTGGATTTCCAAGATCAAGGTTCAATGAGACAACTAATTTATGGTGATATTGGGAAAGCACTATCTTTGTCCCTCCCTATGGTGTAATCATATAGTGTTGCTGCGAAATAAAGGATGATCTTTTGCGATCTTAATGGGTACCATGGCTTTGATTAAAGCGGGGTGTGGCATGACACTCTTTATGGACTCACCTTTGTGGATGTTGGAAGTGGGGCCGCTTCCTATGAGAATTTGAGCTGATTCTCTAGAGACATTCATTAAGTCCGGATTTTAGCCCACGGCCAAAATGGGCACAACCGCAAGAGCTTGGCAAATGTTTTCATATGGTTGAGGCATCAAGTGTGGATGTTATTTCTGAATTGCATTCATTGTTGGCGGTTCAAGACATTGCGTTCACCGTATCAACAAGCAGTTCAGGTAACCTCTCACTAAGTTAAGGTTCAATCTTTGGGACACCTTAGCCTATATTGTTGCCTTATGTTTTCTCGTTTTTTATTATTCATGTGGGGGATTGTTAGAAAAAACGTTTTTAAAAATTTAATTAAAAATGCATGAACCATGTTTTGATCCCAAGACCTTATGCTCCCTAGATGTTTTTTCATGTGAATGAATAAAACATTAGTCCCATATAGACTAAAACATTTAGAGTTTTAGACTTAAATAGCATTGGTTTAGCCTTAAGGGCATGGCCCTTTGGGTCTTTAGACCTTTGTGTATGGGGAAAGCCCTAGACTATGGCAAGGTTTCCTAAACCTTATTGCATTTATTATTGCCTTTCCCGTTCGCGCGTGCTAGCAGCCGGCTGGGCGAGGTGCTTCGCGCTGGGAGCGGGGTGCACGTGGTGTGGGTTTATCGCCTTTTGTTGAAATGTTACCACACGCCTCCCACACATGTAAAGAATTTTATTCTTTGCCTTCTCGGTTTTGGATATCCGATGAGCTCGAGAAGCATCTTATTTCACGCGTGTCACACGTTTTTCTTGACACCTGTACACACTGTTTTCCTCGAGAAGAATCTTGCAAATTTTGAATGCGTGTGCACTGTTCTTTTAACGCGATTTTTACCTTACTTTTTCAACGTTCGAGATGCGTGAATCACGGACAGTCTGTCGTGCTTTGGATTCTCTTCCAACGTTCGAACATTTTCTTTGCTATAAATACGAGTTGTAAACTTTATTTGTAAACCATACCTTTCGAACTCTTCTTCTCAAATTCTTATTCTTTTCTTATGCTTTCAAACAATTTCTTTTTAAGTTTACGAAACATAAAATCGAGTTCTTATCTTAAACAAGTTGTAGTTTACGTAAACATAATTTTGTATAACTACTTCTTTGTTTACGTAAATTAGTTTACTAAACTTTGTTTAGCGTAATTAGTTTACGTAAATATCATAGTTTACTAAACATAAATTAGTTTTTATATTTATCCAAACTCACTTGTAGTTTCGATTTGTGTTTTTGTTTTTCATTTTTGCTGCCAAGTTCTAAGGGTTCTCTCCGTATGCTACACATAGAGGAGAACTAACAAATAGTTGTATCCTGGAGGTAATTTGTTAATTTCTATAGCATCTCGAGGAGTAGCAGGAAATATTACCTTTAGCTCAGCGTATCTCATACGTGCCTCTACTAAGTTTATTGAGTTATTTGTTACTACTATCAGTGTAATCTAAGTATTATTTCCCATTTGCATTCGATTATTGTAATTAATTCCAACAATAATAACGAAAAGATTTTCGATCCTCGATACGCAAAATGCTGTTGATTTCAATTCCATCAACTGCATCAGCCGCAACATTGAGTACCAAAGTTAGTCCGCTTTTCTTTGAAATATTTACAATCAAGCGAACATGCTGTGGTGGATCACTCTTTTCTTCACTATCTTCCTCCTGATACAACCAAGAATCCCTATCCCAAGGGTGATAAGGCTCGTAAACTGTGGCTTCAATATCCTCATCGTGAAACTCTCTAGTCAATGTTATAGTTTCCTCCCCTGCATTACCCTCAATCTTGAAAGGAAAATCTGTTTGTGCCTCGAGAGACTATTGGAAGAAAATGCATAAAAACCAGTCAGTGTTCAATAATGTCAAAAGACAAACCCATTTATACCTATTCATAAAAGCACAAGCCCTTTGATCGAAAAGGGAGCAAACCTCATGAAATTCGGCCTCAGAACAATTGATTGCAGACTCAATCATACTGAGAATAGTGTCCTCAGAGTTGGATCCCTTGTTAGGTAGAGCAGAGATGTGATGATAAGTTGGACCTAAAGTTGCTCGAGATACTTGTCTAGATAGATTAGTGATGCTGCTAGTACTTATGGACCTTATGCTTGTTAGTGGGATTAATGAAGATGCATCTTTCTTCGTCATTCTACTCAAAGTCGCCATTTTTGTGAAAGTTTTCTCAGAAATATTTTAGAGTTTTTGAAGGATGAGAAATAATTTGAATTGAATTGGAATTTGAGTTTTCTTGGTCGACTCGAATTGGGCCCGGCCCGGACCAGTCTAGATCTTTTTTCTTCGACTTCTGCATTTTCGTAAACTGGTCACTCCAAGTAAGATGCGTCATGCATGGCTCCTCTTCGCAGCACATCAGGGGAAGTTAAAAGATCGGAGCAGAAGCACTGAAGTAGAGTTTGTATCATTTGGTGGACAAGATGAGTAAAGTTTTAGTATGTGTCTTGAATGATGACTACCACTAAGAGAAGAAGTGGAGCTTCCATAATGACTACCACTAAGTAGATCGGTGGATCACCCATGATGACAACCACTAAGTAGTGGAGCTCCCATTAAGCTAATGTGTGCCCTATGTCGACATATACACTGGCTTCTCCAACCTATATAAGTGCTTGAGTAATTTCATTGTAAATCATCAGAGAATAAGAGAAGCTAATGTATGCAATTAGAGAGAGTGTGAGGCAGGCAGTGTAGGCTTGTTCTTAAGAGAGGATTTTCAACCATACTCTTGTAATCTTGTTTAAACCATAGTGACACCGTTATCGTCGTCTTCCAAAGTGGATGTAGATCATCTTGATCGAACCACTATAAATCCTTGTGTTGTGTGTGCCTGTTTTACTTTTGATTTCATTTCTATTTCAATTCTTGATTGATTGTGCTTGGAGGAGCCATTGGTCATAACAAAAGTCGCCCTGATTGCAGATTGCAACTACTTCTCCGAATTCATCGATGTCTTGCAAAACTACTAAACAAGGGTTTGTATACTCCGTGGACAAGGGGGCTTAACTCGTGATTGCGAAGTGCAACTATTTATCCTCGGTATTCTTGTGCTAAGAGCTAAAGATTTAAAGAGGGCGCATGAACTTTAGCAACACTGAATTAAAGAGGGCTCGTGGGTTTTCATGGCGATTACTAAAGAAGCAATCTTATAGGATTAGTTGAGAAATCATTGTTAGAGATAATTAATGGCACCAGAAGGAGTTGGTCATGTCGTTACCACTACAAAGAGATAATTAATTATAATAATTGCTAAATAGATTAGTAGTACTACTGTGGCAAGTACTAATGGCAGATAGGTCTAATTTCTATGACGAGTTCTTCTGTTTGCTATCTGGATTACAGAAGAAGATGCAGCTGTCTTCATCATTCTACTCATCAAAGTAGTCGCCAGTTTACTTGCAGCTGAAGAAACAAAGGTTTTCTCAATTTCTTAAGGGTTTCCAGGGTTTTGGTCTTTTAGAAGAGAATTTGATTTTTACTGATTCCAGTTAAGCTGAAGTTGAAGCTGCCAAAATACTCCTGTCCTTCATTGAATGGCGTGACTTCCTGTTACTAGGATGGACGGTAATGTTCATAGTCTGTTAGGACGAGAGAAGGGTTGATGCGCCACTGCAAAGATTTTCTAATTTCCACAGATTGGACGCTAGACACTGGGATTATTGTCAGCACAACACATCAGCTATCCACTGATAAACACTGAAGACTCTCAATACTCTCATTAACAAGGTACGTACTCTTGGTTTCCCACCTAAGTTTTATAAGTTGTATACATTGATTATGAATAAATCCAATGTACACGAGTTGTCGATAACTCTATTACGATCACATTTAAGAATTAAACAATCGCTTACTACAATTATTCAAAAAAAAAAAAAAAAGGAAATCAAATTAAGCGCCCAAGTAACCCTGCAAAGAGGATAAGTAACCTTTGAAAGCTCTTCAACTTGAGCAAAATTTACTTTGCAATGAAATTCTTCAAGTTTTTGAGCCACCCAGTGTACTGCTTGCTGCTCCTTTTCTGAACCATGGAATCATATTCATTTACGAATTTTCCGATGCTAGGTTTAAGCCCTCTGACTCTTAAAGCTTTCTGCAAGCTCTTATTCAAATCCCTTCAAAAACAAAATAAAAAACAAATAAAATCAACAACCGATGGCAAGAAATATAATAATCCAAGACTAGCAGTCAATTCCAGTTACCGGAAAGCCAGTGCTTCTATAGCCGGAAAATGATCATTATCAGAATCATTTGTATTCTTGATATCCAAAGATTGAATTGTCATTCTATTTGCTGATACAGGCCTAATATGGAATTTTAAAGTTTGTCCGCTTTATTTCGAAACAATTACATCCCAGTAAACACACACCTCTTCTTCATCATCCTCATCAGAATTCTTTCTCACCTTAATATCAATATGTTCGCCAACTGTGACTTTAATCTCCTCACCTTGATACTCTCTAGTCAATGTTATAGTTTTCTCCCCTGCATTATTCTCAATCTTGAAAGGAAAATCTCTGAAGGTCGCAGCAACCTATAGAAAAACACATACTTTCAATTGACGATGAAGACAACAAACATCAAAAAAATCAAAATCCTGAAATTAAAGAAAAAATAATATAATAAAAAAACACTCGCCTTTTGAGTGGAATAGCTAGAGAACAAACCTTCTCGGCAGATTTGATTTTAGACTCAATAAGTCTGAGAAAAGTGTCATCAGAATTGGATTTCTTCTCAGCAGTTAGAGCAGAGAATCGATGATGATGAGGTCGAATTGAAGTTACTTGTCTAAATAGATTAGTACTAATGCCAGAGGTGTAGTTTCTTTGAGGAGCTCTTCTCTTTGATGGTGGGATGACTGAAGATGCAGCTTTCTTCATCATTCTACTCAAAGTAGTCGCCATTTTTGCAAAGTTCTTCTCAGAAATCTCTTCTAGGGTTTTAAAAGGAAGAGAAGTAGTTATTTTTTATTGAATTGGGCCATGATGGGTTTTGTAGGGCCTCCTCGTGTTTAAAGACTGGCTAAGGTGCCCAAAATATCCTCATGGCCGTGCATAAACTGCCTTCCACTTTAAGGTGTACTAGGTTTGTAAAATGCATCATGGGCGCAGTCTCAAAAATGCAACTATTGTTTAGTTTTACTAATAACACAACAAGGGGAATGGTTTTGTGTGAGTATATGAATAACCATAAATTTTAAGATGATCCCATAAATTATTAGGATGATATTACTTTCACTTGGAGAAGCAAAACTCGATTTCAAGTGTGACATTGTTATGAGTAGAAAGTATATATATAGGGAGGGTTCAATTATGTGCACACTCCTGTGAAGATTGTATATTTGACATATATAGGGAAGGAAAGCCATATGCTTTTTTTTGTGGGAAAAAGTTGCGGGAGAAGATTTCATATACTCCCTCCGTTTCAGGAAAAGTGTTACTTTCACTTTTTCAATTTGACTTATTTTTAGGCTAAAATAAAAAAAATGAAAGTAACACTTTTCATGAAACGGAGGTAGTAGTATAAATACATAGTACTCTCTCATGGTAAGCTGGTGCCAGTTCGTTTAACATATCATTTTTTTTTTCTTATTTTAAGTTTCATGTAACTAAGAAGGTTCAACAATTATAAATTGTTTTTGGTTTGAATATACGGTTACGAGCAACATCATCATAAACAGATTTCCGATATTACATCTATGCTTGTTTACTAAAGACTCTTGTGGAAATTATATAAATACCCCTCATTTTCATGGATTTCACAAATACCCTTATCCATCAATAATTATACCCCACATCTTATAAAATGTAATTCATCTAATTTTTAATCATATAAGTACCCTTTCAATATTAATAAAAATTTAGATGAAAATCATTTCATTTATTATCTCACATGCTAGAAGTGGTGGTGGTGATGATGCCGGCAATGGAGGTGGTGGTGCCACCAGATTTGGGATCAACTTTTGTTGTTGATACCAGAATTGGATCAACTTTTTTTGTTGACACCAGATTTTGGTATCGACTTGGATTGTTGACACGTAATCTTGACCTAACTAATTTTCGAATTTTCAATTTTTGTTACAACTTGGGTTGTTGACACCAGATATGATATCAACTTCGTTGTTGACATCAAAATTTGGCCTTGACCCGTAATCTTGACCTAACTAATACCCGAGACTCTTTCCACAGCAATCACACCCCTGAATATTTATCGTGATGAATTTCGTGAATTCAAATTAGCCAAACAAGTTCAGCAGAGTTTCAACTTGAGAAAAATTCAGTTTTTCAAAATTTTCCTCAATTCTATCTTCCATAAAAACACATGGCATGAAATCATCCTAGGATCACACTATGGGTTATTTAGTTGGCAAGGAAATTCTTCAATTGTTTCAACCACCCAGTGTGTTTCTTGTGCTTCATCTCAACCATGCAGTCATATAAAACTTCGGTAATGCTTGGTTCAATCCCCCTGTCTTCCAAATATGTGCGGAAAGCATTCTTAAACTTCTCATCCAAATCCCTTCAAAGCAAGAAAAAACAACAAAAAAACCACTGTTATTACTAGATATATAGCAACCAAACAAACGATGGGCGCAAGAAATAAAATAATCCGAAACTAGCAGTCGATTCTACTTACAAGAAAGCAGGTCCACCATAACAATGGGAAGGGGTGTTCTCTTCAGAAGAATTTGGATCCTTGACGTCCAAACTTGTGATTTCAAATCCATTTGTTGCATCAATCGTACCATGGAAGTCCAAAGTTAGACCAGTTTTGTTCGAAACAGTTCCTTTTAAGTCAACATACCGTCCACAATAATGCTTGATATGAACTGTGACTTTAATCTCCTCATCACCCTGATACTCTCTGGTCAATGTTATAGTTCTATCCCCTACATCTTCTCCCTCAATCTTGAAAGGGAAGTCACTTAGTGCCTCAGCAACAACCTATCAAAACAAGTATTAAAATCATGATATTGAGTCTGTCTATCCAAACTAGGCTTTGAGCAAAAAGAATAAACCTCATGAAATTCCTCCTCCCCACGTTCGATTTCAGACTTAACAACGTTGAGAAAAGTGTCATCAGAATTTGATTGCTTCTCTGCGAGGGATGAGAATGGATGATGAGCTGGAATTGAGGTTTCTCGTGATACTTTTCGAAAGAGATTACTGTTTCTACTACTAATGGCAATGAAATTCTTCAAGCACTTCAACCACGTAGCGTGTATCATATGCTTCCTATGAACCATGTAGTCACATAAGAATTTTCCAATGTTGGGTTCAAACCCTCGGACTTCCAAATATTTGTAGAAAGCTTTCTGCAGATTCTCATCCAAATCCCTTCAACACCAAAAGAAAACCACGAAAACTACTGTTACAATATTTAGCAAACCCAAAATCTCATAGAAATATAATAACCAAACAAATTACTAGCAATGAATTGCACTTACGAGATTTCAGGTTCTGCATAAGCGGGAAAGTCATGAGAAACATTTGGATTCTTGACACGCAACCTGCTGTGGATTCTAATTCTATCTCTTGGATAAAGGTTAAACTCCCTTCCCTGTTTTCCATTCCATTGCATCTTAAATATTACAGAGAGTATCTTGAGAATACATGACTTAATGAGAATAATGCAAAATATAATCTAAGAAAGGTAACTGAATAATATCTAATCTAATACACCCCCTTAGTCGGAGCGGGAGAAGGACAAACGCTCAGACTAGTACGGAAACGAGTAAATAGCTGTCGTGGAAGGCCTTTGGTAAAGATATCAGCATATTGATTTTCCGAAGGGATGTGTAGAACATGAATTTCACCAATGCGAACGCGATCACGAACAAAATGTATGTCAATTTCCACATGCTTGGTGCGCTGATGCTGAACAGGATCACCAGACATATAGACAGCACTGACATTATCACAATATACAATAGTGGCACGTCGTAGAGGTAGGTGGAGCTCGAGAAGTAAATTCCGGAGCCAAGTAGTCTCTGCAACTGCATTTGCCACTCCCCGATATTCAGCTTCAGCACTTGAGCGAGAGACAGTAGCTTGGCGCTTTGAAGACCAGGAAACTAGGTTGTCACCTAAAAAGATGCAGTAGCCAGAAGTGGAACGACGAGAATCCGGACAACCCGCCCAATCGGCATCAGAATATGCAGTTAATCCAGTAGTAGCAGTAGCAGACAGAAACAAACCATGATCCAGGGTACCCTGAAGGTAACGAAGAATCCTCTTAAGGGCATGCATGTGAGGTTCCCTGGGAGCATGCATAAACAAACATACCTGTTGAACAGCATAAGAGATGTCTGGTCTAGTGAATGTGAGGTACTGAAGCGCTCCAGCTAGGCTTCGGTAAAGAGTAGAATCCTCTAGTAAAGGACCAGACGTTGCACTGAGTTTTGATTGAGTGTCAACAGGTGTAGCCACGGGATTGCAGTGTGTCATGGAAGCACGAGCAATGATATCCTTTGTGTAAACAGACTGAGACAGGTAGAGTCCTGAAGAGTTACGACGAACAGAGATTCCCAAAAAATGATGCAATGGTCAAGGTCGGTCATGGAAAACTCTCGTTTCATCAAAGTAATAAAGTGGCCAAGCAGTTTATCAGAATTGGCTGTTAAAATAATATCATCAACGTAGAGTAGTAAGTATGCTGTCTCAGCTCCAGATTGGTAGACGAAGAGAGATGGATCACACACACTACCCTTGAAACCACAATTTGTGATAAATTTGGCAAAACGCTGAAACCACGCACGAGGTGCCTGCTTTAGACCGTATAGCGATCGACGAAGTCGACAAACATAATCAGGATGATCGGAATCAATAAAACCCGGAGGCTGATGCATGTACACCGTCTCAGTTAAGTCCCCGTGTAAAAAAGCATTCTTGACGTCTAGTTGATGAATAGGCCAAGAACGTGAAGCCGCAATCGTAAGCACAGTACGAATAGTAGCCGGTTTCACAACCGGACTAAACGTTTCAAAACAGTCCACACCAATCTGCTGGGATTTGCCATTCGCAACTAGACGAGCCTTGTGACGCTGTAGTGAACCGTCGGCATGAAATTTGTGACGAAAAAGCCACATCGACCGGATAACATGAGCATCTCGTGGTCGTGGAACCAGCTCCCAAGTGCCTGTTTTCAACATTGCATTATATTCATCTAGCATGGCCGCATTCCAGTTAGGATCCCTAAGAGCATATAGGTGAGACCGGGGTAAGGGAGAGATTTTGTATTTGGACTGGACATGTAGATTTAGTTTGTGATTGGGGCGAAAGATGCCACGAGAAGCCCTAGTGACCGGACGAGTAGGAATATGGACAGTAGAAGAAGGAACAGAGGTCAGAGTTGGGGAGATTTGAGAAGAAGAGGTCGACGCTGTAGAGGTACGCCTGTGTGGAGGAGTGTAAGGTGTAGGCTGTTCGACAGTAGTATTGGGGGTCGAACTGGTGGATGTAGTGGCGGAAGGTGAGGTGGGTGATATTGGAAGGGTAGATATACGCCTGTGTGGAGGAGTATAGGAGGTGGTGGCATCGTTGGACGGGACAGATGGGGTTGCTGACGGGTAAGAGAACCTGTCAGCAAGAGGATGATGAATGGGTGAGGGAGGAGAATCATCTTTTGCACAACTAGCGGAAGTGATGGTGGAGAAAGGAAAAACAGTTTCATCAAAAGTAACGTGACGAGATATAATGATTTTATGAGTGGTGAGATCAAGACAACGATAGCCACGATGATTGATAGGAAAACCAAGAAAAACACATTTTGTAGAGCGAGGAGCAAGTTTGTGAGGTGTGGTGGATGAGAGATTGGGGTAACAAAGACATCCAAAAATACGAAGGTGATCGTATGTAGGTTGGCGTCCATAAAGAGCAAAGACAGGAGAGCGAAAAAGGAGAATTTTGGTGGGAAGAATATTGTGTAGGTAGACAGCCATATTGAGAGAGTCAGCCCAATATTTGGAGGGAATGGATGCATGAGACATAAGAGTACGAGTAATGTCATTGACTCGACGGATCATACGCTCAGCTTTGCCGTTTTGAGAGGAAGTTTGTGGACATGAGAATCTAAAAACAAAACCATTTGCATGAGCAAAGTTATGGAAGGAGGAGTTATCAAACTCACGACCTAGATCACATTGAAAACTTTTGATATCACGCTCAAACTGAGTTTTAATAAAAGAATGAAACTCCAAAAATTTGGTGTAAACTTGAGATTTGAATTTTAATGGATACACCCATAGATAATTTGTAAAATCATCCAATAATATCAAGTAATAACGATAACCTGTTTCCACATGCAATGGACATGTCCACAAGTCACTATGAATAATATCAAAAGGAGCACAGGTTTTGGAAGTAGAGTCAGGAAAAGGTAATCTAACATGCTTGCTAACTTGACATGAATGACATAGTTTAGAGCAAGAATTTTTATTACACGAAATAAAGTTTTTGGTGCGAAGAACATCTAAGATGGCTTTGCCAGGATGGCCAAGACGATTATGCCAAACATTGGGAGAACAAACTGCAAGAGAAATAGGTTGAGGCAGGGATGTAGAAGGAGGATAGACGACAGGCTTGGTGATAGGATAGAGTTCTCCAGAGCTGTCACATCGAAGGATAGTCTTCTTCGACATCAGATCCTTCACAGAGAAACCAGACGGGTCAAACTCGACAGAAACATGATTATCAGTGGTGAACTTACGAACAGACACTAAGTTTTTAATAATATCTGGGGCAACAAGAGTATCTTTAAGATGAAGAAGACGAGATGGAAGGTGTATAAACTTGGTACCGCTAGCCGTAACTGGAATGCTATTGCCATTGCCAACTAGAATAGAACGAACATTGCTAGAGTTTGAGACCGTATGTAGCGTACCTTGATTTGCAGTAAGATGTGCAGTGGCACCGGTGTCCATGTAGAAGTCATCATCAGGTGATTGGAGACTCATGGAGCTATAAGCTTCGGCAATGTCCTCTGGTTGGAGAGTTTCAGTAGTAGGAGTGAAATAAGCTTGACCGCGACCCAGTCCAGGTGACTTATCACGTTTCATACGCTGCTGTTGTGGAAGGCTGTTGTTGTGATGAGGTCGACGAGCTGAAGAGTGAGACTGCCATGCGGGAGCTGTTGGATACGGACAGGGTGGTGCCGGCCAGTATGGCTGCCAGGGAGGATAGTAGTTAGGAAAACGAGGGTAGCCGGCAGTGGTATACATGGTTGGTGTTGGCAGGAGAGGAGGTTGGGTCGCTGCACCATGTGTTGACTCGTTGCCGCTGGATGAGGGACGAGGACCACGTCGTCCATTGTTGTTGGATCTGCCGGAACGTTGATTGGTGCGGTTCACAGCAGCAGCAGCCAGCGCTGTTGGAGGAGATGGTAGGGTTTGCTGAGAGCGACGAATCTCTTCCGTTCTTAGCTGAGATCTGGCGGTATCAAAACTGGGCATAGATTGCTGAATAAAGGAGGAAACAGTATTGTATTCCTCCGGAAGACCATTGACGAGTTGGATAACCAATCTCTTGTCGTCCATGGGGAAATCAAGGTCACGTAATCGATCGGATAACGATTTCAATTTATCACAGTAATCATCAACACTAGTGCAATCAGTGAATTTGAGATTAACAAACTTACTTTCAAGGTTGGCGGCTCGGCTTCCTTTATTGTCTTGAAAGAGCTTCTTGAGATGATCCCAGATTTCTTTAGCGGTCTTGCCTGATTTTAGGACTGTGAGCATGAGGTCTTTGGCCATGGTAGAGAACATCCACTGTCGACAAAGAGCATCGAGTTGTGTCACGGTATCGTTATCAAGGTCCGATGGTGTTGCTGTTCCGTCGATAAGGAACAGGAGGCTGTGAGCTTGAAGATGAAGTTCAAATAAGAAAACCCAAGAAGAATACTCATCCTGTTTAATGTCCAGGAGAATGGGAATAAGGGTTTTGATGTTGTTAACAGCAAACGCTGGATGTATTGGTTTCTTGTCACCTGCCATTGATTTTGATTTTGGTTTAGAAGAAGAAGGAGAGGGAGCGACGGATCGATTTTAGGATGATACCATCTTGGATAAAGGTTAAACTCCCTTCCCTGTTTTCCATTCCATTGCATCTTAAATATTACAGAGAGTATCTTGAGAATACATGACTTAATGAGAATAATGCAAAATATAATCTAAGAAAGGTAACTGAATAATATCTAATCTAATACTATCATCTGCATGAGCAAGCATTTTGACTTCCAAAGTGAGTCCGGACTTTTTAGAAATACTTACATTCAAGCGAACATACTGTGGTGGATCTCTCTTGTGATCCCGAGGAGGCCCATAAACTCTTGCTTTGATCTCTTCGCCTTGATACTCTCTAGTCAATGTTATACCCATCCTCTCTACATTATCCTCAATCTTGAAATAAAACTCTCTTGGAGCCTCAGCAAACTATCGGGAAAACGTATACAAACCAGTCAGTATTCAATAATGATGACGACAAACCCATTTATAGCTATTCATAAAACAAACCTCAAAGGGAACAAACCTCACGAAATTTGTCCTCAGAACATTCGATTTCAGGCTCAATCATGTTGGGATTTCACTCCTTATGTATCCCAAACAGTCACTGGATGCCCCTTAGCATATTGGGGGAGCTACATAGGAGATGCTTTGTTATGTTATAACAAAGGAAGAAAGGCATCAGGAGAATAACAATTCTCATTTTCTTCAAACCCGTAAGAGAAAAAGAAAGAGAAAGAGAGGAAGAAGAGAAAGAGAGATAGAGAGAATTAAGCCACCATTTTTGGTGAGATTAGAGGCATCTTGAAGAGGAGAAGAAAGGGTTCTTGTTGAAGGATCTTTTGGTTGTTATGGTGGAGAATTGATTAATCAATTTCCACATCTCTTCAAAGGGGGAAAATTCTAGGGTTTGTCAAATCCTAGTAGTAAGTATCTCAAATCACTTCTAATTCTTAAATTGATAGTGAATCTCATATTATATATGAATGAATTGTTGATCCATCCTTAGGGGTGAGTGTAATTAGGCAAATTGATATCCAAGTGCTATAGGCACCTTGAGGTTGTTGTTATCCCAAATTTGGGAGAATTGTGTGTAACCCATTATTGTTATAGTGGAAGATTTGCCCGTGGTTTTTTACCCTTCACCTTGGAGGGGTTTTTCCACGTAATTGCCGGTGTTGTGTGATTGCTTCTATATCGTCATAGTTTGTGTATTTCCGCATTGTGTTTCATTGCTCGTGTAGGTTTCGTATTGCGCATAACGGCTTGGATTTCGTAAGCCTCCCCCAACAAGTGGTATCAGAGCTTTTGGGTTGAGCTAATCCTGTGCAATGGCGGAAGCTAGCACTAGTAATAGAATGGTCAATTTGACCGGTGAGAACTTTGTCATATGGAAGGAGAAGATGGAAGACTGGTTATATTGTAAAGATCTCTATGGTCCAATAGAGAGCAAGGGAGTAAGGCCTGAGGCGACAAGTGCAGAAGATTGGAAGGTTACTAATCGAAAGCAGTTGGTTATATTCGTCAGTGGATTGATGATAGCATTTTTCATCATGTGGCTAGTGAGACACTAGGATATCCTTTGTGGACCAAGTTAGAGGAGATATATGATCAGCAGTCTCCTTGTGAAAAAGCTCTTCTATTCAAAAATCTTGGAAAGCTGTGTTACAAGGAAGGGAGTTCAATGGCGCAACATTTAAATGAAATGAAGGGTATCATGAATCAGCTTACATCTATGGACCTCAAAATTCCTGAAGAGGTTCAAGCTTATTTGTTGCTAAATACTTTACCAGACAGTTGGGAGCCATTGAGGAATTGTCTCAGTTATTCTGCTCCAGACAAGAAGTTGAACATGACTGTTGCAACTAGCAGTTTGTTGAGTGAAGAAGTTAGAAGAAGGTCACTAGACTCATCTCATTCAGAAGCTCTTGTGACAGAAAATCGGGGTAGAAGAAAAGACAGAAGACAAGTTGGCCGTAGCAAGTCAAGGGGTAAATCAAAGTCCAGAAAGGAAGTTGAATGTTGGAACTGTCATACGAGAGGTCATTATTCAAATGAATGCAGGAAGCCGAAGAAAGAACACAAGAAGGGGAAATTAAATGATAACCAAGACAATGGTGTTGCAGCTACTGTGACAAATGATGATATCATTGTATTCTCAGATTGTAATGATGTTTGTGTTAGTTTTGCAGGTTCTGATTTAGAATGGATAGTTGATTCAGGTGCATCTTATCATGCTACTCCTCATGAAGATGTATTTACCTCCTACAAGGCTGGTGACTTTGGGTCAGTCAGAATGGGAAACAGTGGTGTTGCGAAAATTGTAGGAATGGGTGATGTGAAGGTTGAGACCAGTGTTGGCTGTACGTTGGTTCTCAGAAATGTGCGACATGTACCAGATCTTCGTTTGAATCTAATGTCACCAGGAGTGTTAGATGATGAAGGGTACAAAAATCACTTGGGGATGGAAAATGGAAGCTAAGCAAGGGCTCCATGGTTATTGCAAGAGGCAAGAAGTGTGGCACATTGTACAAGACACAAGTGAAGGTGTTGAAAGGTGAGTTGAATGCTATTGACAAAGATTCAATCTCCGAGCTGTGGCATAGAAGACTTGGTCACCTTAGTGAGAAGGGAATTCAAATCCTCACCAAACGACAAGTTTTGCCAAATGCCAAAGGTATGCAATTGGGTAAGTGCACTCATTGTTTAGTTGGTAAACAAACTAGAGTTTCCTTTCATAAAGCTTTACCCAAGCGCAATTCTGGTATTATTGATCTTGTTCATTCTGATGTATGTGGACCTTTAAGGGTCAAAACACTTGGTGGTGCTGTTTATTTTGTTACTTTCATAGATGATGCTTCAAGGAAGGTTTGGTCATATGCAATCAAGACCAAAGATGATGTTGTTCCTGTGTTCAAAATGTTTCATAGCATGGTGGAAAGAGAAACAGGTAGAACCTTGAAGTGCCTTCGTTCTGACAACGGGGGAGAGTACATTGGGCCACTTGAAGTGTATTGCAAGAGCATGGGTATACGTCATGAACAATCATCTCAAGACTCCACAACATAATGGTGTTGCAGAGAGGATGAACCGCACTATTCTTGATAGAATAAGGTGCATGTTATCTCATTCCAAGTTGCATAAGCATTTCTGGGGTGAAGCAATGAATACTGCTGTGTATTTGATCAATCGATCTCCTTCAAGACCGCTAGATGGAGAAGTAGCAGAAAAGGTATGGAGAGACAAAGAGCCTACTTATGATCACTTGAAAGTGTTTGGTTGCAGGTTATTTGTTCATATCCCAAAAGATCAGAGATCAAAGCTTGACGACAAAGCAAAGCAGTGTGTGTTCCTAGGCTATGGAACAGAGAAGTTTGGTTACAGATTTTGGGATCCAGTTGAGAAGAAGGTTATCAGAAGTAGGGATGCAGTATTCCTTGAAGACCAGACAATTGAAGATTTTGAGAAGATTGAGATGCCAAAGCTTCAAGATGATATGACCTTGGATCCAAATCCAGTTGTTCCTACTCTTGAACAACATGATGATGATGTTGATGGTAATGGCAATGAAGATGAAGCTCATGAAGATGTTCCAGTGGGTGATGTTGAGCAAGAAGTGCAGCAACAACAACAACCAGAAGCTGAGTTGAGAAGATCCAGCAGGACCAGATTACCTTCAACAAAGTATCCACCACATGAGTATGTGATGCTCACAGATGCAGGTGAACCAGAGTCTTATGAAGAAGCTCTTAGTGTTCCTGAAAGTCAGAAGTGGTTGAAATCCATGAAAGAAGAGGTTGGCTCTTTAGATGAGAATGACACTTTTGATTTGGTTGACAAGCCTGAGAACCAGAAAGTTCTGAAGAATAAGTGGGTGTATAGAATCAAGACTGAAGATGGTAACTCACAACCAAGGTACAAAGCACGCTTAGTTGTGAAGGGTTATGAGCAGAGAAAGGGTGTTTACTTTGACGAGATTTTCTCACCGGTGGTGAGATTTTCTTCTATTCGGGTTGTCTTGGCAATAGCCGCTAGTTTGGATCTTGAGATAGAACAACTAGATGTCAAGACAACATTTCTTCACGGTGAGTTGGAGGAAGATGTGTATATGGCACAACCCGAGGGTTTTGAAGTCAAAGGCAAAGAGCACATGGTGTGCAAGCTAAAGAAGAGTCTTTATGGTTTGAAGCAAGCTCCAAGAAGATGGTACAAGAAGTTTGAATCGTTCATGAAGGAACATGGGTACAAGAGGACGGCTTCAGATCATTGTGTATTCATTCAAAAATTTGCTGATGGTGATTTTCTTACTCTTTTGCTATATGTTGATGACATGCTTATTGTTGGCAAAGATAAGAAAAAGATTGACAGGTTGAAGTCAGATCTGAGAAAGTCTTTTTCTATGAAAGACTTGGGTGCAACAAAGCGTATTCTTGGCATGGAGATCACTCGTGATAGGAAAGCGAGGAAGTTGTGGCTATCACAAGAAAGCTACATTGAGAAGGTGTTGCAAAGATTCAACATGGACAAGGCTGATCCGGTAAGTTGTCCACTTGCAAACCATTTTAAGTTAACTCGTGATCAATGTCCTGTGAATGATGTTGAGAAACGGAAGATGGAGAAAATTCCTTATGCGTCCGCAGTTGGTAGTTTGATGTATGCAATGGTGTGTACAAGGCCGGATATAGCTCATGCAGTTGGAGTGGTAAGCAGATTTCTATCAAATCCTGCTATGGAGCATTGGGAAGCAGTGAAATGGATACTACGGTATTTGAGGGGTACTTCTAATATGTGTTTGTGCTATGGAGGTGACAAGCCAGAGTTAGTTGGTTACACAGATTCAGATTTGGCAGGTGCTCAAGACAGTCTCAAGTCTACATCGGGTTACTTATTTACCTATGCAGGGGGAGCCGTGTCTTGGCAATCCAAGTTACAAAAATGTGTGGCATTGTCTACTACAGAGGCAGAGTACATTGCAGCTACAGAGAGTTGCAAGGAGATGATATGGATGAAGAGGTTTGTTAGAGAACTCGGTGTGAAGCAACAGAGGTTCATCGTTTACTGTGACAGCCAGAGTGCCATCCATCTCAGCAAGAATTCGAGTTTTCACTCGAGGTCCAAGCACATCAATATTAGGTATCAGTGGATACAAGAAGTTCTCGAGGAGAAGGTCTTGTATATTGAGAAGATCCATACAGATGACAACGGTTCTGATATGATGACAAAGTCGCTACCAAAATACAAGCATGTGTATTTCTGCAGCAGGGCAGGTTTGGTGGTGACGGGTACCTTTCCATAAGTCGTGAGGGGGAGATTGTTGGGATTTCACTCCTTATGTATCCCAAACAGTCACTGGATGCCCCTTAGCATATTGGGGGAGCTACATAGGAGCTTCTTTGTTATGTTATAACAAAGGAAGAAAGGCATCAGGAGAATAACAATTCTCATTTTCTTCAAACCCGTAAGAGAATAAGAAAGAGAAAGAGAGGAAGAAGAGAAAGAGAGATAGAGAGAATTAAGCCACCATTTTTGGTGAGATTAGAGGCATCTTGAAGAGGAGAAGAAAGGGTTCTTGTTGAAGGATCTTTTGGTTGTTATGGTGGAGAATTGATTAATCAATTTCCACATCTCTTCAAAGGGGGAAAATTCTAGGGTTTGTCAAATCCTAGTAGTAAGTATCTCAAATCACTTCTAATTCTTAAATTGATAGTGAATCTCATATTATATATGAATGAATTGTTGATCCATCTTTAGGGGTGAGTGTAATTAGGAAAATTGATATCCAAGTGCTATAGGCACCTTGAGGTTGTTGTTATCCCAAATTTGGGAGAATTGTGTGTAACCCATTATTGTTATAGTGGAAGATTTGCCCGTGGTTTTTTACCCTTCACCTTGGAGGGGTTTTTCCACGTAATTGCCGGTGTTGTGTGATTGGTTCTATATCGTCATAGTTTGTGTATTTCCGCATTGTGTTTCATTGCTCGTGTAGGTTTCGTATTGCGCATAGCGGCTCGGATTTCGTAAGCCTCCCCCAAAAAATCATACTGAGAAGAGTATCATCAGAACTTAGTTTCTTCTCCGCTCTAGCGGAGAAGTGATGATGAGTTGGAACTGAAATTTTTCCAAATAGATTATTAGTAGCACTAATGGTGGTACAGGTCATCAATGGGGTAGTAACGAAACTGGCAGAGGTGTAGTTTCTATGAGGATTTCTTCTGTTTGCTAGTGGGATTATTGAAGATGCAGCTTTCTTCATCATTCTACTTAAAGTCGCCATTTTCGGAGCTCAAGAAGTTTTATCAGAAAAATCTCACCTTTCTTAAGTTTTATTAGGGTTTAAGAGGATGAGAAGTAGCTTTCTTGCTTAACACGCATCACGGCCAAAAAGTCCAAAAGCCCGTATGTGTATAATTGGGCCCAGTCTGACTTCAAGTAAGATCAGTACTGTCATGAATGTTGAGCAGATATTTTCTCAGGCTAATTTACTGCTTATTTACTGAGTTTGCAGGAGGTTAATTTGATGCAGAAACCGTGCATGCTTTTTGTAGTATATGACGTGAACATCATCACCACTCATCATCATCGTCTTCGCTCAGCCCCTCAAGGGCTCTCAACACTTGTTGACACCAACCAAGTCCAAGCAGTGCTTGAACTTGATACTTGGAACTGGCCTCGTCAACATGTTTGCAGGGTTATCCGCTGTAGGAACCTTTAGCATCGCTATCCTAACTTCCTCAACTGCATCCTTGATAAAATGATACCTGACATCGTTGTGCTTCGTTCTCTCATGATACATCTGGTTCTTGTTCAAGTGAATGGCACTTTGACTGTCACAGAACAAAGTTGCATTCTCTTGCTTGAAACCTAAATCACCAACCAAACCCATCAACCATATACCTTCCTTTACTACTTCCGCGGCTGCCATGTACTCTGCCTCAGTTGTAGACAATGCAACTGTGCTTTGCAAAACCGACCTCCAACTGATAGTAATACCACACAATGTAAAAGTATAACCTGTCAATGACATTCTTCTATCAAGATCACCTGCATAATTAGAATCAACATAACCCACAACATTTATCGAATCACCATAGTGTTTATCAAACACTAAACCAACATTTGTACTTCCCCATAGATACTTCAAAATCCACTTTACGGCTTGCCAATGAGCCTTCCCGGGACTTCCCATGTATCTACTTACCACATTCACAGCTTGTGAGATATACGGCCTTGTACAAACCATATCATACATGATGCTACCAACTGCGCTTGCGTATGGAACTCGATACATATACTCTGCCTCATCTGCAGTTTGAGGTGATTTCTTTCTAGAAAGTTTAAAATGAGCTGCCAAAGGAGTACTTACTGGTTTTTCATCTTTCATACCAAACTGCTCCAACACCTTCTCGATGTAAGCCTTCTGGGACAAATGCAACTTGCCTTCAACTCGGTTTCTATGAATCTCCATGCCCAATATCTTCTTTGTTGCGCCCAAATCCTTCATCTCAAACTCGCTGCTCAACTGCTCCTTCAGCTTCTGTATCTATGACATGTCTTTGCAAGCAATCAACATATCATCAACATACAAGAGTAAATACATAAATGAACCATCTTGGAGTTTCCTGTGATATACACAATAATCATACTTACTCCTGTCAAAGCTATTTGCCACCATAAACGTATCAAAACGTTTATACCACTGCCTTGGAGATTGCTTCAAACCATACAAAGATTTCTTCAACAAACATACATGGTCTTCTTTGCCAGGAACTTCAAACCCTTTTGGTTGTTGCATATAAATACGCTCTTCCAAATCACCATGAAGGAAAGCCGTCTTAACATCTAGTTGTTCCAATTCTAGATCTTTCAAAGCAACTATAGAAAGCAATGTTCTAATAGAACTATGTTTAACAACAGGAGAGAATACCTCATTGTAGTCAATGCCTTCTCTTTGCGTAAACCCCTTTGCCACAAGCCTTGCCTTGTACCTTGTTCCTTCACCATCTGAAGTACTTTGTTTCTTCTTGAAGACCCATTTGCTTCCAACAATCATATGCCCTTTTGGTCTTGCAACTATCTCCCAAGTTCCATTCTTGTCAAGAGACTCAATTTCTTCAATTGCAGATGCTCCCCATTCTGCTGATTCTTCACCACCGATTTCTTCTTCATAGGTTGTTGGATCATCCCTATCTATGCTTTCACCTACTGCAAATGCATATGCAACCAAATCAGCATGGACGTATCTCTGAGGTGGTCTGACTTGCCTTCTCTCTCTGTCTCTTGCAAGACTGTACTGATGACCTTGTGCTTCTTCTTTCTGGGAAGTTTCTTGCACAATATATTGATCATGATCATCATCAGAAACAACAGTCTCATTGCTTCCTTGAACTTGCACCTCAAGTTCCATCTTGTCACCAAGCTCCACCATATCACTAACACCTCTTCAGCTTTTCCATCTAGTTCTTCATTATTTGGCTTCAACATCGATTGCTCATCAAATTTCACATCTCTGCTGATAAGAAACTTGTTTGATCTTTCTGCTGGACACCATAACCTGTAGCCTTTCACGCCCTTTGCACACCCAAGAAATATACACTTCTTTGCTCTAGGCTCTAGCTTCCCCTCATTCACATGAGCATAGGCTGGACATCCGAATATCTTCAAGTCTTCATAGTTAGCATGAGAACCTGTCCAAACTTCATTTGGAGTCTTGCACTCAATGGCAGTCGATGGAGATCTGTTCACTAAATAATCTGATGTGTTTGCTGCTTCTTCCCAAAATTGCTTTGGTAACCCGACATTGGAGAGCATGCACCATGCCTTCTCTATTATGGTTATGTTCATCCTTTTTGTAACACCATTTTTTCTATGGTGTTTTTCTGACTGTGCGGTGTCTCCAAATCCCTTGATCCTTGCAGAACTCATTGAACTCACCCCCACAAAATTCCAAACCATTGTCTGTCCTCAAGCACTTGATTTGTCTTCCGGTTTGCTTCTCAACCATAGTCTTTCATTGCTTGAACTTGACAAAAGTTTCATCTTTGTGTTTAAGTATGAATACCCATACTTTTCTTGAGAAATCTTCAATGAACGTCAACATATATCTACCACCACCATGTGAATCGAACCGAGAAGGACTCCAAAGATCAGAATGAAATAATCCAGAATACCCTTGGTGTTATGAGTAGATGTACTAAACTTGACTCTACACTGCTTTCCGAAGACACAATGTTCACAGAAATCAAGCTTGACTGTTTTATGACCACAAATCAATCCCTGCTTGCTCAAAACAGCCACCCCCCTCTCGCTCATATTCCCTAGCCGCATATGCCACAACTTGGTAGTATCATCATCAGAACTTGAAGAACATACAGATGCATCACCTGTCACAGTAGTACCTTGCAGCGTATAAAGACATTAATTCTCTCGCCCTTCATAATTGTAAGACTTCCTCTTGAGACACGAATAACTCCATTTTCACCTTGATACTTGCAGCCATTTGAATCAAGCATACCCAAAGAAATAAGATTCTTCTCAGGTCCGGAACATGTCTAACCTTAGTCAGAGTACTCACCATACCGTCATACATCTTAATTTAAATTGTAACTACACCCACCACTTTACAAGTGACATTGTTTCCCATAAGAACTTTACCACCTTCTCTAGCTTGATAAGTAGTAAACCACTCTTTATGAGGACACATGTGAAAAGTACACCCCGAATCAAGAATCCACCCATTCTCCGAGCTTTCGGTATGAACCGTGAGAACTGCTCCATCATCACTTTCTGCTTCAACATTTGCTGCGGTGCCTTGGTTGGTATTCTTCTCGACATTCTTCAATTTTGGACAATCCTTCTTGAAATGCCTCTTTTCCTTACAATGAAAGCAATAGAATTTACCGGATTTTGATTTAGACCTTGACTTTGATCTACTCCTATCAAATGCGTCTTTTTGGTTTCCTCTTCCTCTAACAAACAACCCATCTCCCGAATTATATTTACCATCGATACCCGTCTTCTTTAACTCCTTAGAGTTCAAAGCCGCTTTAACGTCTTCCATGGAAATTGTATTTTTTCCATACATTACGGTATCAACAAAATTTTCATAAGATGGTGGTAAGGAACAAAGCAAACCCAAAGCTTGGTCTTCAACTTCAATTTTGACCTCAATATTTGCCAAATCCAAGAGAATTTTATTATAATCATCAATATGATTTATAATAGACATTCCTTCATGCATTTTAAGAGTATGTAATTTCTTCTTAAGATATCAACGATTAGTTACGGATTTAGTCATATACCTCTTCTCCAACTTGTTCCATAGCCCATCCGGTGTCGTTTCCGCCGCCACTTCTCTCAAGACCTCGTTGCTCAAACACAATAGAATTAATCCATGTGATTTCTCCAAGTGCTCATCCTTTTCTTCATCCTTCAATGTTTCTGCTAGAGCCGTTTTCCCCTTCAAAGTTTTTACCAAACCTTGTTGCACCAAAACAGCCCTCATCTTCACTCTCCATAAATTGAAATCATTTCTTCCATCAAATTTCTCAATCTCATACTTTTCCGCCATCGTAGATCGTTTTTACCCGGAGCTCTGATACCAATTTGTTATAACCAACCACTCTTCCAAGCACAATCAATAGAGAATTGAAATAGAAATGAAAAACAAATGTAAAACAGATACACACACAACACAAGGATTTATAGTGGTTCGATCAAGATGATGTACATCCACTTTGGAAGACGACGATAACGTTGCACTATGATTTGAACAAGATTACAAGAGTATGATCTAAGACCCTCTCTTAAGAACAAGCCTACACTGGCTTCCTAACACTACTCTTTATCTCACTGATGTTCTCTCTGATTTGGGATGATCTCTACAACAAAATGAATGGATTTATATAGGAAAGAAATGAGAGGAAGCAATGTCGACATATACTATCCACTAGCCATTGAGTCCGACAGCTCCACTTCCACTAGTGATTAGTTTATTCCACCATCACCGAAAGCTTGTTCCACCATCGACAACTCTCATTAGTTCTTCCTTTGATTAGTCGAAAGTGAAAGTAGTTCCACTAAGTATTCCACCACCGACTAACTCCACCACCGACAGCACTGACAGCTCCACCATTGAAATAATCAAGTCATATACTACAAATGAGTGGTGATGGTATTCCAGTCAAGGTGGAGATTTGTAGTATATGACTTGATTAATTCAATGGTGGAGCTGTCAGTGGCGGAGACTGTCGGTGATGGAGTTAGTCGGTGGTGGAGTTAGTCGGTGGTGGAATACTTAGTGGAACTACTTTCACTTTCGGCTAATCAAAGGAAGAACTAATGAGAGCTGTCGATGGTGGAACAAGCTTTAGTTTATGGTGGAATAAACTAATCACTAGTGGAAGTGGATATGTCAGACTCAATGGCTAGTGGATAGTATATGTCGACATTGCTTCCTCTCATTTCTTTCCTATATAAAGCCATCCATTTTGTTGTAGAGAGCATCCCAAATCAGAGAGAACATCATTGAGATAAAGAGTAGTGTGAGGAAGCCAGTGTAGGCTTTTTCTTAAGAGAGGTTTTTAGATCATACTCTTGTAATCTTGTTCAAATCATAGTGCAACGTTATCGTCGTCTTCCAAAGTGGATGTAGATCATCTTGATCAAACCACTATAAATCTTTGTGTTGTGTGTGTCTCTGTTTTACATTTGTTTTTCATTTCTATTTCAATTCTCTATTGATTGTGCTTGGAAGAGCCGTTGGTTATAACACTTTTGAAGCTTCCAAACTTAGCATTGTCTGAAATACAATAGATTAGTAGGTTAGCGTTTGCTAGTGGCCAGGGGCGGAGCCATAACTTTGTTGTTGGAAGTACAAATACTAATGGTGTCAAACTACAACGTTGTATATTATGGCGGCTTAAGGCCGCCAATTTTTTTTTACTATCTTTTTCAAGTTCTGGCTATAAAACATACGCTCGAGATGCTAAAAATAGTTACCAAATGCTTTGATTTGTCGTAATTTGCCAAATTTTGGGGGAACAATTATGCAAAATCCATAATTTCAAAACCTAATTTGGTAACTTCAAAAAATTTAGGGAGGACAACTGTCCTCTCTAGTCCTCATTAATCTCCGCCCCTCCTAGTGGGTGCTACTGGGTGCATCTCTGAGCTCGCCAATGTGCCAGGCTAAAAAACTAGCAACTTTACACGTAAACAGTTAAGTTTTTTAAACAAGGTTCTGGTTTTCATTTGGCTTGAGTTTACTAATTTCGCTGTCTGGTGGTGAGACTGCTTTCTTTAATAAGCACCGCGAAAAATCAGATCCATAGTAACATTGCAAGTCACAACCTCTAAGAATGACCATCTCCTACATAGAAAAACATTAGGAAAAACTAGAGAACTTCCTGAAAGCTTGACAAAATTTTCTCCAAGCACAGGGCCTGGTCAGTAATGTCATTTGGGGTAGATGTTTTGATCACCCTTCACCAATAGGGCATAGCATCCATCCCCCTAACCTGACCAAGCTATTTTTTGCAAATCTATTTTCATTCTGTTTTCTAGTAGCATCCCGTTTGCCCTTTCCTCATGTTGGCATCAGGTTTAGAGTGCCAACACTGCCAGGACCTGATCCCGATTTAGAGGCAACCAAATCTCCATCTTTCTCTGAATTTCAAAGAAAACTTCAAGTTGTAAAAACAAAAAGCAAAACGAAATAGGAAATATATCTAACCCAGCCGATTTACTGTATGCAACAGCCAGGATTGTGACATTGTTGCATCTTAGATAACCATATGAAAAATTAGTAACATGTCGTTTTTAGGGTCTTTCTTTATTGAGGAAACCGTGATAGTTTTATCGGGAAATATGAAACCGTGATGGTATAAATATATCGGGCGATATAATTTTTTTTAATTTGGAAGTAATGTAAGCAAAAGTGCATCTTTCATAAACTCAAAATGATATAGGTGTGATAAGGTAAATGATTAAGCAAAAACCTTTCATCCTATATTGAGGATCCCATAAAAACAAATCCCCGGACTTCTGGATAAGCAAAGCCTTCACATCATCATCATTACGAACTGTTGGTGGAGAAGAGAATATGAGAAGATTACTGCTGATTATCTTCTTACCTTTTCTGTATATGGGTGTATACACATATCTCTTCTGGTTGATTATTCTTGCCTTGTTTACACTCTTATATATGGCAAGAACTATTACCTAGAAGTCATATATATTGTTGTCATTGTCTCTGTTGTATACATAGCAACTGTAATACATATACGAGTTCTCTTCTTCCCGTGGATGTAAGCTATATGCTGAACCACGTAATTCTTGTGTTCTGCGATTGTGTTTTTATATTGCCAGCTTCCGCTTTACGAACCTACAAATTATCAGCAACACAGAGTATTATATAGGCAGAAAATAATACATCTGAATGGAGTCCAAAATATATTTTTGTAGAGAAACTACTCTAGCTAAAGATAAATAAAGTACTAAATGTACGTTCCCTTGGGATTAACATTATAAGGGCTAAGTATGATGCAAACGATTCTGATACCTGTACCACCGCTGCTCGAGATGCCTTGATTATTGTTGGATAGCCTTTACTGTCCAAGCAAGAACATTCCCCCGGCCCGTACCATGTTCAACTCCTTTCCGACATCGATATTCATATTCGACAGTATCTTTCTCCACGATATTAGACATTTAGTATGCTTGTAACTTTTCAGATTAGGGTGTTTATATGGTTGCTGCGATAAGGATTATTCAAACACACAAACCAACGGTATGGTACTTGCTTGTACCTGCTCATCAATAACTATGTGATAGGAGGTTTTGGGTAAGGATATTTAACCATGAAATCATTTAAACGGGTACGGAAAAATAAATATTAACAAAATCATTTCACCCTAAGAATCAAATAAAAAACAAAATCATGTATTGCATCAGTGGAGATATTGATTCCGTTCCAGGCATGGGATGTGTATCAAGAAAAGCCTAGAACAAAGAATTTAAGGCTTACCACTTTTTCATCCATCCGCCCGTTGATATGTGAATCAAAAGCTCCTCTTGTTTCTAAGCATGTTCCTGAAAAGAAAACAAAGAAGAAGTTAAGATTAATAAAAAAACAGGTTAATTTGAATATAACAGGGGTTTACTCAATAAATACATTTGTAGATTTGTAAAGATTTGAAAAGAGGTATGAAAATTAATAACTTTGCGAGAATTATACAGAGTTGAACAAATTTTTTTGGAGTTATGCATAGTTGTCTAATGTCTTGCAGACATTTGTAGAGTCCTTAAGAGTTGTAAAAATATTTTTTATATGGAAATATGCATGATAGACATAAATACAAAATTTATTATAGCTTATTTACTATAGTAACTTCAACTAAATTAAAATAAATTATTATTATTTTATATATAACTTATTTTTTTTATTCAATAAAATACAATAAAGTGTAACAATAAATTAAAATAATTATTATTATACATATGTACATAATAATTAAAATTAAAAAAATGTTTAATCATATCATATAATTTATACTCATCTATAATAGGAGGTTTATAGATTGTGTATTCATGAATGAAATAAAATAAAAGAGAGTAAAAATCATCTTTATAAAAAAATTGGAAGTCTTCCAAAATCTTACATATTTTGCAAGACTTTTATCAAGGCAAATATATACACAAAAGTCACTCAAAGTTTTGAAAATAGGTAAGTATGCAAAGTGTTTGAATTTTCAAGTTTACAACGAGTAAAACAAACTTTAGAAGACCTTTTGAATATCTACAACGAGTAACATAAACTTTGAAAGAGATTTTAAAAATATACAACCAATAACACAATACTTTGTAAATCCATTAAACTCTTTGGAAATCAATAAAAGTATTTATTAAGTAAACCCCTATAAATCTTTGGATGTTGTTGCAAAAACGAAAGAAGAAATGGAATTCCATCTGTTGCATCAATCGTGCCATGGAATTCAAAAGTTAGACCAGTTTTAATCAAAATAATTCCTTTCGAGTCAACATACCGTAATCTCCTCATCACCCTGATCAGGGAAGGACTCAGAAATTTGACTAGGGTAGGGCTATTTCTACATACAAGTTATGGCGGCCGTAGGCCGGCGAAATATTTTAGATGGTAAACGATGCGATTAAGATGTTGATATATTTAATTTCTGGATAGTATGTACTGCTAAGGAAATCTCTTAATTTTTTTTAAAAACAAACTGTTAAATGGACCAATCAAATGAAATCAGGGGTCTAAGAACTTGCCAAGTTCAAGTGAGACTATCTATGTTTAAGTGATTATGCTTTGACAACTCATGATAAAAAACACAATTTTAAATCAAGTCATATCATTTGTTACTTTCTACTGGGCTAACTTTCCATATATGGAATATTATACTGGGCTAACGATCAAAATCTACTGATTGTATGTGCTAAAAAAAAATCCTACCAAATCAAGGGAAGGGCTATATCCCGGGTTAGCCCCTTGCTAAGCCCGTCCCTGACCCTGATACGTATCTATTATCTTCTTGTTATAATTCGCTCCCTACTTCTTCTTCCTCAATCTTAAAAGGAAACCCACTAAGTGCCTAAGCAACAACCAATTGAAAACAAACGTAAATGCCCAGAAATAAAAATCATGAAGTTTAAATTTATCCTAACTAGCCTCAGAGTAGAAAAGGAATAAACCGAAATTCCTACTCCTGACATTCGATTTCAGACTCAACAACTCTGAGAGAAGTGTCCTCAGAATTTGATTTCTTTCAGCGGTAGCAGAGAACTGATGATGAGAAGAGAATCGAGATACTATTCTAAAGAGATTAGTTACAATGTAGACACATAAAAATTTCCTAGGAGACATCAAGTTCTGCAAAAACGGGTTAGTCATGAAATTCTTCAAAAATATTCGGAAGGGTACTTTTTTCCTTCCATTATCATTGAAGTTCATCTATGTTCTGAGTTAGTTTTTTCCTTCTGTTATTACATAGTTTTTGCTAAGTTATTATTATCTTCATGTTTTCTTTCATTCGTACCACCTTCTATTTGTTTTGTAAACCCCTGAGAAACAACAACTTGGTTAGAATTGGGTAGGAGTGAGATAATAAAAGCAAAAAAAGTAACTGAACATTGTATGTTAGCTAGTTTGGTTCTAAGAAACCAAAATCCTGAGCTGGAAAACAAGTATATGGAGTGTTCTGAAGAACTTAAGAAAAGGTATGGTGGAAGGCAAACAAAAGATGACTCAAAAGTAATAGTTTCAGGAGGAAAAAAATATATATAGACATACTAGAGAATGTTCAGCAAATGGATAAATGTTAAAAATTTGTTCAATTCAACTGGGAAATTAATGATTTGATGTATGATAATGAAAGAGAAAATGGTGAAAATGAAGGCTTAACCAATGAGTATTTGACATTGGAGGTTCAGGTGGATAAGTTAAGATGAGATGTAATCAGTTGAAAGACAAGATTGATATTCTAGAGAAGGAGACAAGTGAAAATTTTGAACAAGAGAGGATTACTTGTTTGAACTAGGAACATGTGCAACTCAATAAAGAGGTTAAGGAAGTGAAGTTGGGGAAAAAAATATGTTGTTGAAATTAGAAATCTGAAAGCGAAGTGTATGGAAATGGGGATTCAAGAAATGTCTCGTTGAATAATGAATTTCAGTTGGAAAAAAATTGGAAGCTTATAAAATCAAGTGCCAAGGTTTAATGAATCACCATTTGGAAACTTGATTGTATAAGCTTCCAATTTTTTTCCTATCTCAATTTCATGATTTAACGAAACGGTTTCTTGAATCCTCGATTCCATACACTTTATTCTGAGATCTTCAATTTCAACATCTCTTTTCTTCCCCAACTTCAAATCCTTAACATCTTTATTGAGTTACACACATTCCTTTTTCAAACAAGTAATGTTGTTTTCTTCATACGTTTCACTTATCTGCTTCTCTAGAATCACAATTTTTTCTTTCAACTTATTACAATCATCCTAACTGGGTCACCCTGAACCTCCAATGCCAAACACTCATTGTTTACGCCTTTAATTTCACCATTTGCACTCTCATTCTCATAATTCAAATCATCAATTTCCCATTTGAGTTGGAACACATTTTTCACATTTATCCATTTTCTGACCATTCTCCAAAACATCTGATTTTCCTCTCGTAGACTGTTTGAGTCATCTTTCGTTTCTTTCTCATCAAATCGTTTCTTAAGTTCCTCTCGTAGACTGTTTGAGTCATCTTTCGTTTCTTTCTCATCAAATCGTTTCTTAAGTTCCTCACAGGACGGACTCCATATAATTGTTTGGCAGCTCATGATTTTGGTGTATTAGAACCAAACAAAACAACTTCTAATGCTCGATTGCTTGTTTTAGTTTTCTTATGTCACTCCTTTTACCATTTCTACACAAGTTGTTTCTCAGGGGTTTTACAAAATAAATAGAAAGCAGTATGAATGAAAGAAAACAAGAAGCTTGTAATTATTTAGCAAAAACTAAGTGATAATGGAAGTAAAAAACTTACTCAGAATAGGGATGAACTTCAGTGATAATGGATAGAAAATAACCCTTCTTAAGCACTTTAACCACATAGCTTTTTTTGTGTGTTTTCTCGTAACCATGTAGTCACATAAGAATTTTCCTACGAGATATCAAGTTCTGCCTAAACCGGATAGATTCTGTTATGACCAATGGCTCTTCTAAGCACAATCAATATAGAATTGAAATAGAAATGAAAACAAATGTAAAATAGGCACACACACAACACAAGGATTTATAGTGGTTCGATCAAGATGATCTACATCCACTTTGGAAGACGACGATAACGTTGTACTATGATATGAACAAGATTACAAGAGTGTAAACTCCTCTCAAGAACAAGACCTTGTTCTTTCTCTTACTCTCTCTATACACTACTAATGTTTCTCTCTTTTGTTTAGGAACTTGAACTGATTTTGGGATGCTTATACAATGGAAACTAGAAGGCCTTATATAGGTTCTATGAGGTAGTGTATATGTTGACATAGAGAACACAAGCAACATAATGGGAGCTCCACTTCTTAGTGGTTGTTCCACTTCTCTTAGTGGTTGTTCCACTTCTTAGTGGTTGTTCCACTTCTCTTAGTGGTATCAAGGCACATTACACTACAAATATCCACCTTGACTTGAATACCATCACCACTTATCATCATTGTCTTCGCTCAACCCCTCAAGGGCTCTCAAAACTTGTTGACACCAACCAAGTCCAAGCAATGCTTGAACTTGATACTTGGAACTGGCTTCGTCAACATGTCCGCAGGGTTATCCGCTGTAGGAACCTTTAGCAACGCTATCCTACCTTCCTCAACTGCATCCTTGATAAAATAATACCTTACATCGATGTGCTTCGTTCTCTCATGATACATCTGGTTCTTGGTCAAGTGAATGGCACTTTGACTATCACAGAACAAAGTTGCATTCTCTTGATTGAAACCCAAATCACCAACCAAACCCATCAACCATATACCTTCCTTCACTGCTTCCGCGGCTGCCATGTACTCTGCTTCAGTTGTAGAAAATGCAACTGTGCTTTGAAAAACCGACCTCCAACTGATAGTACTACCACACAATGTAAAAGTATAACCTGCCAATGACATTCTTCTATCAAGATCACCTGCATAATCAGAATCAACATAACCCACAACATTCGTCGAATCACCATAGTGTTTATCAAACACTAAACCAACATCTGTACTTCACCTTAGATACTTAAAAATCCACTTTACAGCTTGCCAATGAGCCTTCCCGGGACTTCCCATGTATCTACTTACCACACTCATAGCTTGTGCGATATCCGTCATTGTACAAACCATAGCATACATGATGCTTCCAACTGCGCTTGCATATGGAACTCGAGATATATACTCTGCCTCATCTGCAGTTTGAGGTGATTGCTTTCTAGAAAGTTTAAAATGAGCTGCCAAAGAAGTACTTACAGGTTTTGCATCTTTCATACCAAACCGCTCCAACACCTTCTCGATGTAAGCCTTCTAGGACAAATGCAACTTGCCTTTAGCTCGGTTTCTATGAATCTCCATGCCCAATATCTTCTTTGCTGCGCCCAAATCCTTCATCTCAAACTCACTACTCAACTGATCTTTCAACTTCTGTATCTCTGACATGTCTTTGCAAGCAATCAACATATCATCAACATACAAGAGTAAATACACAAATGAACCATCTTGGAGTTTCTTGTGATATACAAAACTATCATACTTACTCCTGTCATAGCCATTTGCTACCATAAATGTGTCAAAACGTTTATACCACTGCCTTGGAGATTTCTTCAAACCATACAAAGATTTCTTCAACAAACATACATGGTCTTCTTTGCCAGGAACTTCAAACCCCTTTGGTTGTTGCATATAAATACGCTCTTCCAAATCACCGTGAAGGAAAGCTGTCTTAACATCTAGTTGTTCTAATTCTAGATCTTTCAAAGCAACTATAGCAAGCAATGTTCTAATAGAACTATGTTTAACAACAGGAGAGAATACCTCATTGTAGTCAATGCCTTCTCTTTGCGTAAACCCCTTTGCCACAAGCCTTGCCTTGTACCTTGTTCCTTCACCATCTGAAGTGCCTTGTTTCTTCTTGAAGACCCATTTATTTCCAATAATCTTCTGCCCTTTTGGTCTTGCTATTATCTCCCAAGTGCCATTCTTGTCAAGAGACTCAATTTCTTCAATTGCGGATGCTCCCCTTTATGCTAATTCTTCACCACCGATTGCTTCTTCATAGGTTGTTGGATCATCCCTATCTATGATCTCACCTACTGCAAATTCATATGCAACCAAATCAGCATGGCCGTATCTTTGAGGTGCTCTAACTTCCCTCCTCTCTCTGTCTCTTGCAAGATTGTACTGATGACCTTGTGCTTCTTCTTCCTTGGGAAGGTTCTTGCACAATATCTTGATCATCATCATCATCAGAAACAACAGTCTTATTGCTTCCTTGAACTTGCACCTCAAGTTCCACCTTGTCACCAAGCTCCACCTTATCACTAACACCCTCTTCAGCTTCTCCATCTAGTTCTTCATTCTTTGGCTTCAACATCGATTGCTCATCAAATTTCACATCTCTGCTGATAAGAAACTTGTTTGATCTTTCTGCTGGACACCATAACCTGTAGCCTTTCATTCCCTTTGCATACCCAAGAAATATACACTTCTTTGCTCAAGGCTCTAGCTTCCCCTCATTCACATGAGCATAGGCTGGACATCCGAATATCTTTAAGTCTTCATAGTTAGCATGCGAACCTGTCCAAACTTCATTTGGAGTCTTGCACTCAATGGCAGTCGATGGATATCTGTTCACTAAATAAGCTGATGTGTTTGCTGCTTCTTCCCAAAATTGCTTTGGTAACCCGGCATTGGAGAGCATGCACCGTGCCTTCTCCATTATGGTTCTGTTCATCCTTTCTACAACACCATTTTGCTGTGGTGTTTTTCTGACTTTGCGGTGTCTCACAATCCCTTTCTCCTTGCAGAACTCGTTGAACTCACCCCCAAAAAATTCCAAACCATTGTCTGTCCTCAAGCACTTGATTTGTCTTCCGGTTTGCTTCTCAACCATAGTCTTCCATTGCTTGAACTTGACAAAAGTTTCATCTTTGTGTTTAAGTATGAATACCCATACTTTCCTTGAGAAATCATCAATGAACGTCATCATATATCTACCACCACCATGTGAATCGACCCGAGAAGGACCCCAAAGATCAGAATGAATATAATCCAGAATACCTTTGGTGTTATGAATAGATGTACTAAACTTGACTCTACACTGCTTTCCAAAGATACAATGTTCACAGAAATCAAGCTTGCCTGTTTTATGACCACAAAGAAATCCCTGCTTTCTCAAAACATCCAACCCCCTCTCGCTCATATGCCTTAGCCGCATATGCCACAACTTGGTAGTATCATCATCAGAACTTGAAGAACATACCGCTGCATCACCCGTCACAGTAGTACCTTGCAGCGTATAAAGACCATTAATTCTCTCGCCCTTCATAATTGTAATATTTCCTCTTGAGACACGAATAACTCCACCTTCACCTTGATACTTGCAGCCATTTGAATCAAGCGTACCCAAAGAAATAAGATTTCTTCTCAGGTCCGGAACATGTCTAACTTTAGTTAAAGTCCTCACCATACCGTCATACATCTTAATTTGAATTGTACCTACACCCACCACTTTACAAGTGACATTGTTTCCCATAAGAACTTTACCACCTTCTCTAGCTTGATAAGTAGTAAACCACTCTTTATGAGGACACATGTGAAAAGTACACCCCGAATCAAGAATCCACCCGTTCTCCGAGCTTTCGGTATGAACCGTGAGAACCGTTCCATCATCACTTTTTGCTTAAACATTTGATGCGGTGCCTTGGTTAGTATTCTTCTCGATATTCTTCAATTTTGGACAATCCTTCTTGAAATGCCCCTTTTCCTTACAATGAAAGCAATAGAATTTACCGGATTTTGATTTAGACCTTGACTTTGATCTACTCCTATCAAATCCGCCTTTTTGGTTTCTTCTTCCTCTAACAAACAACCCATCTCCCGAATTATCTTTACCGTCGATACCCGTCTTCTTTAACTCCTTAGAGTTCAAGGCCGCTTTAACGTCTTCCATGGAAATTGTATTTTTTCCATACATTACGGTATCAACAAAATTTTCATAAGATGGTGGTAAGGAACAAAGCAAACCCAAAGCTTGGTCTTCATCTTCAATTTTGACATCAATATTTGCCAAATCCAAGAGAATTTTATTATAATCATCAATATGATTTATAATAGACGTTCCTTCATGCATTTTAAGAGTATGTAATTTCTTCTTAAGATATAAACGATTAGTTACGGATTTAGTCATATACCTTTTCTCCAACTTGTTCCATAGCCCGTCCGGTGTCGTTTCCGTCGCCACTTCTCTCAAGACCTCGTTGCTCAAACACAATAGAATTAATCCATGTGCTTTCTCCATGAGTTCTTCTTTTTCTTCTTCCTTCAATGTTTCTGCTAGAACCGTTTTCCCCTTCAAAGTTTTCACCAAACCTTGTTGCACCAAAACATCCCTCATCTTTAGCCTCCATAAATTGAAATCATTCCTTCCATCAAATTTCTCAATCTCATACTTTGCCGCCATCGTAGATCGTTTTTACCCGGAGCTCTGATACCAATTTGTTATGACCAATGTCTCTTCTAATCACAATCAATAGAGAATTGAAATAGAAATGAAAACAAATGTAAAATAGGCACACACACAACACAAGGATTTATAGTGGTTCGATCAAGATGATCTACATCCACTTTGGAAGACGACGATAACGTTGTACTATGATATGAACAAGATTACAAGAGTGTAAACTCCTCTCAAGAACAAGACCTTGTTCTTGCTCTTACTCTCTCTATACACTACTAATGTTTCTCTCTTTTGTTTAGGAACTTTAACTGATTTTGGGATGCTTATACAATGGAAACTAGAAGGCCTTATATAGGTTCTATGAGGTAGTGTATATGTTGACATAGAGCACACAAGCAACATAATGGGAGCTCCACTTCTTAGTGGTTGTTCCACTTCTCTTAGTGGTAGTTCCACTTCTTAGTGGTTGTTCCACTTCTCTTAGTGGTATCAAGGAACATTTCACTACAGATTCCGACTGCATCACCGACTACGTTGGGTTCCAAAGTTAGTCCGTTAGGAGAAACTAACATTCCAACGAGCATACTTTGGTGGATGACGCTTTTTTTCACCAAAATAATTCCTAAGTTGAGAGGCCCGTAAACTGTTTCTTTAATCTCCTCGCCTTGATAATCTCAAATCGATGTTATACTCCTCTCCCTTACAATATTGAAATCAAATAATACCAGTCAGTGTTCAACAATGATGAAGACAAACCTATTTGAAGCTATTTATAAAACAAACGTAAATCGGAACAAACCTCACGAAATTTTTCCTCGGAAGAATTGATTTCAGACTCAATAATACCGAGAAGGCTATCATCAGAACTGAATTTCTTCTGATCTAGATCTGAGAAGTGATGATGAGTTGGAACTTCAATTTTTCCGAATAGAGTATTCGTAGTACCGTTGCTAGTACTAATGGGGTAGAATCCATTTCAGACTCAATTACTCTGAGAAAAGTGTCATCACAGTTGGATTTCTTCTCAGCAAGAGAAGAGAATTGACGATGATGAGTTAGGATTGGAAATACTTGTCTAAATAGAACGCCAGAGGTGTAGTTTCTATGAGGAGTTCTTTGGATTGCTAGTGGGATTACTGAAGATGCGGCTTTCTTCGTCGTTTTACTCAAAGTCGCCATTTTCACAGCACAAGAAATTTTCTCAGAAAAATTGCACCTTTCACTTGAGTTATGTTAGGGTTTCAAATGGATGAGAATTAATTTTTACTATATTGGGTATTAGAGTTATCTTGGTCGACACCTCTCGATCCCAAAGCCCGTATGTGTATAAATTGGGCCCAATCTACTTCTATTTCCTATTGACAGGCAGCTCGAAGAAAAGGACTAGAAATGGTGTAGGTACAGAAAATATATTCACCACCTGTTCGCACGAGATAACACGAATTAATTTAATAAATCTCACCAAAAGATCCTTCGATCGTTCCCGAGAATGTCCGCCAGTCACTAGTCAAATCAGGTGTCAGAATCAATTTTATCATTATTGGATTTGTGAAGTAAGTATAGCTATCCAAAGTAAACAGATCTGAACGCGAAAGAGTGCTTTGAAGTCAATCAGCAGGCTGAATAAATCAGAGACACGAGGAATCAGTTGGAGTAGCGAGCAAGATATCATCTACGAGATTGCGAAGATTGGATTGTTAGACAAGAAAACTATGACAACTGTACCAACAAATTTTCGGGTTTATCGGCTAGAAGGAGGGAAAAACTTTATGAAAAATTGCACGGGCAAAGTAGAAAGCAAGTTCACGTGAAATGTGTGATCTCCTGCGAAGTAAAATGAGATGTCTTCCACTAGTTAGTTTGCCTATAAATAGAGACTTTTGGTCATTGTAAAGGGGGTTGGATTTTCAGATTGGGAGAGGTATTGTTGAGAGGAGAGATTAGGGTTTGGTAGGAGGAGAGATTAGGGTTTGGTAGTTTTCATATTTGTATTATTACACCACAAGTTATAATTGAAAAAGAGTTTTGGTTCCATTTACATAATACGTCTTAGTTCTAACTTGATTCAGGGACGGGCCTAGCAAGGGGCTAACCCGGGCTATAGCCCGTCCCTTGATTTGGTAGGATTTTTTTTTCGCACATATAATCAGTAGATTTTGATCGTTATCCCAGTATAATAGTCCATATATGGAAAGTTAGGCCAGTAAAAAGTAACAAATAATACGACTTGATTTAAAATTGTGTTTTCTATCATGAGTTGTCAAAGCATAATCACTTAAACATTGACAGTCTCACTTGAAATTGGCAAGTTCTTAGACCCCTGATTTCATTTGGTTGGTCCATTTAACATTTTGTTTTTAAAAAAATTAAAAAGATTTCGTTAGCAGTACATACTATACAGAAATTAAATATATCAACATCTTAATCGCATCGTTTACGATCTAAAATATTTCGGCGGCCTACGGCTGCCATAACTTGTATGTAGAAATAGCCCTACCCTAGTCAAATTTATGAGTCCATCCATGACTTGATTCTTCATTTGGGTGTAGTACCGGATATTCAGTAGTTACAAATGGCGAAGAAAAGAACCAAAAATGGAAATATGAAGGAACCCAAGCGTCAGAGATTGACGTGAAATTTCTTTTCCTATGCACTAAATTTTACCTATCTTTTCATCTTTCTGCATGCAACAACTGTCCATCTTTCTTCATGCACCAACTGTTCTTGTTGTTGGATTGGGGATAATTTCCCTTAGAAAAACCAGTTCTCTGGGAAACAATATTATATCAAAACAATAATATCTCTAGAGAATACAAGAGTTAAGACGGATATAATTCTCCTTATTCTAAATAAGGTAAACAGGATAATATGCATTCTATTACACTCCTTAGTCTGAGCGGGAGAGGAGCAAACGCTAAGACAAGACCAAAAATGAACAAATAGCTGACGAGATAGCCCCTTGGTTAAGATGTCAGCATATTGGTTTTCAGAGGGGACGTGAAAAACTTGAATGCAACCAATATGAACGTGTTCACGTACAAAGTGTATATCAATTTCCACATGCTTGGTGCGGTGATGTTGAACAAGGTCTCCAGACATATAAATCGCACTCACATTATCACAATATACAATAGTAGCACGTCGTAGAGGAAGATGAATCTCTAGAAGGAGGTTGCGAAGCCATGTAGTTTCAGCAACATCATTTGCTACCCCCCGGTATTCATCTTTAGCACTGGATCGAGAAACTTTCGCCTGACGTTTGGATGACCATGAGATGAGGTTGTCACCAAGAAAGACGCAATAACCCAAAGTCGATTGACGAGAATCAGGACATCCCGCCCAGTCAACATCAGAGTATGCCGTTAATCCATAAGTAGCAGAGACTGAGATAAAGAAACTGTGATCAATTGTGCCCTGAAAATAGCGAATGATTCTCTTAAGGGCCTGCATGTGAGGCTCTCGCGGGCCGTGCATGAATAAACATACCTGTTGAAATGCATATGAAATATCCGGCCGAGTGAAGGTGAGGTGCTGTAATGCTCCAGCCAAGCTTCTGTATAGAGTGGGATCCTTAATCGCAGGACCAAAAGTAGCACTGAGATTGGAGTTGGTGTCGATGGAGGCACGAGCAATGTAACCGGAGTAGCCACTGGGTTACATTGTGTCATGGAGGCACGAGCAATGATATCCTGAGTATATAATGACTGAGAAAAATATAACCCTGAAGATGACTGAGTGATAGTAATACCCAGAAAATGATGTAGTGGTCCAAGGTCATACATGGCAAATTCCCGTTTCATTAAATCAATGAAGCGGTGTAGGAGAGTATTGTTAGATGCAATCAAAACAATATCATCTACATATAGCAGTAAATATGTCGTATCTGAACCAGATTGATAAACAAATAATGATGGATCACACACACTACCACGAAAACCACAATTAGTAATAAACTTGGCAAATCTCTGAAACCACACCCGAGGAGCCTGCTTGAGACCATATAGGGATCTACGTAGTCGACATACGTAATCAGGATGAGCCGAATCAACAAATCCCGGAGGATGATGCATATAAACTGTCTCGGTCAGATCACCATGGAAAAAGGCATTCTTAACATCTAGATGATGAATTGGCCAAGAACGCGAAGTAGCAATAGTAAGAACAGTACGAATAGTATCAGGTTTGACAACCGGACTAAACGTTTCAAAACAATCAACCCCAACCTGCTGAGATTTACCATTAGCAACAAGACGAGCCTTGTATCGCTGTAAGGAACCATCGGCATTATATTTGTGATGAAATAGCCACATGGAACGAATAATATGAGCATCACGTGGTCGTGGTACAAGTTCCCACGTATTAGTTTTCAACATAGCATTGTAATCATCTTTCATGGCGGCATTCCAATTAATATCCCTAAGAGCATACAAGTGAGAGCGAGGAATTTGGGAGATATGTCGTAAAGTTTGGACATGGAGATTGAGTCGGTGGATTGGTTTGTGAATGCCGTGGGAATCTCTAGTCATATGGCGTGAAGGAGCAGGAGGTGGTGGTGTAGGGACAATAGTGGGTGGAGGGGTAGTAGATTTTGGTGATGTTGGACGGAGTATAGTGGGTGTGACATTATCTGCAGCTGTAGGAAAGTTTGGAATAGACGTGGGAGTTGTCATTAGTTCTGAAGAGGTAGGTGGGGTAAGGACAGAAGTGGAGGCTGACGCATGGGGAGTGGAGTTAGATAGATGAAAAGGAGTTGTTTGGACAGTAGTGGAGGGAAGGTGAACAGAAATAGAGGGATTTGTCTGCAGCATAGAATGGAAGATGGACATACATTGAGTGGTGGATTCATTCGACTGACGCAAAGAGGGGGAGGTGAGCATACGTGTCGGAGATGATGGGACTGATGTAGTAGATGAAGTTTGTTGGGGATGTTGTATTGTTGCATTAGAAGAGGAGTTGGAATGACGGTGAGGAGGATTGTACAGTCCAGGGAAGGTGGTAGTTGGTTGGACTGTAGAAGTTTGGGTGGACGGGTAAGAAAGATTATAGTAAGAATAAATAAGATTATGGGGAGACTAGTCATTAGGAGAAGCATTTGTAGGGAGGTTTGTGAAAGGAAAAATATTTTCATCGAAAGTTTCATGACGAGAGATAATAATCTTGTTTGTTGCAAGATCAAGGCAACGATAACCACGGTGGTTAGGAGGAAAACCAATAAAGACACACCTAGTGGAACGAGGGGAAAGTTTGTGAGGAGTTGTGGATGAGAGATTTGGATAGCAGAGGCAACCAAAAGTACGGAGATGTTCATACGTTGGTTGTCGTTGATAAAGAATAGAAACTGGTGAGTGAAAATTAAGGACTTTGGTGGGTAGAAGATTGTGAATATAGACTGCCATATGAAGAGAGTTGACCCAATATTTTAGGGGAACGGAAGCGTGATACATAAGAGTACGGGTGATATCATTGACACGGCGTATCATGCATTCGGCCTTGCCATTTTGGGATGAAGATTGGGGACAAGAGAAACGAAAAACAAGACCATGGTCACGAGCAAAGGTATGAAAAGAAGAGTTGTCAAATTCACGACCCATGTCACATTGAAAACATTTTATTTTACGTTCAAATTGAGTGTGAACGAAAGAACGAAATTCCAAAAATTTTCTATATACTTGGGACTTGAATTTTAGAGGGTATACCCATAGATAGTTGGTAAAATCATCAAGTAATATAAGATAATAGCGAAAACCGGTATCGATATGTGATAGGGATGTCCATAAATCGCTATGTATGATATCAAAAGGTGCGAAAGTAATGGAATTAGATTCATAAAATGGTAATCTAACATGTTTACTAACTTGACATGAATGAAAAAGTCGAGAAGAATTATTCTTAGTACAATGAATAAAATTGTTTTTGCATAAGACATCTAAAATGGCCTTGCCAGGGTGGCCAAGGCGGCTATGCCAAATATCTGGCAAAAAAACAGCAAGAGAAATGGGAGAAGACTGGGACGATTTTGTAGGTGGCATGACAGATTTGGTGATAGGGTAGAGATCCCCAGAACTATCACATCGAAGGATAATCTTCCTCGAACTCAGATCCTTCACAGAAAAGCCAAAAGGATCAAACTCAACAGAAACACGATTATCAGTAGTGAACTTACGAACGAAAATTAAGTTTTTAATGATATCGGGAACAACTAGAGTATTTTTGAGATGAAGGGTGCGTGAAGGAAGGGTTATGATCTTGGTACCACTAGCCGTAACTGGAATGCTATTGCCATTTCCAACTAAGATGGATCGTACATTGCTAGAATTGAAAACATTGTGTAAAGTACCTGAATCCGCGGTAAGATGCGAAATGGCACCGGTGTCCATGTAGAAGGCATCATCAGGTTCTTGGAGATGCATGGAGCTATACGCCTCAGCAATGTCCGCTGGTTGCAATGATTCAGTTGTAGGAGCAATGTATGCTTTTCCAAGACCACTGCCTGGGGAACAACCACATTGGTTGTTGCGGAAGTTGGTGTTGGGTGGCCTTCGTTGATGTTCAAATGGATGCCAGGCCTGAGTGGGATAGGGGCATGGTGGTACGTCCTAAAAGGGTGGCCAATACGGTGGGTAGCCTTACATGTAGGGACGTGGTCCTGTCGGAGTTGGCATAAGAGGTGGGCTTGTTGTACAAGACACACATGGGCTTGGTCCATGACGCCTGTCACCAGACTGGGCCTTGGGACCACACTTGTTGTTGTTGTTGTGCGAACGGGAGCTTGTTCTGGTCATTGGTGAAGAAGCAGCAGCGAGGGATGTTGGAGCTGTTGTGATGGAGTGCTGAGCTCGTTGTATCTCTTCGGTGAGAAGCTGTGATCTTGCAGCATCAAAAGTAGGCATGAACTGCTGTATAAACGAGGAAACAATGTTGTACTCCTCCGGAAGACCGTTAACCAATTGGATAACAAGCCGTTTGTCATTCATTGGAAAATCAAGATCACTCAAGCGATCGGACAGTGATTTTAGTTTGTCACAATAATCATCAACGCTAGCACAATCAGAAAATTTAAGATTGACAAACTTACTTTCGAGATGTGCAGCACGACTACCTTTGTTGTCTTGAAAAAGAGTTTTAAGGTGATCCCAAATCTCCTTTGCGGTTTTTCCTTTATTGAGAACAGTGAGCATCAAATCCTTGGTCATGGTGGCGAACATCCATTGACGACAGAGAGCATCTAGTTGTTTTTCGGTGATGGCATCAATATCCGCAGGTTTCGTTGAATCGTCAATGAGAAAAAACAATCCGTGTGCTTGGAGATGGAGTTCAAAGATAAAAACCCAAGACGAATATTCATCTTGCTTGATATCAAGGATAACAGGGATTAGGTTTTTGATGTTTGTGATGGCAAAAGCAGGGTGAAGAGATTTCTTTTCTCCAGCCATTGATTAAGTTTTTTTTTTTTTTTTTTTTTTTTTTAGAAGAGGAAACGATGGTTGGCTGATACCATGTTGGATTGGGGATAATTTCCCATAGAGAATCCTGTTCTCTGGGAAATAATATTATATCAAAACAATAATATCTCTAGAGAATACAAGAGTTAAGACGGATATAATTCTCCTTATTCTAAATAAGGTAAACAGGATAATATGCATTCTATTACTTGTTTCTCATAGTTGTAATTTTATTGATTTGTTGGATATTTTACAGAACATGATAGTTCTCCAGAACCATCTGAGATATCATCACTAACGGCGACCATTGCCAACAATCTAAACTTCTTGCACCTAGTTAAGGCATAATATGAACCTCTATGCAAGATAGTTTGTTAATTGTTACAATGGTCTAACAAGCAAGCAAATCTTGGGATTGGGGACAGGATTACTGCTGTTTTTGTTGATGATCAAGAATGGAATTTTCCGTTGGCAATGCAAGAAACAAACTAATGAAAATGCCATCATGGTAGTGGCTTACTTGGATAGTTGAACTATTTTACTGTCTAGCTTTCGTTTTCTTATTATGTAAAGATCATTTTTGGTGAGTGAGTTTCCAAATAGCCCGAACAACTTCAGCTTTCTCAGCACTTCCTTGAATGAATTTTAACTTTTCCAAAAAAAAAACCTTTTAAAGCTTTGAAATTTTACCAAAGTTTAATTGGCAATGAAAGTCTTCAAGTTCTTCAACAACGCCGTGTATTTCTTGTCCTTTTTCTTAACAATGGAGTTATAATATTCATATAGGAATTTGTTGTAGCTGGGTTCAATCCCTCTGGCTTCTAAGTATGTGAGTAATGCTGTCTTCACGCTATGATGCAATTCCCTTTAAAATGAAAAAAAAAAAAAAAAAAAAGGTTATGCGAACCAAACAACAAATAGCAAGAAATATAAAATAAACCCAAACTAGCAGTCAATTCCACTTACCAGGAAGAGGGTGCTTCCAAAGCAGACCAAAAATCAACCGGATCATTTCGATTTTTGATAGCCAAAGAGTTGATCTCAATTCTATCTTCTTTTATTGAGCCGTGAATAAATCTATCTTCTGATGCAACCGTAATATCGAATTCCAAAGTTACTCCGCTTTCTTTTGAAACACTTACTTTCATATCGACATAATCATCAGAGAGACCTGTGCGAACTATGACTTTAATCATCTCACCCTCATAGTCTCTCGTCAATATTAGATATCCCTCCTCTGCATTATCCTCAATCCTGAAAGGAAAATCTCTTGGTAACTCAGGAACCTATCGAAAACACACACAGACACTGGTAAATGATCTCTTATTTTGCAATAAAACAAACGTACCCAAATACCAAAATCCTGAAGTTTATCCATCCGGATAATGAAAAGCACTAACCTTTGAGTGATAGAGGGAACAAACCCCGTGCTCAGAAGAATCGATTTCAGACTCAATAACTCTGAGAAAAGTGTCATCGGAGTTGGATTTCTTCCCAGCTAGAGCAGATAATTGACGATAACGAGTTGGGATTGAAGTTGTTCGAAATACTTGTCTAATTAGAAGGCTAGATGCAGATTTCTTCATCATTCTACTCAAAGTAGTAGTCGCCATTTTTGCAGCACAAGAATTTCTCTCAGAAATCTCTTAGAAGTTCTCTAGGGTTTTATTGAACCAAATTTTCTTGCTCAACAAATCTCGGCCCCTATGCCCATATATATTGAATTGGGCCCGTAATGGGTATTGAAGTTCAGCAAATCTTGGAATTCCTATTAGGGCTTCTTCAACACTTTGATAGTATCATACACACACGCTAACATGTAGAAACCTGCTTTAGGGCATACCAAAAAATTACCATGCATACATTTTCTCTAAGTTAGGCTTAAAAGTTGTGAGACGAACCTTGGAAACCTAGGCAAAAAAAAAAAATTGTGAGCCGAACCTTGAGTATGCCCGGTAATTTTTTTGTATGCCCAAAAACATGTCTCAACATGTAAGCAACAAGGTTGAAACAACAAAACGTACGAGTTTAATAATTAACCTAGCCCAGCCAGTGTATTTATGTAGTTAGCAATGAAATTCTTCAAAAAATTACTGTATTTCTGGTGCTTTCATAACCATGTAGCCACATAAGAAGCAGCCAATGCAGGGTTCAATCCCTGTGACTTCCAAGTATGTGTCAAAAATAACATACTAGATCTAGTAAAAACTTGTGATGATGAACCATAGACTTATTATTCGAGGGATGGAAAGAAAGGCGGCAAATTTTACGCAATTGAATTGACAGCTAGAACAAATATCAAACTTTTTCTCTTCCATTAAAACAGAAATTAAGTTACTGGCTGGAGTTCAATTTTTCCACAAGTCACTTTCTACTGTAAAGCTTCGCTCCCCCTGAAACCAAGGTATAAAGTCTCCGTTCGTTGGTTCTTTAACTTAATTAAAACCAGGATCAACCCAGTCAAATAAACTGGCACACAGATAAAACAATTTTATTAACTTAGATACTACTAGAACACTATTTCCTGATGTAGATGCAATGTTTTTTGCACGAATGTGAGATATTTGTAGATGATATCCATTTCCAACAACCACTTTATCTTCACCGTCATACTAAAAAGCTCCTAAATTTGAGAAAAAATTAGCTGGCGATGAAATCTTTCAATTTCTTCAACCACCGAGTGTATTTCTTGTCCTTTCTGTTAAGCATGTACTTATGTAAGAAGTTGTTGATGCTGGGTTCAATCCCTCTGACTTCTAAGTATGTGCGCAAAGCTTTCTGCAGGTTCTCATCCAAATCCCTTCAAAAAAAAGAAAGAAAACATGAGATGTTACAAGATATCACCAACCCGTTTACAACAAATAGCAAAAGATATAAAACCAAACAAATTGCTAGCAATCAAATCCACTTACGATAAATCAGCTTTTCGGTAAGCAGTATAATCATCAGAAGCATTTGGATTCTTGACGGCCAAATACCTAATTGTGTATTCTTCTGGACTATAATCTTCCACAACATTGCATTTCAAAGTTAGTCCACTTTTGTTTGAAACATTTACATCCAGCTCAATATTACTACCAGAGTCCTTATAAGAAGGCCAGTGAACTATGGCTTTAATCTCTTCACCCTGATAATCTCTAGTTATTGTTATAGTTCGGTCATTCCTTGCATTATCCTCAATCTTGAAAGGAAAATCTCTTGGTGCCTCAACCTATCGGTAAAATTATGCAGACACTCGTGATCAATTGATGATGAAGACAACAAGGATAACTAATCGGACTCACTCCTATTATGCAATTCAAAAAACTACGCGTAGCAACAAAAAAAAAAAAAAAAAAGACTAGCTTTTGAGCGAAGAAAAGGGATAACAAACCTCACGAAAAGAATCGATTACAGGCTCAATAGCACTGAGAATGGTTTCATCAGAATTGGATCTCTCCTTAGCCAGTGCAGAGAAGCGATGATGAGTTAGAATTGTAGTCCTGCAAAATACTTCTCTGAATAGATTTGTACTGATACTGGTCTTCAACGGGGTATTGAAAATGGCAGAGGTGTAGTTTCTAAGAGAAGTTCTGTTTGTTAGTGTGATGACTTTCTTCATTACCCTACTCAAATTAGTCGCCATTTTTGCAGCACAAGAAGTTTCCTCTGAAATCTCTGGAGCTTTTTAGGGTTTTAGTTTTAGAACGAAGAAAAATTGTGTTTTCTAACGCATGATGACCAAAAAGCCCTTATGTATATTGGATTCGGCGGTTCGGCCCGATGATTTTTTTTTTTTCCCCTTCCTCGACAAAGAATGTTGGTGGTGTGACCAATTTCAAACTCAGATCATATCATCCCCCAATAATTTATCACCAAAATAATATGATGGCTCTTCACATATCAAGAGTTACTCTTGCATGTTTAGTTGGTCTAAATTTTGCAATTAAGATTTCAGAGATTTCGGTGGTGTTGTTTAGTGTGAAGTGTTTCATAATTAATGACCGAAATGTGACTGGCATTACAATGCATTCGAGATACCTGCATGGTAGGATGTTTGCCGAGAACAAGGATGCATCACGTTGGTGCATTCTGAAAGTAAAATGAAAAGCGGAGTAATTTTAGCAACTTTAATGCGATAGGTTGCTTGACCCGAGCAAGAGAAAGCATAATTTGCAAACGAAGTGGCAATATTTGGGCACACTGTTGGAACTGTGACAAAGTTTTATGAACTGTATGTACATTGATTACAAACAAAGCAAGAGCAAATGAGTTGTCTATAACTCTATTTAGATCAATTTGATTAAACAGTCCCGTACTAGTTTACTATACAAATGTAATAAAATCGAAATCTTTCCTAACAATCTGAATAACCATGCAAAGAGTATAACTTGAGCAAAATTTAGTTGGCAATGAAATTCATCAAGTGTTTCAACCACACAGTGTATTTGTTGTGATATCTCTTAACCATGCAGTCATATAAGGCTTTGGTAATGCTGGGTCCAATCCCTCTGTCTTCCAAATATGTGCCGAAAGCATTCTGCACCTTCTTATCCAAATACCTTCAAAACAAGAAAAAACAACCACGAGGCCATCGTTATTACAAGATATAGCAAACCCAACAGCCAAAAAATATATCAATCAATTACACTTACGAGAAAGGATGGTAAGGGATGTTCTCATCAGAAGCATTTGGATCCCTAACTTGCAAACTTGTGATTCTAATTCCATCTGCTACATCAACCCTACCATAGAATTCCAAAGTTAGACCACTTTTATTCGAAACAATTCCTTTCAAGTGAAGACACTTTCTAAATTCAGGCCTGTCAACTGTGACTTTAATCTCCGCATCTCCCTGATACTCTCTAGTCAATGTTATAGCTCGCTTCCCTGCATCTTCTTCCTCAATCGTAAAAGGAAACTCCCTTAGTGCCTCAGCAACAACCTAGCCAAAACAAACGTAAGTGCCAAAATATTAAAATCATAAAATTTACATCTATCCAAACTAGCATTTGAGCAGAAAAGGAATAAACCTCATGAAATTCCTCCTCGGCACATTCGATTTCAGACTCAACAACTCTGAGAAAAGTGTCATCGGATTTTGATTTCTTCCTAGCGAGAGCTGAGGATTGATGAGGAGATGGAATTGAGGTTGCTCGAGATACTTTTCCAAAGCGAATGCTGTTGTTGCTACTAAAGGCAATGAAATTCTTCAAGTACTTCAACCACTTGGTGTGTTTCGTGTCCTTTCTTTGAACCATGTAGTCGCATAAGAATTTTACAATGATGGGTTTAAACCATCTGACTTCCAAATATGTGTGGAAAGCTTTCTGCAACTCCTCATTTAAATCTCTTCAACAACGAAAACCGATTTTACATCATTTAGCAAATTCAACGACAGATAGAAGGAAATATAATAACCTAAGGTAGCAAACAATTCCACTTACAAGATATCAGGTTCTTCGTAGGGGGATGATGACGAGAAGCATTTGGATTCTTTAGACGCAACTTGCCGTAGATTTCAATTCCATCTGCTGCATCAGCCGTAACATTGAGTTCCAAAGTTAGTCCGCTTTTTTTGGAAATACTTATACTCATGCGTACATACTCTGGTGGATCACTCTTTTCCTCCTCCTCGGATTGGTCTTCTTCACTTTCCTCCTCCTGATACCACCAAGAATCCCTAGGGTCCATAGGTTGATAAGGCCCGTAAACTGTGACTTTAATCTCCTCACCCTGAAACTCTCTAGTCAACCTTATAAATTCCTTACCTGTATTATCCACAATCTTGAAAGGAAACTCTCGTGGTGCCTCAACAAACTATTGGAAACAAAAATGCATAAAAACCAGTCAGTGTTGAATAATGATAAAGACAAGCCCATTTATAGCTATTGAAAAGGGAACAAACCTCGTGAAATTTGTCCCCATAACAATTGATTTCAGACTCAACCACACTGAGAAGAGTGTCTTCAGAATTGGATCCCTTGTTATTTGGAGCAGAGATGTGATGATGAGTTGGAATTGAAGTTGCTCGAGATACTTGGCTAGATAGGCTAGTAGTACTGTTGTTAGTACTTATGGACCTTATGGTCTTCAATGGGGTACTGAAAATAGCAGAGGAGCAGTTTCTATGATGAGTTCTTCTGTTTGCTAGTGGGATTATTGAAGATGCAGCTTTCTTCGTCATTCTACTCAAAGTCGCCATTTTTGCATAAGTTTTCTCCGAAACTTAATTTTTATTTAGGGTTTTTGAAAGATGGTAATTAATTTTTATTGAATTGGGAATTTGAGTTGTCTTGGTTGACACGTATATCGAAATAGGCCCGGCCCAGTCTACTTCGTACATGTTCGTAAACTGGTCACTCCAAGAAAGATGCGTCATTAATGGCTTCTTTGGTGGACAAGATGGCTAAAGTCGCCCTGATTGTGGATTGCAACTACTTTACCGAATTCATCAGGTAAGCCTATTCCTTCTGTCATTACCGATAACCACGTATTTCACATATAAGGCGACATATATGATGATTATGCGCCTTCTGTTAAATTGGTCGAGTTCATTGGACTTGTTCCTATAAATATTACAGCAGAACCTCTATATAAGAATACCCTTGGTATAGTAAAGAAATATTTTTATATAGAGATTATTATGGAGATAATTTTTACACTGATTAAGCCAAGTTGGGACCAAATTATTTTATTCTTATATGAAGTTTATTTCTTTATAGAGTATTAGGCCTTAACCCATGCCGTAACGGCACGGGCATATATTGGGTATGATTGTCTGGTTCGTGGCTGGCACTCGTATGTAGTCATAGAAATATCATGCAGATCCACTCTAATTGTCACTGTAGTTTTACGGAGGTATAGATTTCATTGAACTGCAGATTCCAACTAATATTACGACGTACATCCTTTTGCTTTACCGAATGAGGAAAATGATGGTCATCTTATTTGTTTTTTGTTTGCTACTCTGTTCACTGTTTAGCATTTACAGTATCATCACAAACTTTTGAAAATTTAAAATGATTAATTTTGTCCAGGTTCAAATGCAATGCGTGTAATGCATAGGGTTTTAGAAGCATAATACGTGACATCAATCATGAACATCTCTTGTCCTTAGTTTATACATAATTGACTCAATATTTTCTTTGATGAGTCATTGTTGTGAAAATTTTATAAAATATATGCTGAAGTGTATATACATAGCCGCGTTCCGTTTACTTAATCTTTAATCCCTGATCTTAACAACATATATTCTATCAAACATATTTGGTGTAAGAAGTCTATAGGGTTACAATTATCTTAGAACCAGCCACAAAACGGTCAAACTATTTAAGTTGTCTTCACATACATTATACATACATCCTTATGAGACTCGGTAGAGAAAACTCAAGTTTTAAACTCCGAAGTTAGAACTTAAATCAAAATTTGAATGGAGGGGTTCAAGAGTACCCAAGAGATTCATAAAGAAAATAATATAAGGACCTTAAAATTTTGTATGAAGTCAGATCGATCACTGCTAGTAATAATTGTACTTTTATCCCGCGATAAAGCTCCAAGGAAATTTCATCGATCCACCACTCTTTAAACACTGAACTGGAACTACATTCTCCCACACTGCCAGGTAAACGCACCTGGGTGCAACATTTATTTGTTGGAGTTTCGTGTTCCACCTTCACTTCAAGGTGTCGGACAAACTGAATTTGATGAAACCTTCTCACTCAAACTGCCACACGGGTACTTCTGCCCTTGACAACAAAATATATAGTTCAAATTCCTTAGTACACAGTCCAATGCATTAACATTCTTATATGCATATTATCAATACAAAAAAAAAAAAAAAAAAAAATAAAGAGAAGGCATATGAGCTTCTTACGCTTTAAGAAAGAAAAAAAACGGAATTATTATGAGATATACTTACGGTTGTTAAAAAGTTGATACGAATTGAAGTTGCACTAAATTTTGTTGCCTGCATCAGTAAAGCATTTCCTCTTTTGGTTGCTACTATCTATCTGCATTCCACTCCACTTTAGGCTTATTTTTCACCTCAAGTTTCGTGATGCATAGGTTCGACGACATTCAAAGATTTCACTTGTTCAAAATAATATATTGTAGTTACCATAAAATGGATTTTCACACAACAATATATCCGCAATGACCTTTTTGGGTAGTGCTTCTTGTAGTTTTTGCCGTTCTCGCAGCTAAGCTAACAAAGTTTTCTTTTGTATTCCTCCAAGGTTTCCGCTTAAAGTTAATAAAATGAAACATTGCTAAGTTAAACCTAAACTAATTTCTCATAAATTTATCACACTTTGAACCTCAACCCCTGTATTAGAGAGTCAAAGGTTCAGTGATTTCAGTCTAATAATTTTCCTGTCATGTACACCCACACAATATTCCTCAATTGCCCATGCTGCTCTAATTATACATATAAAATGTCAATTTCAGATAATAATATCCGTGGACATCGACAGTAGGTATCATTAACAAATTCTCTATGTCAAACAATTATTTTTTGTTTACCGTATTGAATTTTTTCTTCTTCATGAATCTTAAACTCTAAGACTCACTTTTTCTTGCCCTCAAAATCTCTCCACCCTCTTGTGGTAATAAAACAGTATTTCACTTATGACCCAAATAAAATGGGTTCATTAAGATGAAACTAAAATGGTATCTCCGCACTAATACACCTAACTAAAATTTACCCTACACCTAACTAAAATTTACCCTATATTGTTATTTATGTCCCATACACCTGTCTAATAGATGAATAATGGTTTACCCGAATAGGGTTATGGGTATATTTGTAAGTGATTCAAAAGCGAACTTCCGGGTCTTAATACTAAAAAAGTCATCCAAAGTGCATGCTTATTAGTACAGGTCGACCTGGTTTATTAGTACATGTATTCACCATTAAAGGAAACATATGCATATAGATGTATCATTACTATCAATTATGAGAAACAAAGACCTAGTACCTAGAAATTATTCAACATGCATATGCCCCAACTAAAACAACCACTGCAGGGTGTAGGTTGATTCCATGTGCATCAAGGGTTCGGGTTGGTTCGTTGGCGGAGTCACACCAAATGGTAATTTTGAGTTTCACACCACTGTATGCATATCCGGTTTGGAAGTCGTGCAGCATTTTCATGTTACTAAATCAGAAATATGAACGGAGTTCATTGTGGTTAAAGATACCTGACGTATTTAAGTGTGAGATCGCGCATGAAACACAAGCTTCCCTTAAGTTGCTGCATTTTTGTGTAGCTTGTTTACACACTGACAACATCTGGCTATATGAAAAACCCCAAGATTTAGGTGTCATACAACATAAAAAAGTAAACTGATCAACATGAACTTGCAGCACTATGAATCTGAATTAGCTTACCAAATTAGCTTCCCTAAGAATTTCAACACTAATGGTTTGGTTTTGTCTCTCCTTCATGAATTTGAGACCCTAAGATTGACCTTCTCTTGCCTTAAAAATCTTTCCACCCTCTTGGTATAGAAAAAATAGTACTTTAGGTAACATGAGTAAAATATATCCATCTGTCAGGATGAAACCAAAATGGTATCTCCACTAAAACATCTAACTAAAATTTACTCCTTCGTTGTTGTTTATATCCCAGTGCGACAGTTTTACATAAGAATATTGATATGCATTGATTGTATTAGCATTCGACATGGAATAAGGACAATTAACAGATGAACATATCAAATTAACAGGAGCTCAAGTTTAATCATCCAAGAGAACAACAACAAGAAGAACAAAAGCTCAAACCTGTGCATATTCAAACAGATTAATGTTATAAAAAAGGTTTATCACTGAACAAAAACGGGAACAAAAAACACCTAATTTGCTGAGATATTAGCCGACTATATTCAAGAGTCAAGACTTCATTAGAAAAGGAATCAAATCTAAAGCAGCACTTGGAGATTAATGCGATTGTTACAGTTAGCTGATGAAGATCGACAATAAGGCGAATCTATTTCGAAATTAAAATAACAATATTTCACAACGCCCAAAACCCTAGTATGTTAGAAAACTAACCAGAAAACATGAAGTCTAGAACATGATTAAAATGGATTGGCTAACGATTCAAATAAGTTTATAAATGAAAACCATACTTCTTATTGATTCCAATATTTACTATTGATTACTCACAACTTGCTCAAACTTGTAGACTTAAGTTTTGGGTTTGGAAGAAAGAGACGAATGAACTTAAGATATTGGAAAGGTCAAAGGTCACAGTAACAATCGATCGTTTCAGATATGAGAAACTGAATGTGAATGAAGAAAAACCATATCCATAGAATCTACGCCGCATGTGCGAATAGTCTGGTGTGGCCTGAAGAACCACAATCCTTGATTTATCTCTGCTAGGACAAATCCTGACCACCACTAACAAAGGCCATCTTGTCCAAACCCTGTTTTATACTAATGATAGGTTGTACTTTATTATGGAAATCTTATATGGAACAATGTTCTCGACTTCTCTGTCAATAGTGTCAAGGACGAGAGAAGGGTTGATGCCCCGCTGCAAAGATTCTCTAATTCCCACAGATTGGATGCTGGACACCGAGATTATTAGCAAAGTACGCACACTTGGCTTCACACATAAGTTTTGTAAGTTGTATATTAATTAAGAACAAGGCCAACGTAAACGAGTTCTCGATAACTCTATTCAGATCATATTTAAGGATTAAACAAACACTTACTACGGTTATTCATAAAAAAGGAATCAAATTAAGCTCCCAAGGTGGAACACGCCATCAGTTTTCCTCCCTGCAAAGAGTGCAAGTAACCCTAGAAAGCTCTTCAATTTGAGCAAACTTCACTTGGGGATGAAATTCTTCAAGCTCTTCATCCACCCAGTGTACTGCTTGCTCTTTTTATGTACCATGGGATCATATTCATATAAGAACTTGGCAATGCTGGGTTCAATCTCTCTGACTTCTAAGTATGTTTGTAAAGATTTCTGCAAGCTCTCATCCAAATCCCTTCAAAACCCAAAAAAAAATAAAAATAAAGAAAAATAAACAAACAAACAAACAAAGAAAAATAAATGTTACACGAACCCAACAACCGATGGAAAGAAATATAATTAAACCAAGATTAGCAGTCAATTCCACTTACCCGAAAGCGGGTGTTATCAAGATTGAACCAAAATAGAGAGATTCATTGATTGAGTGTTTAGATAACAAGAATACAATGTTTTTGATATTTTTGGATGATTACAAATGATACTACAAATGCCTATTTATAGGCTTACGAAGAGAAGAAGAGAACTATGCCTTTGGAGGCTAACAACTATGCTTATGGAGGCTACCAACTATGCCTTTGGAGGCTAACAACTATGCCTATGGAGGCTTACCTTATATTCTTTGTTTCTAGAATAATCTACATGTTTAGAACATGTTTAGAGGTAATTCTAACACTCCCCCTCAAGCTGGTGCATATATGTCGCTCATGCCTAGCTTGCCAACAAACTTCAGAAATATTTTACTTGGAACTGCTTTAGTTAGAATATCAGCTACCTGTTCTTCCGATCTAATTCTAGGTAACTCCACGATCCCATTATCCAACTTCTCTTTAATGAAGAACCTATCTATATCCACATGTTTTGTGCGATCATGATGAACTGGATTGTGTGCAATATCACACGCCGCTTTGTTATCACAGTACAAACGAATTGGTTTCCTAGGAGGATACCCAAATTCAGTTAGCAGACGTTTTAACCACATAACTTCGCAGATACCCAGCGCCATACCTCGCCATTCAGCCTCTGCACTTGATCGTGAAACAACTCCTTGTTTTTTGCTTCTCCATGTAACAAGATTACCCCCAACGAAGGTAAAATATCCTGAAGTAGACCTCATATCATCACATGACCCACCATAGTCAGAATCAGTATATGCCTCCATACTTTTGAAGTCTTGACCTTTCTTAAACAAGATCCCTTTTCTGGAGCAGACTTCGAGGTATCTTAGGATTCGCATTACCGCATTCATATGTGGTTCTCCAGATTATGCATGAATTGACTAACAATACTCAATGCATATGCAAGATCGGGTCTTGTATGTGCCAAGTACATTAGTCTACCCACGAGCCTTTGGTATCTTCCTTTATCAACAGGTACTTGGTTGCCATCCGAACATAATTTCAAACCTGGCTCTACTGGTGTATCTACAGGTTGACATGATGTCATACCTGTTTCCTTCAACAAATCAAGGGCATATTTTCTTTGTGACAAGAATATTCCTTCTGTTGATCGAGATACTTCAATTCCAAGGAAGTATTTTAAAGAAGCAAGATCCTTCATCTGAAATTCACTTGATAGATAATTTTGGAGAGCCTTTCTTTCTTCTGGATCATCTCCTGTAACTATCATGTCATCTACATATATGATTAAAGCTGTAATATTACCTCGATTTCTTTTTAAGAATAAAGTATGATCTGAATTTGCCTGGCGATAACCAAATGCTCTCATAGACTTGGTAAATCTTCCAAACCACGCTCTCGGAGATTGTTTCAGACCATACAATGACTTGTTTAACCTACAAACTTTTCCGTTATGCAACTCGACTCCATCATTCCTGGTGGAATCTGCATATACACTTCTTCGGACAAATCTCCATGTAAAAAGGCGTTCTTGACATCAAACTGTTGCAATGTCCAACCCAAATTTGCAGCAAGAGACAACAAGACTCGCACTGTATTCATTTTAGCTACAGGTGCGAATGTCTCATTATAATCTACACCATAAGTCTGGCTATACCCTTTAGCAACCAATCTTGCCTTAAAGCGTTCAATTTCACCATTTGCCTTGTATTTGATTTGTAAAAACCAGCGACATCCCACGACTTTCTTTCCTTCTGAAATTCAACCATGTCCCAAGTATTATTTTCTTGTAAGGATTTCATCTCATCGATCATAGCTTCCTCCATTTCGGATCAGATAATGCTTCCGCACGCTGTTAGGAATAACTACATAGATAATTGATTCACAAATGACTTATTTGATTCTGTCAGACGGTGATTAGAGACATAATTACTCATGGGATATTTAGCTTTTGATGAAATATCAGGTTCATACATAGTTTTAGGGATACCTCTATTCCGACGTTCGCAATTGTTTCTTTGCGGTTCAAGAACATCTTCAAATGAACGGTTGGATTGGGGTTGGTGATGTATCATTATCTTCTTCAAATTCATCTGCATTATCTTCTGATCCATCTGCATTATCTTCTTCAACTTCATTTATAGCTTCAATTTCACCATCTGTGTTAATTTCTTCCCCACTAACTTTCTGTTCTTTTGGAATATGAAGAACAACATCTTCTTCGATTATGTCTTCTTCATAGTCAAGAGTCTGAATTTCTTTTTCATACTCCCCCTGAAGTTCAGACTTCGAGTAATACATCACGTGTTCGTGAAACTTAACATCCAATGTGATGTACATTCGTTTAGTTGGAGGATGGTAGCACCTATACCCTTTCTGACTTGCAGCATATCCCACGAAGACACATTTTAAAGCTCGGGGAGATAACTTGCTCCGTTGGTTCTTGTGTAAGTGCACAAATGCTACACAACCAAATATGCGTGGTGGCAAGTTTGGAACTGTTGGTGAAACTGTTGCCTCAGTGAGAGCTTGAAATGGTGTCTGAAAAATGATAGTGCTTGAAGTTGTGCGTGCTTCATTAATATCATCACATATGCTGCAGAGGTAAGAGCTTCACCCCAATAAGTTAACGGCATATGAGATGATATTAATGAAGCACGCACAACTTCAAGCAAGTGACGGTTTTTTCTTTCAGCTACCCCATTCTGTTGAGGAGTATTAGGACAGTTGTCTGATGAACAATACCACATTCTCTTAAATAATGTTGAAAATCAGTACTTAAATATTCGCCTCCGTTGTCACTTCAAGAACTTGAATCTTTTTATTGTACTGTGTGTTGACTAATTTGTGAAACCTCTGAAATAAATTATTCACTTCATCTTTTGATTTCATCAAGCAAACCCATGTCATCCTAGTGCAATCATCAATAAAGGTGACGAACCATCGTGCGCTTCCAAGAGTGTTAACTTTAGACGGCCCCCAAACATCAGAATGAATAATCATGAATGGAATAGGACTTTTATTTAAAATTGATGGAAACAAAGTACGATGGCTTTTAGCTAGTTCACATTCTTCACATTGAAAACTAGAAACATAAACCTTTAAAAATAGACTAGGAAATAGCCTTTTTAAGTAGCCAAAAGAAGCATGCCCTAACCGTCTATGCCATAACCAAATTTGCGATTTCTCCTTCTCCCCTGAGTACCATTCACAGCTAAAGCATTAGATAATCTTTCTGAAATTTTTGACGCCAAATCTAGATAGTAGAGCTTTCCTCTTCTAACCCCAGATCCAATCGTTCGCCGTGTTCGGATGTCCTTAAACACACAAGAATTAGGCCAAAAATAACAACACAATGTAAGACTTTAGTAATTTGGGAAACTGATAATAGATTATAACTTAAAGAGGGAACGACTAAAACCGAATCTAGACTCAATGTATCAGTAAGATTTAATGATTGTTCTCCAATTACTGGAGCCAAAGATCCATCTGCTGTGCAAACGGAGTTGTGTATGGATGTTTTAAGAGGAGAAACCTGTCTGGAATCAAAAGTCATATGGTCTGTGCAACCCGAATCAATTATCCATGAGTTATTAGGAACAACTTGCGAAACATTAAAAACCTTACCATTGGTTGTTTCCATAGCGGATGTTAGATTGCTAACCACATGTGCTGCTGCAACGGAGTTCTTTTTCTTGGGATCGCGCTTATCCCACCAATCTGGATACCCGACAATCTCAAAGCAGTTGTCTTTGGTATGACCACGTTTATTACAATGAGTGCAGGTGGCGGACTTATCTTTAATGTTGTATTGACGACGGGTTGCCATTGCAGAAGTATCAACTTCAGTTCCTTTGTTCATTGTAGTATGCCGGACGATTCACGTCGTACCAAAGCATAACAAGGTTCTAATTCAAGTATGGGATCCTTCCTTAGAATTTCCCCACGTATTTACTCAAATTCACTGTCTAAACCAGCAAGAAAAATATGCACCCTCATACGTTGAACTGATTTTCGATATAGTTCAACATCTTTTTCATTTTCCATAATCACCTTATCACGGTGATCTAGCTCACTGAAGATTTCTACTAATTCCCCATAATAGACCGGGAGTGGTCTACCATTTTGCCTGGCAGAGAAAGCCCTTTGATTTAAGATATAAATTTGTAGTTCATCTGCTCCATCATAGAAAGCCTTAGAAACAGCATCCCAGATCTCACGAGCAGTAGGTAAACGAATATATCGTTTCATTATTTCTGGTGACATAGACATTAATAGCCATCTCTTGACCTTTTGATTTTCTGCGTACCATTTATCATACTTGCCATCATTTTTAGATGGAACTGGAGACGTACCGCGAATAAAGGAGATCTTCTCCTTCTCAGCAATATGCATCTCAATGATTTGAGACCACGAGATCATAATTTGATTCATCCAAAGTAATTCCTGCCTTGAACGATGACCCATCGGATTGAAAAATAATTGTGTCGGAAGGTTTTGTGGTTTTAGAATTTTCTGTATCTGAATCTCCCATGGTTCAATACTAGATACAAGGATCCTTAACCTTGCTCTGATACCATATCAAGATTGAACCAAAATAGAGAGATTCATTGATTGAGTGTTTAGATAACAAGAATACAATGTTTTTGATATTTTTGGATGATTACAAATGATACTACAAATGCCTATTTATAGGCTTACAAAGAGAAGAAGAGAACTATGCCTATGGAGGCTAACAACTATGCCTTTGGAGGCTAACAACTATGCTTATGGAGGCTAACAACTATGCCTTTGGAGGCTAACAACTATGCCTATGGAGGCTTACCTTATATTCTTTGTTTCTAGAATAATCTACATGTTTAGAGGTAATTCTAACAGATGTTTCTTTTTTCTGACGGGCAAAGCGGAAAGCGGGTGCTTCCAAAGAAGAAATACGATCATTATCGGATTCATTTGGATTCTTGATTTCCAAAGATTTAATTGTAATACTATCTAGTGATTCAGCCGTAATATGGAATGTCAAAGTTTGTTCGCTTTCTTTCGAAACACTTACATCCAAGTGAAACCACACCTGGTCCTCAATAACACAATCACTAGAGTGGCGAGGACTCTTATTAATAAGTTTACGAACAGCGACTTTAATCTCCTCACCCTGATACTCTCTGGTCAAAGTTATAGTTTTCTCCCCTGCATTACCCTCAATCTTGAAAGGAAAATCTCTTAAGAAATCATCGACCTACCGAACAACACATACAGACACTGTGATCAATCGAGGATGATGACAGCAATGGTACCTAATCTACTATTTTGTAATTCAAAAACCAAACGTACCCAAATATCAAAATCCTGAAATTAAGTGCATTCTACCAGAAACAATAAAATAAAAAAACACTCGCCTTCTGAGTGGAATAGCAAGAGAACATACCTTCTCAGCAGAATCGATTTCAGACTCAATAACTCTGAGAAAAGTGTCATCGGAGTTGGATTTCTTCTCAGCTACAGCAGAACTGATGATGATGATATTGATGAGGTCGAATTGAAGTTACTTGTCTAAATAAATTAGTAGTAGTATTAACGAAAGGGGTGTAATTTCTACGACGAAGAGTTCTGTTTGCTAGTGGGATAACTAAAGAAGTTGCAGCTTTCTTCATCATTCTACTAATCAAAGTAGTTGCCATTTTTGCGAAGTTTTCCTCAGAAATCTCTTGAGGTTTGGTAGGGTTTTAGAAGGAAGAGAAGTAGTTTTTTTTTTATTGGATTGGGCCATGCTGGCTTTTTAGGGCCTCCTCATGTTTATAGACTGGCTAAGCTGCCCAAAGAAAATATCCCCATTGGCGCCTACTTTGATGAGGATTACAAAGTTATCTTCTTCAACTAAAGGTATGCATGTGGTAGTGAGGTACATTCAAAACCGTAGCTGCCAAACCCACAAAATTTAGAGCCAAAAAAATATGATCTCAAAACAAAAACAAAAAAGATTTCGATTCTCCTAAAATCTCATAACAAATTCTCATCTTTTTTTCTTTCTTTTTTTTGAAATAAAGGTTCATATCCATTGTTTTTGACTTAAAAGCTCAAACGCAAAACGAATAAGAGGAGAAGGTGGTGGGTTATCGAATTTATGATCATGATTCATGGCGTTTATGATGCGTCATGTAGAAGTTGTAGTGTTATCTAATGTGAGTGCATGCACGATTTGTACTGTCTATTAAATACCTAAAAAACAATTAAAAAACGTTTTCGTTTGGATATACTATGGTTACGAGCTATGTTGTGTTAACATCTAGCATAATAAACCGAGCATCATCATAATAAACCGATTGCCCATATTACATCTATGCTTGTTTACTACTAAAGACACTTTCCACAGCAATCATGTAGCTAGCTTCACTCCTCTGAGTACTTTATTGATGCCTTGATGAATTTCATGAATCCGAATTAGCCAAAGAAGTTAAGCAGAGTTTCAACTACAGCAATATTTAGTTGGCAATTAAATTCTTCAATTGTTTCAACCACCCAGTGTGTTTCTTGTGCTTCATCTCAACCATGCAGTCATATAAAACTTCAGTAATGCTTGGTTCAATCCCTCTGTCTTCCAAATATGTGCGGAAAGCATTCTTAAACTTCTCATCCAAATCCCTTCAAAGCAAGAAAAAACAACAAAAAAACCATTGTTATTACTAGATATATAGCAACCAAACAAACGATGGGCGCAAGAAATAAAATAATCCTAAACTAGCAGTCGATTCTACTTACAAGAAAGCAGGTCCTCCGTAACAATGGGAAGGGAGATTCTCATCAGAAGCATTTGGATCCTTGACGTCCAAGCTTCTGATTTCAAATCCATCTGTTTCATCAATCGTACCATGGAAGTCCAAAGTTAGACCAGTTTTGTTCAAAACAGTTCCTTTCAAGTCCACATACCGTCCACAATAATGCTTGTGATCAACCGTGACTTTAATCTCCTCATCACCCTGATATTCTCTGGTCAATGTTATAGTTCGCTCCGCTACATCTTCTTCCTCAATCTTAAAAGGAAAGTCACTTAATGCCTCAGCAACAACCTAGCAAAAATAAAGGTGCCGAAGTATCAAAATCATGAAATTAAGTCTGTCTATCCAAACTAACCTTTGAGCAGAAAGGGAATATATAAACCTCATGAAATTCATTCTCGGCACAATTGATTTCAGACTCAACAACTCTGAGAAAAGTGTCATCAGAATTTGATTTCTTCTCCGCGAAAGAAGAGGATTGATGATTACCCGGAATCGAGGCTGCTTGAGATACTTTCCCGGAGAGATTACTGTTGCTACTACTAATGGAAATGAAATTCTTCAAGCACTTCAACCACCTAGCGTGGTTCGTGTCCTCTCTCTGAACCATGTAGTTAAATAAGAATTTTCCAATGTTGGGTTCAAATCCTCTGACTTCCAAATATGTGCGGAAAGCTTTCTGCAACTTCTCATCAAATTCCCTTCAACACGAGAAATCAACGAAAACCATTGTTACAATATTTAGCAAACCCAAACACTGATAGCAAGAATATAATTACCAAACAAATTACTAGCGATGAATTACACTTACGAGATATCAGGTTCTTCGTAAGGGGGATAATCATGAGAAGCATTTGGATTCTTGACACGCAATCTGCTGTAGATTCTAATTCCATCGGCTGCATAAGCCATAACTTTGAGTTCCAAAGTTAGTCGGCATTTTTTAGAAATGCTTACATTCAACCGAACATACTCTGGTGGATCACTGTTTCCTTCCCGAGAACCATAAAAATTCCTATGAGGCCCGTAAACTTTGGCTTTGATCTCTTCACCTTGATAATCTCTAGTCAATGTTATACCCCTCTCCTCTGCATTATCCACAATCTTGAAATGAAACTCTCTTGCCGCTTCAGCAAACTATTGAAAAACGCATAAAAACCAGTTAGTGTTCAACAATGATGAAGACAAACACATTTGTAGCAATTCAGAAAATAAACTAAAAGGGAACAAAACCTCACGAAATTTTTCCTCATAAGAATTCATTTCAGACTCAATAATACTGGGAAGGGTATCATCGGAACTGAATTTCTTCTCAGGCTCAGCTAGAGCTGAGAAGTGATGATGACTTGGAACTGAAATTTTTCCAAATAAATTATTAGCATTAATGTTGCTAGTACTATTGGTGGTGGTACTGGTCTTCAATGGGGTAATAACGAAAATGGCAGAGGTAAAGTTACTATTAGGAGTTCTTCTGTTTGCTAGTGGGATTACGGAAGATGCAGTTTTCTTTGCCATTCTACTCAAAGTCGCCATTTTTGTAGCACAAGAAGTTCTCCCAGAAAAATCTCAGCTTTCTTTCTTAGGGTTTTAGAAGGATGAGGTAATTTTAATTGGATTGGCAATTTGAGTTTTCTTGGTCGACACAGGTCGGCCCCAAAGCCCGTATTCTATTGAAGTGGGCTCAGTCTACTTCTCTTTCCTTCGACTTCTACTTACCGAGTTTGCAGGAGGCGTGATGCAGAAACCATGTTTGCTTTTGAAGAGCTTCCAAACATAGAACTGTCTGAAATAAAAATTAATCAATAGATTATGTGATGTTGGTAGGTTAGTGTCTGCTAGTGGGTGCATCTCTGAGCTCGCCAATGTGCCAGGCCAAAAAACTAGCAACTCTACCGTGTAAACAAATTAAATTTTGTGTTAAATTTTGGAAAAAAGGTTGTATATAGTTTTGATTTGGCTTGAGTTTACTAATTTTGCTGTCTGGTGTTGAGATTGCTTTCTTTAATAATCTCCATGAAAAATCACTCTTTTCGTGGTATCTGTCACAGGTTCAAACTATCCAAATGCAACAGCCAACCTTGATAACAGCACTATGCTCCACAGCACGGTCTCAGCCAATTCTCCCTTGGCCAATTTCTTCACTTCTTGACTAAAACTCTGAAGAGGGGCTAAGCATGTGATTGCTTCTCTTTTCAATGGCCTTATTTCTGCACTTCAAGAAGTCCTTTTGCCTGAAGAGGTGCTAAGCATGTGATCACTGCTTCCAAGATCTTCAGCGTCATCTGTGCTTCTAATATTTTCCCAGAAACCAAAACATCTTAACATTACAGGAATTCTATAGAAAATTGACAGTGCAAGAAAAATCTTTGTGGTTGCTTGTCTCCCTGTTCTAATGAACAACACTTACACTAATTTCTGTGACTGAAAGTGAAGAAAACTTTGTTGGGCCGGTCCACAACTTATGGTCCAACAATAAGTGTATCCCCTTAACCATTTAAGGGAGGAATGTAGTAGGTGCCTTGTTAGGTTATAACAAGCATCAGGAGACATTTTAGTCTCACGAGTTTATCTTCTCAAGTGAGAAAAGAAAAGGAGGTAGAGAGAGAGAGAGTGAGTGGGAGAGAAAGAGTAGCCACCATTAAAGATCATTTTTGGTGAGATTTGAAGTTAATCTTTGAAGAAGAATAAAGGGTTCTTAGCTAAGGATCTATTGGTTAGTGTGGTGAAGATTGATTGATCAATTTCCACATCTCTTCAAAAGGGGGAAAAACCTAGCTAGGGTTTGATCAAATCCTAGTAGTAAGTATCTCTTACTCTTGCTATTCTCAATTGATAGTGAATCTCACCTATTTAGGTGAATGAATTGTTGATCCACCCTAGTGGTGAGTGTAATTAGGAAAACTGGTTATCCAAGTGCTATATGCACCTTGAAGTTGTTGTTATCCCCAAATTGGGAGAATTGTGTGTAACTCATTATTGATTATAGTGGAAGATTTGCCCGTGGTTTTTACCCTTCACATTGGAGGGGTTTTTCCACGTAATCCTTGGTGTTGTGTGATTGCTTCTATATTGTCGTAGTTGTGTTATTTCCGCATTGTGTTTCATTGCTTGTGTGGTTTTCGTATTGCGCATAGCGGCTTGGATTTCGTAAGTCTCCCCCAACAAGTGGTATCATAGCTTTTGGGTTGAGCTAATCGTGCATGATGACGGAAGCTAGCACTAGTAATAGAATGGTCATTTTGACCGGTGAGATCTATGTGATATGGAAGACCAAGATGGAAGATTGGTTATATTGTGAAGATCTCTATGGTCCAACAGAGAGAAAGGGAGTAAAGCCTAAGATGATAGAAGAAAATCGTAAAGTTGTTAGTTTCATTCTACAATGGGTTGATGATTATATTATCCGTCGCGTGTCTAGTGAGAAACTAGCATATTCTTTATGGACAAAGTTAGAGGAGTTATATGATCAAAACTCTTGACCGTGGAAAGTCGAGAAGTAAATCAAAGTCTAGTGAAGGCTTGGATTGTTATAAGAATGGTCATTATTCAAATGAATGCAGGAAGCTGGAGCAAGAACCAAGGAAAGGGAATGTAAATGATAGACAAGTCGATGATGTTACGGTTGTGGTAACAAGTTGTGATATTACTTCATTCTATGATTGTAATGATGTGTGTGTGGGTTCTGTAGTTTCTGATTCAGAGTGGATAGTGGATTCAGGTGCATCCTATCATGCTACTCCTCGAGAAGATGTGTTTATCTCCTACAAGGCTGGTGATTTTGGTTCAGTCAGAATGGGAAACAGTGGTGTTTCGAAGATTGTTGGAATGGGTGATGTGAAGATCGAGACCAGTGTTGGCTGCACGTTGGTTCTCAGAAATGTGCGACATGTACCGGATCTTAGTTTGAATCTAATGTCACCAGGAGTGTTAGATGATGAAGGGTATAACAATCACTTAGGTGATGGAAAATGGAAGATAACCAAGGGCTCCATGGTTATTGCAAGAGGCAAGAAATATGGCATATTGTATAAGACACAATTGAAGGTGTTAAAAGGTGAGTTGAATGTTGCTGAGAAAGATTCAACCTCCGAGCTGTGGCATAGAAGACTTGGTCATCTTAGTGAGAAGGGAATTCAAATCCTCACCAAAATACAAGTATTTCCAAAGGAGAAAGGCACGCAATTGGGTAAGTGCATTCATTTTTTAGTTGGTAAACAAACTAGTGTTTCTTTCATAAAGCTTTACCCAAGCGTAATTCTGGTATTATTGATCTTGTTCATTCTGACGTATGTGGACCTTTAAGGTTCAAAACACTTGGTGGTGCTTTTTACTTTGTTACTTTCATAGATGATGCTTTAAGGAAGGTTTGGTCATATGCAATCAAGACCAAAGATGATGTTGTTCCTGTGGTCAAGATGTTTCATAACATGGTAGAAATAGAAACAGGTAGAACCTTGAAGTGCCTTCGTTCTGACAACGGGGTAGAGTACATTGGGCCACTTTAAGAGTATTGCAAGAGCATGGGTATATGTCATGAGCAATCAGTAACGAAAACTCCACAACATAATGGTGTTGTAGAGCGGATGAATCGCACTATTCTTGAGAGAATTAGGTGCATGTTATCTCATTCCAAGTTGCAGAAGCATTTTTGGGGTGAAGCAATGAATACTGCTGTGTACTTGATCAATCGATCACCTTCAAGACCACTAGATGGAGAAGTAGCAGAGAAGGTTTGGAGAGACAAAGAGCCTACTTATGATCACTTGAGAGTGTTTGGTTGAAGGGCATTTGTTCATATCCCAAAATATCAGAGGTCAAAGCTTGATGACAAAGCGAAGCAGTGTGTGTTTTTAGGCTATGGAACAGAGAAGTTAGGTTACAGATTTTGGGATCCAGTTGACAGGAAGGTTATCATAAGTAGGGATGCAGTATTCCTTGAACAACAAACTATTGAAGACTTTGAGAAAATCGACAATCCAAAGATTCAAGAAGACATGTTCTTAGATCCAAATCCAGTTGTTCCTTCTCTTGAAAAACATGATGATGATGTTGATGGTAATGGTAATGAAGAACAAGAACACAATCATGAAGATGAAGCTCATGAAGATGTTCCAGTGGGTGATGTTGAGCAAGAGGTGCAACAACAACAACCAGAAGCTGAGTTGAGAAGATCCAGCAGGACCAGATTACCTTCAACGAAGTATACACTACATGAGTATGTGATGCCCACAGATGCAGGTGAACCAGAGTCTTATGAAGAATCTCTTAGTGTTCCTAGAATCCAGAAGTGGTTGAAATCCATGAAAGAAGAGGAGGGCTCTTTGAATGAGAACGACACTTTTTATTTGGTTGACAGGCCCAAGAACCAGAAAATTTTGAAGAACAACTGGGTGTATAGAATCAAGACTGAAGATGGTAACTCACAACCTAGGTACAAATCACGCTTAGTTGTGAAGGGTTATGAACAGAGAAAAGGTGTTGACTTTGACGAGATTTTCTCACCAGTGGTGAGATTGCCTTCTATTCGGGTTGTCTTGGCATTAGCATCTAGTTTGGATCTTGAGATAGAACAACTAGATGTCAAGACAGCATTTATTCACAGTGAGTTGGAGGAATATGTGTATATGGCACAAACCGAGAATTTTGAAGTCAAAGGCAAAGAACACATAGTGTGCAAGATAAAGAAGAGTCTATATGGTTTGAAGCAAGGTCCTAGAAGATGGTAAAAGAAGTTTGAATCGTTCATGAAGGAGCATGGCTACAAGAGGACAGTTTCAGATCATTGTGTATTCATTCAGAAATTTGCTGATGGTGACTTTCTTATTATTTTGCTATATATTTATGACATGCTTATTGTTGGCAAATATAAGAAGAAGATCGACAGGTTGAAGTCGGATCTGAGCAAGTCTTTTACGATGAAAGACTTGGGTGCAGCAAAGCGTATTCTTGGCATGCAAATCTCTCGTGATAGGAAAGCAAGCAAGTTGTGGCTATCACAAGAAGACTATATTAAGAAGGTGTTGAAAAGATTCAACATGGACAAGGCTGAGCCGGTAAGTTGTCCACTTGCAAACCATTTTAAGTTAACTCTTGATCAATGTCCTGTGAATGATGTTGAGAAACGGAAGATGGAGAAAATTCCTTATGCGTCCGCAGTTGGTAGTTTGATATATTCCATGGTGTGTACAAGGCCAGATATAGCTTACGCGGTTGGAATGGTAAGCAGATTTCTATCCAATCCTGGTATGGAGCATTGGGAAGCGGTGAAATGGATACTACGGTATCTAAGGGGTACTTCTAATAAGTGTTTGTACTATGGTGGTGCTAAGCCATATTTAGTGGGTTACACAGATTCAGATTGGGTAGGACCTCAAGACAGTCTCAAGTCTACATCGGGTTACTTATTTACCTATGCAGGGGGAGTTGTGTCTTGGCATTCCAAGTTACAAAGATGTGTGGCATTGTCTACTACAAAGGCAGAGTACATTGCAGCTACGGAGAGTTGCAAGGAGATGATATGGTTGAAGAGGTTTGTTATGGAACTCAGAATGAAGCAAAAAAGGTTCATCGTTTATTGTGACAACCAGAGTACCATCCATCTCAGCAAGAATTCTAGTTTTCACTCGAGGACCAAGCACATCAATATTAGGTACCAGTGGATACAAGAAGTTCTCGATGAGAAGGTCTTGCATATTGAGAAGATCCATACAGACGAGAATGGTTCTGATATGATGACAAAGTCGCTACCAAAGTACAAGCATGTGTATTTATGCAGCAGGAAAAATTTGGTGGTGATGGGTTCCTCACCATAAGTCATGAGGGGGAGATTGTTTGGCCGGTCCACAACTTATGGTCCAACAATAAGTGTATCCCCTTAACCATTTAAGGGAGGAAGGTAGTAGGTGCCTTGTTAGGTCAAACAAGCATCTGGAGACATTTTAGTCTCACGAGTTTATCTTCTCAAGTAAGAAAATAAAAGGAGGTAAAGAGAGAGTGAGTGGGAGAGAAAGAGTAGCCACCATTAGAGATCATTTTTGGTGAGATTTGAAGTTAATCTTTGAAGAAGAAGAAAGGGTTCTTATCTAAGGATCTATTGGTTAGTGTGGTGAAGATTGATTGATCAATTTCCACATCTCTTCAAAAGGGGGAAAAACCTAGCTGGGGTTTGATCAAATCCTAGTAGTAAGTATCTATTACTCTTGCTATCCTCAATTGATAATGAATCTTACCTATTTAGGTGAATGAATTGTTGATCCACCCTAGTGGTGAGTGTAATTAGGCAAATTGGTTATCCAAGTGCTATATGCACCTTGAAATTGTTGTTATCCCCAAATTGGGAGAATTGTGTGTAACCCATTATTTATTATAGTGGAAGATTTGCCCGTAGTTTTTTACCCTTCACATTGGAGGGGTTTTTCCACGTAATCCTTGGTGTTGTGTGATTGCTTCTATATTGTCGTAGTTGTGTTATTTCCGCATTGTGTTTCATTGCCTGTGTGCTTTTCGTATTGCGCATAGCGGCTCGGATTTCGTAAGTCTCCCCCAACAAACTTGTATTATCTCAATAAAATTCATTACCGTTCATTTTCCAATACTTTTTCCTAATGTGGTGCAGGTTGAGTCTTGCGAGACTATGAATATCACCAACCTAGAAAAGGGAACCATTTTTTTTTTTTGAGAAGATGTGTAATGCTTCCTTCTCTATGTTCTAATATTATCTATACACATTGTATAAGCAAAGGGGATCGACACAGAAGAATGTACAAAAAGTGAAAATTATCAATAAGAATTTTGACCAAGCAATGAAATTGTTAGTTACTATTATGTGGCTCGATGGAAAGGAGATGTTGTCTTTTTAATAAGGGGTAAAAGGATATAAAGTGCTTAATTTCTGTCTTCATGATTCATCATTGCAAAAGGCGCAAGTAATATGTAAAGGCAGTATCATCGATACACCATTCAAATGGGGTAGACCACCATCACCTTCCTGCAGTTCAAGTACACGGTGTCGTGGTATTCTCTCAAAAATATCAAAATGAGACTAAGATCTTACAGATGAGTATATCAACAGTTGAGAATTCCTATATACCAATCAACACCACGCTCATATACGACATCTAAAATACATTAATTCTCTACGACATTAGGCATGAACTTACACAATTCTGTAAAGAGAGACAAAAATAAATAAATAAATAAATAAGAGTACTTAATATCTAACGGATATACAAATAAGAGTAAGATCTAATGAATATTTACATTAGCAGTTGAGCATTCCTATTGGTGATGGTAGTTTTTAATTTAGGGGTAAAATCGTAAAATCCTAGTCTGACAATGACGTCACAGAACTTAAATGCATTTATTGAACCCTTTAATATGTATTGCGAGAAAATTACTAGGGTACCTTTGTTTTTTTTCTTAATACTAGGGTTTCGATAAGCCAAACCCTAACTCCCACATCACATGTGCCAATGGCATGCTGTGCCATCCACATCTACCTTGCTAAGGCATGCCAACCATGCTAGCCGCACCACTGTGTCAATGACAAACCATGCCAGCCACATCTACAGCGCCAAGGCATGCCAACCATGCTAGCCGCACCACTGTGCCAATAGTAAACCATGCCAGCCACATCTATCGCGCCAAGGAATGCCAACCATGCTAGCCGCACCACTGTGTCAATGGAAAACCATGTCATCCACATTTATCGCGCCAAGGCATGCCAACCATGCTAGCCGCACCACTGTGCCAATGGAAAACTATGCCAGCCACACCTATCACGCCAAGGCATGCCAACCATGCTAGCCACACCACTGTGCCAATGGAAAACCATGCCAGCCACATCTATCGCGCCAAGGCGTGCCAACCATGCTAGCCGCACCCCTATGCCAATGGCAAGCCGTGCCAGCCACGCCTATCGCGTCAAAGGAAAACCATGTCATCCACATCTCCACGCTAAAGAATGCAAACCACGCTTGCCGTCCCAACACGCCATGCATAACGCTAGCTGCCAAAACAAAGGCCTGCAACAATCAATGGCCATCTTTCCATCTAAGATGCAAATCTTAACCATCTAAGATCACCAGCTAACGCGTGGTAACCTTTGGCCCAACGTCAAAACCTAATTTTGGACGCGCCTTAACTATGCAAAAACCCAAGCTTGGTCACGATCCTAGCTTGGTCATGCCAAACCCTTGGCCCCACCATGCCAAGCCAAACCGCACCTTACCTTGGCCCTAGCCATGCTAGCCGCACCATGCGCCCATGGCATGCCAAGCCCTTGGCCCACCATGACAATCCAAACCGCACCTTTCCTTGGCCCTAGCCATGCTAGTCGCACCATGCGCCCACGGCATGCCAAACCTTTGGCCCCACTATGCCAAGCCAAACCGTCCATTCCAAGCCCTTGTCCCCCACCGTACCATGCCAAATGCACCTTGCCATGGACCCATGCCAACCTAGTCGCGCCACCATGCTGGCCTTTCCTATGCAGCTACCAAAACGAAGGCGTGCAACAATCAACGGTCGCCCTTCAATCTCAGGAGCAAATCCTAGCCGTCCAAGGTTACCAGACAACACATGGTAACCTTTGGACCGAAACCCTAGTTTTGCCACGCCAATGGCATGCCAACCTAGCCGCGCCACCATTTTGCTATAGTTCTTTCTATGTGATGGTAGGCTACATCTCTTTTTATCTTTCACACACACATGCAAAGATACATATGCACCAACAGAAAGATAATTGCACGTCTCTGTATACACGTAGAACTAAAATATGGGAGTTTTGGACCTCCATATGAGTAGCAAATATACAGTTCTTTCTATATTTTTAGTTTCTGGCCGTAGCAAAATGATTAAGAAGTATTCATTTTCTATTTATTAAATTTATTGGTTGTTTGTCAAGTGGATAAATCAACAACTACATGGAAAATTAAAAGATGTTTCAACAAAGCAGATTATTAGTACCGGGTTCAACTCTTTTGCATGAAAAACAGCATAGGACGGGTTATGTTATTGGTTGTTTGAGGAAAATGCAGAACTAGTGTTTGCCTGCTATAGTTGAAGAGTACCAGCGATTTACAGGTGCTAAAGCTTGGCCAACTGATATGAAGTTCATTGAAAACTATGACACTTCACATCTAAGACAGTACCTCTATGGTATCATCTACCTCTATGTTTCCCATAATCGTCGTTCGGTTTACCAAGAAGAGAGTGCAGCAAAAAGCGGATCACTTCCATTTAGCAATGTAATCCAAACTGTTTGATTGGGCCCAAATAGAATTTGAAATTCACTGGTCATAGTGGTGATTTTTCTAAACTGGTGGTCAGTGGGGTGAGCATGGGCATGGCGGAAAAATCCAATCCAATTTATCAGGGATTCAAATTCGAGGCCCATCAAAATCTGTTTTTACCATTTATATGATATTTTTAGTCATGTTCAAAGAATCTATCATTTTAACTTTTCTTTCAAGATATTCCAGATCACTTCCATTTAGCAATGTAATCCAAACTACCAAAGTGAATGTATCCATGCAAACAATATAGTTAACTGCGAAATGTGTATGCTCTTCGACCATGCCACATTTGTAGGGGAGGCCCATATCTGCGTTTTACCATTTATATGATATTTTTAGTCATGTTCAAAGAATCTATCATTTTCTTTTCTTTCGTTGCGCAACACACTTTCATACATTGTAATTTGAAGTTAGCTAGGTAATGCAATTGGAGTGGCAGGTCCTGAATGAATGTAAATGTGTTACACTGACAGGTTTATGTGAATTTGAAATACTTTCGGCAATTCGGTTTCCGCTATAAAATTTTTTTTTCAAAATAGTTATATGCACACAACATCTTATAAGAGTTGTGTTCCATATTTCAACTACACAAACCAGAGATTATGAAAGAATGTCTTTACGACATAACTAGGTGTTGTCCAACATAGTTCTACAACTCTAACAAGTGTCGTGTAATAAGAGTTGTTACATATTTCTACAATACACATCCTATGTTGTCTAAGATAGTCCTTCAACTTATACAAGTGTTGTGTTACATATTTCTACGACACGCATCATTTGTTGTGTAAAATATACCTACAACACAAGCAAGAGTTGTGTTAGGCTATCAAAAAAAAATCGAAAGAGAATCACAACTTTGTCAAAATATTGTCGAACCATGAACCACATCACCCTTTACAACTCTTAGTCAAGCATTGTAGAAAAGATTGGACTTTCTACAATACCCCACCTACACAATGCATAAAATTGTGTTGTCGTAGGTGTATTACAACGCTAATATAGTGTCATCAATGATGATTTTCCCCGTAGTGCCTATAACCCTGTGTATGTACGCATATTTTAGTATGCATCACAAGAACATAGGTCATTTTTGTTACGAAGCAGATCATTTCAGCAATTTCCTAAAAGAGGCCAGCAATAAAAGAACTGAAAAATATTTCAAAATCGGCTTATTTTTAAAAAAAAAATTAACTCAAAAAGTATTCATAAAATAAGAATCAACTATATGCGAGCACTAAAAGTATTAAAAGTGAATACACCATGCAAAAAGTGAATACACCATCTGTATCCATGCAAACAATATAACCGTCAAAAGCTCTTGAACATGTAGCCATATAAGAAATTCCAAACACTCGGGTGCCATGCTACACTGTGAAACAAGGTATGTGATTGTTTTGTTTTACTTTCCGTAACTTGATTTCCACACATACTTTTAATAAAGGCGTTCCCATCACGAGCACATCTTCTCCAAACCGTGTATGCAGTGAAGTACTACATAAAAAATCTTGACTTGATGAATCAATCAGTGAGCATGTTCTGGCTGGATACATGCTAATTAGCACAATCTCTTCTGTTTCCATACTCACCCTAATACTCTCTATTGCGTGTTCCTCTGCATTACCCACAATCTTATGTACCACAGCAAAAACAGTCAAGTTCGAATGATTGTAGACAAACAAGGGTAACTAATGGCAGGATTGTTAAAGAAATTACCATAAACTGAATTCCAACACCGATCCACTTTCTTTCCCAATGGAACACTAGACTGTGGACTACTTACTTACAAAACCTTCACTTATGATTCAACCAATGAGCATGTAATTCTGGCTGGATAATTGCTAAACAGGAGTGCAAGCCAAACACAATTTCTTTGGATGAATTCAATTGAACTAGAGCCTTCTCCGAAATAGGTAAACCACAGTTTCATGAAGAGCACCTTTACCTATTCCAGAGAAGGCTCTAGTCTCAAATGAATTCATCAGGAAATTGTTCTGAAGACATGTTTAACAGTTATCCATACTCTCCATACAAAACATGCTCATTGGTTGAATCTTCAAGTGAAGGTTATGCATGTAGTAGTTTGAAGAAGTAAACGAGTATGTGTGGAAAGCTCTCTGCACTTTCTGATCCAAATCCCTTCAAAACGAAGGAAAATCCAATGTTACAAGATATATATAGTGAACCCTACAGCCAATAGCAGGAATTATATTATATAACAACCAAACAAAGATAGCAATCAATTGTACTGACGGGAGAAAGCAGGTATATCCGTAAGCAAAAGGAAAAATCTCGTCACAAGCATAGCATTTGGATTATTGACTGTCATGGAAAGGATTAATTGTTTACAAGTTAACCCATTATAGCTATTCATACAAACAAAAAGATGGCCAATATCGAAATCATGAAATTATTTGTTCATCCAAATAAGCACTAGCCTTTTGAGTGGGAATGGGAGCAGCAAACCGCATGAAATTCATTTTCATGCACAATCGATTATCACCCTATACTCTGAGAAGATCTCATCAGAACTGGATTTGTTTTCATGATGATTTGGAACTAAGGTTGCTCAAGATAATTGACTAGATAGATTTATTTGTGCCGTTGCTAGTACTACTAATGGTGGTACTGGACTTCAATGTAGGTTTAAGAAGATGCCGATGCTTTCTTCATCATTCTACTCAAAGTAGTAGTCGCCGTTTTTTGCAGCAAAAGAAGTAGTTTTCTCATAAATCTCTTAGGTTTTAGGGTTTGTTTTAGAAGATAGGTTTTAGAGTTTTAGAAGATAATTTGTAATACTTCTGAGAATCTAAGTTTTCTTGCTCAACACATCTCGGCCCCATATGTATATTGGATTGGGTCCAAACGAATTTATACTCTATTCAACTATTTATCTATTTTGGTACCCAAAAAATTCGAGCAAAAGAAGAAAATTTGATCCAAGCAAGTAGATACGATTTTTGCAAAGATATTCCAAGAATTATTGACAGAAAAAATTATTGACAGAAAAACGAATAAGAAATGCACAAGGCCGCACCGTTTTGGCAACAGCATGTTCTAATACATATACATCACGGTTCTCTTTTTCTTTTTTTCCGCGTACAAATTCGGTTTCGGCCTTATCATGGACGTGGAGTCGGACGTCCTCGAGGACGTATTGGCGGTTCTGGACGTGGGTTGTCTTTAAATCTACCCCGTGGTTGTGCTGAAACTCTGCAGAGAAAAGAAGAACATCCATTATTACATTATTATGAGTTAATTCTTTAATTGGATCGAGAAAACATATTTTTTATAAAACTTCTATACTGATGTAGTAGATTAGCAGTTTAATTACACACCGGCCGAAAGAGACTAGAGATAAGAGGAGGATCAAGCATAACAGGCGAAACAACTGCGAGAAAAACATCCTTATTTCGTTTCGAAGTAGTTAGAAGATAGAATCATTAGATGTGTGTCTCTCTATATATAAGATTGTTGCTGACAAGCAAAGCAAATAGGAAATTCAGTCGTATTTTCGTTTTAATATATTGTTAATAACTTCAAATTCAATCGCAGTGTACAGAAATATGCATTTTTTTTTGAGTTGCCAGTATTTGAGTAGTAGACCGAGTCTTATACCGTAGGAACACAGGATTCACAGCATGTGAAAAATCAACAGGTTTGAAGGCAAAAACTAATCAACATAGTCAAGTGGATAAATCAACAACTACATGAAGTGTGAACCACTGAAAACTTGCATTTGACCAAATTAACATGCATTTGACTAAAGTTGTTGGTTCGTTGGAGAAAAAAAAAGAAAACAACAATAGAAACAAACTTAAAAGAAAATTATGATGGGATTCAACAAAGCTTGTTGAGATTATTAGTACCACGTGGTCTGGGTTTCTAAGATCTTGCGGTTTATAATCCATAGGGCATCTCTACTTATTTCCAACTGAGTTGGATGGCCGTATTGTTTCAAAATTGTAATTTTGCAGATAAGCCTTTCACAATTCCATCCTTGTAAGACGGTTTTTAAGGTTAGTTAGGCCGGACTTGGCATAGCTTTGCGTATTTCCAAACAAACAAGAAAAGAAGCACAATCTTGTTACCAGATTTTTAAATAAAAAACTGATCGCTTGTTTACTCTGTAAAAAACATGTTGTTTGTTTTGAGTGATCAAAAGAGATGTTTAGATTGATTTTTGTTAATGGAGAAGTGGGAACTTGATAAGTTCTTGTCACTCTCCGTTTTCATTAACTTAGAAGATGATTATTTTTCTTTCTTCACTTGGTCAAATATAAGACCAAAGCGAAGAGTTACATGTTGACTACTCTTGTCCATACAACTTCTATTACAAACATACGCATTGTGTCATGACCTGAACAGATACATTGTCATGACATTACAGAAAATTACATTAACTCTCATCAATATCCTCCTTAATGTCCTTCTACTCCTAATAGTTCACGAAAATGTTGAAATTTACCTTTGGGAAGTGCCTTGGTGAATATGTCCGCCAATTGGTCTTTTGTCTTACAATACTTGTGTTCTATCTCACCATCTTCAACCTCTTCTCGAATGAAATGGTACTTGAGTTTGATGTGCCTTGCTCTATAATGCTCAACCGAATTTTTGGACATACCTATTGCTGGTTTGTTGTCACAAAAAATTACGGTGCATTCTCTTCTTGCTTTTCTTGAATGTCTTCCATGATTATTCTTAACCACACAACATGAGATGTAGTTATTGATGCCGAAATGTACTCCGCTTCCTCCATGGATTGATCTATGATTTCTTTCTACTTCGATGCCCATGTGAATATACCTGAACCAAGAGAAAAAGCATACCCTGATGTACTTTTCATTTCATCAATACATCCTCCCAAGTCGCTATCACAATATCCAACTAATTTGACATCCAACTTTCTTGAATACATGATTCCAAAATTCATTATTCCTTGAATATACCTTAACAACCTTTTTGTTGCGCCAAGATATAAATGACTAGGTTAACTCATGAACCTAGAAAGCATACTTGAAGCAAACATAATATCCGGTCTTGTGTGTGTAAGGTACAACAAGTTTCCAATAAGATATTTATACTAAGTCTCATCAACCTTTCTTCCTCCATCATCTTTCTTGAGTTTCTCATTCACTACAAGTGGTGTAGATGTGGGGTTACAACCAAGCATACCAAATTTCTTCAACACCTTTTCGGCATACTTGCTTTGGGAAATGAACACTCCATCTTCACCTTGATGAAGTGTTATACCAAGGAACTACTTGAGCAAACCCATGTCACTCATCTCATATTTCATCATCATTTCTATCTTGAATTGTTCAATCATATGGACATCATTCCCCATAAAGATAATATCATAAACATACAAGGAAACAATGAGAATAGATGTACCTTTTGTTTTCACGTATAATGTAGGCTCACTCTTGCTTTTGATGAAGTTTTGCCTTTTGAAGTATCCATCTATCTCCCTATACCAAGCTCTTGGTTCTTGCTTGAGGCCATATAAAGCTTTCTTCAACTTGTATACCATGTCCTCTTCTCCTTCCACCACAAAACCTTGTGGTTATTCTACATAGACCTCTTCATGGAGTTCTCCATTCAAAAATGCCGATTTGACATCAAGTTGATAAAGTGACCAACCTTTTTGGGAAGCCATAGCAATCACGGCTCTAATGGTGTCAAGATGGGCAACCGGTGCATAAGTCTCATTATATTCAATGCCGGATTTTTGTGAGTATCCCTTTGCCACCAACCTTTCTTTGTGCCTTTAAACCTATCCATCCGCATTATACTTCACCTTGTAGATCCATTTAACACCAATAACTTATTTGTCACTTGTTCTTGCTACCTTCTCCCATGTATCGTTCTCATCAATGACAAAAACTTCTTCTTCCATGGCTTTTATCCAAACCAGTTCTTTTGATGCTTCTTCAAAAATTTCCGGTTCAACCGTACAAACGTTATATCTTTCATGAACTTCACTCACCCTTCGAAACTTCTTTGGTGCCGATGGTGGTGATGTTGATGCACTAGTACTTGGAGAAATACTTGGAGATGCTCCTTGTCTTGTATTTGGAGGTGTTTGAGGTAGTTCTTCCTCATTTTCTTCACCTTCTTCAACTTCACTTGTTGCTGAATTTTGTTGCTCTTCATCAACAATAATTGTTCTCTTCTCAATTTTACCTTCTTCCCAATTACATGAAGCTCCTTCATCAAATAACACATCACGGCTTGTGATTATTGTGTTGCTCTCCAAGCTATACAACATATAACCTTTTGATTGGAGGCTTTAGCCAATGAATATACACTTCTCACTTGATTCATAAATCTTTGTTCTCTTCACCTTTGGAATTTGAGAATAACACACACTACCAAAAACTTTGAGATGCCTTACCGGTGGTTTTCTTCCACCCCATGCTTCAATTGGAGTTTTATCCCATACAGATTTTGATGGACACCTATTCATCGAGTAGACAACGGTGTTAACGGATTCGGACCAAAACACTTTAGGCATACCTTCTCCGTCTCCATAACGGTTTGGTTCTTTCTCTCGAAAACACCATTTTGTTGAGGAGTATAACCCACGGTTAGTTTCCTTTCATAGCCTTCATCTTCACAAAATTTATCAAACTCTTTGTTGTTTTACTCTTTGCCTCTATCACTTCTCAAAACTTTGATGTAGTGACCACTTTGCTTTTCAACAAGGCTCTTGAACTTCTTGAAGATGCTAAAAACTTCGGTTTTTTTCCTCATGAAGTACACCCAAGTCATACGACTAAAATAATCAATGAATAAGATCAAGTATTTATTACCTCCATGAGTTGGTGTCTTCATCGGTCCACACACATCGGTATGTAAAAAACCAAGAAGTTCTTTTGCCCTCCATGCTACACCTTTTGGGAATAGTTGGAAATGTTGCTTACCAAGTTGTTAATGGTGGTTTTTAGCTTACGTTTAAAATCGTAAAACACTAAACCCTAGCAGACAGTGACGTCACAACATATAAATGATAAAGAATTTACTAGGCGCATTTATTGAAAAGTTTTTAATGTGTCTCTAAATAATTACCGTGGTATCTTTTCCAAATTAGGATTACGACAAGCCATACCCTAATTCCCACGTATGCCAATGGAAAATCATGCCAGCCACACCAACCGCGCTAAATCATGCCAACCATGATAGCCGCACCTGTCTTCCAATGGTAAATCATGCTAGCCATACCAACCGCATCAAAGTATGCCAACCATGCTAGCCGCACCTTTGTGCCAATGGAAAATCATGCCAGCCACACCAACCGCGCCAAGTAATGCCAACCATGCTAGCCGCATCTCTGTGCCAATGAAAAATCATGCCAGCCACACCAACCGCGCCAAACCATTCCAATCATGCTAGCCGCACCTGTGTGCCAATGTCAAATCATGTCAGCCATACCAACCGTGACAAGGCATGCCAATCATGCTAGCCGCACCTCTGTGCCAATGGTAAATCATTCCATCCACACCAACCGCTCCTTTGAACCTATCCATCCGCATTGTACTTCACCTTGTAGATCCATTTAACACCAATAACTTATTTGTCACTTGGTTTTGCTACCTTCTCCCATGTATCGTTATCGTCAATGACAAAAACTTCTTCTTCCATGGCTTTTATCCAAACCGTTTCTTTTGATGCTTCTTCAAAAATTTCTGGTTTCACCGTACAAATGTTATATCTTTCATGAACTTCACTCACCCTTCGAAACTTCTTTGGTGCCGATGGTGGTGATATTGATGCACTAGTACTTGGAGAAATACTTGGAGATGCTCATTGTCTTGTATTTGGAGGTGTTTGAGGTAGTTCTTCCTCATATTCTCCACCTTCTTCAACTTCACTTGTAGCTGAATTTTGTTGCTCTTCATCAACAATAATTGTTCTCTTCTCAATTTTACCTTCTTCCCAATTACATGAAGCTCCTTCATCAAATAACACATCACGGCTTGTGATCATTGTGTTTCTCTCCAATCTATACAACCTATAACCTTTTGATTGGAGGATATATCCAATGAATATAAACTTCTCACTTGATTCATAAAGCTTTGTTCTCTTCACCTTTGGAATTTGAGAATAACACACACTACCAAAAACTTTGAGATGCCTTACCAGTGGTTTTCTTCCACCCCATGCTTCAATTGGAGTTTTATCCCATACGGATTTTGATGGACACCTATTCATCGAGTAGACAGCGGTGTTAACGGATTCGGCCCAAAACACTTTAGGCATACCTTCTCCGTCTCCATAACGGTTTGGTTCTTTCTCTCAGAAACACCATTTGTTGATGAGTATAACCCACGGTTAGTTGTATTTCATAGCCTTCATCTTCACAAAATTTATCAAACTCTTTGTTGTTTTACTCTTTGCCTCTATCACTTCTCAAAACTTTGATGTAGTGACCACTTTTCTTTTCAACAAGTCTCTTGAACTTCTTGAAGATGCAAAAAACTTCGTATTTTTTACTCATGAAGTACACCCAAGTCATACGACTAAAATCATCAATGAATAAGATAAAGTATTTATTACCTCCATGAGTTGGTGTCTTTATTGGTCCACACACATCGGTACATACAAAACCAAGAAGTTCTTTTGCCCTCCACGCTACACCTTTTGGGAATGGTTGGCGATGTTGTTTACCGAGTTGTTAATGGTGGTTTTTAGCTTACGGTTAAAATCGTAAAACACTAAACCCTAGCAGACAGTGACGTCACAACATATAAATGATAAAGAATTTACTAGGCGCATTTATTGAAAAGTCTTTAATGTATCTCTAAATAATTACAAGGGTATCTTTTTCAAATTAGGGTTACGACAAGCCAAAACCTAATTCCCACGTGTGCCAATGGAAAATCATGCCAGCCACACCAATCGCGCCAAAGCATGCCAACCATGCTAGCCGCACCTATCTGCCAATGGTAAATCATGCTATCCATACCAACCGCGCCAAAGTATGCCAACCATGATATCCGCACCTCTGTGCCAATGGAAAATCATGTCAGCCACACCAACCGCGCCAAGTCATGCCAACCATGCTAGCCGCATCTCTATGCTAATGAAAAACCAAACCATGCCAATCATGCTAGCCGCACCTATGTGCCAATGGAAAATCATGTCAGCCACACCAACCGCGCCAAGGCATGCAAATCATGCTAGCCGCACCTCTGTGCCAATGATAAATCATGCCATCTACACCAACCGCGCCAAGGCTTGCCAACTATGCTAGTTGCACCTCTGTGCTAATGGAAAATCGAGCCAGCCACACCAACTGTGCCAAGGCATTCCAACCATGCAGGCCGCACCTCTGTGGCAATGGAAAATCATTCCAGCTGCATTGATCGCGCCATGCCAAACACATCTCGTCATGGCCCCCCATGACGCGCCACCATGCTGGCCTTCCCCTTGAGGCTACCAAAGTGAAGGCATGCAATAATCAACGGTTTCACTTCAATCCCAGAAGTAAATCCTAGCCGCCTAAGGTCTCCTCACGGCGTTTTGCCCAAAACCCTAGCTTTGTCACGCACCTAGCCAAGCTAGTCGCGCCATGCCAAACACATATCTCCATGGCCCCCCAAGCCGCGCCACCATGTTGGCCTTCCCCTCGCGGCTACCAAAGTGAAGGCATGCAACAATCAATGGTTACACTGTAATCCCAGGAGAAAATCCCGGCCGCCTAAGGTCTCCTCACAACCTTTGGCCCAAAACCCTAGCTTGGTCACGCACCTAGCCAATCTAGTCATGCCATGCCCAACACATCTCATCTTGGCCCCTCATGCTGCGCCACCATGCTGGCCTTCCCCTCATGGCTACCTAGGTGAAGGCATGCAACAATCAACTGTTTCCCTTCAATCCCAGGAGGAAATCCTGGCCGCCTAAGGTCTCCTCACGACTTTTGCTCAAAAACCTAGATTGTTCATGCACCTAGCCCAAGCTAGCCACGCCATAGGCTCATGGAAAACCCTTGTCCCCATGCGCTAAACCAAACCAAACCTAGCCCAAGCTAGCCGCGTCATGCAAAACGCACCCTTCCTTGGCCCTAGCTATGCTAGTCACACCATGGCAATCCAGACTCCCTTACCTTTTCCTTAGCCACTCCATGCACCCATGGTAAATCCTTGGCCCCACGTGCCCAAACCACGCCAAGGCATTCCATGCCAACCTGATTGCACCAAGGCATGCCATGTTAGCCTGGTCATGTCGCTATCCCTCTTGAATTCTTCCTGAGTTTTGCTTTCGGGCTGTTTTCTCCTGCTGAACGAGTTCAAAACCTAAATATCCTCATGTAAGGAGATAAGAAATTCTTTTCCGGTTAATTTGAGGGGCGGACCGTCAAAATCCGAGTCCGTACTAGAATTCTACAACGATTCTAGTAATGGGTGCTAATTAGGGTTTCTAAACCAAAGGCGTGCGGCCATTAACGGCTACCCTTTAATCCCAGGAGAAAATCCTGGCCTTCGAAAGTCACCTCATGACTTTTGGACCGAAAACCTAAGTTTGGCCACGCCAAACCATGCCATGCCAACCTAGTCGCGCCACCACATTGGCCCTCACTACCAAAACGAAGGCGTGAAATGATCAACGGTTTCCCCTCCTCTCAAGATGCAAAATCTCGACCATCGAAGGTCACCAATCTAGCAATTTTCCAGTGCCTGACTTTCCAAGCCACAATAACATGCTACATGTTTTCCAAAAACATTCGAGAAATCAACACAAATTGGGGGATTCTTTTTGGGTATTGGTTTGGCGGTTTACTGCGTGCGGCGTACACTACGCCCTTCATAAGGAAGTGTCATAAGGGTGAGGCGTCTAGTAATTATTGGAAGTTATGTGAGAAACGTCTATGGGACATAAAGCCATGCGTTAACAACTTTATGGGATATCAATTCCATAACGTGTCATGAAAACCAGCTTCATGCGTTAACCACTTTATGGAACATCAAGTACATGCATACAGTTACCACCTCCTACCATTTACTTCCCCACTCCTTAATGATACCAATGTACGTTTCTACTTCAACTTGTATAAATAGGTATTACCTATTTCCATTTGAACAACAAGTTCATTCGGACAAGACAACACTCAGAAATACTTACTTGCTAGCTCTCCTCGTGAGATCTCTTACTTTTCGGACAACAAGTCATAGTAACCCAACTACTCTTCCAGAATCAACTATTCTGGTCTCACCACTTTCCTTGCTTCCCTCCCCAAAACCAACCCATTCTCCACCACTTTGTGACCGAAGAAAGTCTAAAATGGCCATTTCTTGGTTTAGGCCGGACTTGTACAGATTGATCTCTCGAATCTAAAGTACTCCATTGCAGTATATTATTTAGGGTTTAAATTGTTTCTCATCCTCACACGCGCAATTACCGAAATCAGCATAAACTATTTTCACCTATACACAATTGGCGACCACAGCGGGAGGATTGATCTATCGGTTACAATGTTAATTTTCGACCGTCGATCTCGTTCTTCGACCCAGATGTCAAGATGTTATAGGAAGGAGACTTACCCTGACTCAGTTACTCGACGACTCGACTATCAGTCATGACACGACAAGGGATGGTTAGGGACTTCACAGGGGTTAGAAGCAAAACGATCCGCCCAGGGATTAATGGCTCGGTTATTAGACAACTCACCAATGAATCGGAACACTTGGCACTTCCCTTGGCCATGTTTTTCGTAAAATTTGGTCCTACGCTCGAAAATTTTATTTTCATCAGAAGACCTGAGAAACCGAGTAAGTCTTATTTAGACAAAATACGATGGATTTCTTTTTCAAGTTTTGATAAAACCTATAGCCATGTTTCATCCCATGTCATCTACCAACTCACGGTTCCATGGTTTACCGAGGACGTCTGTGTCACTTTTATTCATAGCCAAAGACAGTTCAATTCTAAACATTTCATTAAAAAGCAAAAGTATAATCCAAAACCGTCAAGGTAACATTTATTTATGAACCCAAGAAGTCCGGGAAATCAAAAACCATAAACCAAGTGCTTTATTTGCCTTTCAAAAAAAAAAACACAGTCACATACCACACGTGCCTACTTTGCACAACAATGATTACCTGTCACTATTAGCAGATGTTACTACGGTGACATTCGAAGAATTTTTTATGATTAATTATTTCCACAAGTTTATGGAAGGCATACCTATGGTTATGGTTTGCACCAGCACAAGAAAACAAATTGAAAAAGAAATGTTGGAGTACATAGATGGAATATGCTTGCCCATTTTATCACTACCGTGCTACCGCTAACGCCATGACGTGATAACGAATATAAGAGGTAAAAAGGGGAGCCAACCCCTTTCATAAGAATAACACTTTTTGGAATTTGAATAACGAAAGGATTTCTTGTTCGAGCTACGTCCGGAAAGAGGAAACTGGGCCCGCAAGAACAAGTCCGCTCCATTCCAATCCAGCGCTATGTCAAGACAAAGTCTGCGCCATGCCCAGTCAATAGTCCATGCCTACCAGATGCACTTACCATACAAGCTTACAAGACGAGCTTACCAAACGCGCCAACCAGAAGCGCTTTCCATAAAAGCTTACTATACGAGATTACCAGACGCGCCTACCAGATAAGATTACCAGACTCGCCTACTAGACGCACTTACTAGACGTGCATATCAGGAACACACACCGCACACTAATGCCAGGAACACATGCCCTAAAGCAGCGCCATGTCTCCAGCACTACGTGATAAAAATAGTGTCATCTCTGCATGATACGCTTACGATCACCAAAAACAGAGCCGCTTCTGCCGCCCCAACGAGCATGACAGCTCCAACCGCCACCAGAGGAGCTACTCCACCCTCAGGGTAAGATACTGGAAGATTCGGAAGAATCCGACCTCCTTTTACAACTATTGATTTGATGAAAAGACAAAAGACACTTCAGCAGGACGTGCATTTATGGATGAAGAGGCTCGTGTTGATCTTGAACCCCCAGTAAAGGGGATAAGCAATCCAATTTAATCAAACGTAAAGATCAGGGATGACTTCTCCAAAATTGAAAGCAAAGAAAATCATCAACCCCCCTGAGTTCATAGAGATCCTCTTCACGTCAGGACCTGCATGATGGGAACTTCACAAACGAATTCTTACAGTCTATGATGAAACAGTTATGTGAGATTCTATATTTCTCTAAGGCGTAATGTAAAGACATATTTGCATCCCTTAACCGCACCGTATCAGGAAAGAATGCTTTTTCATCCAGGGAAGCCGTTCCCAAACCCCAACCTCTCTTGGAAAGCACGATTGATAGATGGAACTGGGGACTCCTAGCTGCTGTTTGCTTGAAGAGTGTCCAGTTTGACAGCACACTGATTAATGCAGCCGCTCCACTTCAATGTTCACTCCGACAGCCGCTTCGCTTCAACGCTCGCTCCAGCAGTCACTTCTCTTCAGTGTTCTCACCATGATCTACACCAGGATCCGAAGCCAAAACTTCAGGGTTTGACTTTTTAAGTTTGAACATCATCTCTAAGAGCCGAAGCTGCTTCAACGCCGCCACTTCCTACAAAGGGTCATACCACCATGCCCTCCATGTCAAGGATCATGATCGCATCCAGCCAATCTTCGTAGTCATGGCCTCCCTTTGATCCGTCCCGCCAAAACTCGTGATCATAGACGGCTTGCTCGCTTATGCACCCAACCAATACTTTTACTTTCATGGAAGCTCATACAATTCTATCCAACCTACTTTGTTACCACAACAATGTAATCTTTTCTGATTACTTCTCCTACCAAGAACTGTTATCGCTCATTCATTGATACCAGCCAGAGCTTCACCGCAACAACAATTACTACAAAGATGGAAACATGTAAACCATATTTGAGGACTGAGGATATACACGGGATCCTTTCATTGTCAAAACTCAACTCTTCAAGGGTATAACGTAAGAATATCATCACCTCTCTGTCTAGAAGACTCCTTCAACACTTTACGAGGTCGTGGGTGATCTCAAACCTTCACTATCCAGAATATTTCATCATGTAATTTCTGAGCATCCCAGTGTCACATCCAGAAGAGTACGGTAGGCTTATATCGAATCCCGTGGATAGGGATTCAAGGTGATGTAATGAAAGTAGGTTACACATGGGGACTACCAGCATGAGACGCTTTCACTCCCTTCAACCAGGTTATTACTATTTTCAACATCATCAATATCGAGGTTTTACGATCCGCGGGAATTTCTCAACATGAAACCGTATATACGCATCGAAGACTCTAAAAGCAAGTCAGAAGGTTACATCCACATATTCATACATGCTATCATATCAAACCGAAGTATAACCCGGGACTTCTCACAGCATCCCATTCCGTACGATGGTCCAAGATTCAGAAGTAACCTGGAACAAAGTCCCGTAAGACTTGATAGCAGCGCATTGGCAATGGTACGACTCCCTATTTCATCCACGGGCGCTAGAAGTTTTCGACCATGCAAGCATTCACAACACATCATCATCACGATCAGAGGGCCCATACAACGGAGTTTTGGTAAATTTTTGGTATCCACTAGAGAGACACTGCAGACGAAAACACGAATCCAGAAGAACAACAGAAAAACAAGAAGAGGATCAATAAATCTTTTCATGTGACAAAGTTTTTAGAGCTTGAACAGAATGAATATTCCGTCTTGCTCCATGAACGGGAATAGGTGACTGGCGCGACTATGCCACCCCGGACCAGCAACATCCCTCATGACTTCTTCCTGATTTTCACTGTCGGGCCATTTTTACCTCCTGAGCGAGCCGGAAGCCTAAATATTCACACGTTGGGAGATACAGAATTAATTTTCGTGTCCTATAAAGGGGCGGACCATCAAAATCCAAGTCCGTAAGAGGATTCTACAGCGATTCTAGTAAAGGGCGCTAATTAGGGTTTCGGGGTATCAAACCCTAAACTGCAAGCGTTTCCCTTGTAAGTGCTTCCCTTCCAAAGTGTTTCCCTTACCAGCGTCATGTCTTGCCAAGCTCTTTACAGAGCGTCCCACACCTGTTGCATGCCCGTCAGTGCTAATGGGTCTCCTTCATGCGAAGTCCATGCTAGCAGCTCCACCTCGCGTTCCAAAGCCCAGCCCTGAAGATACCCAATCATAGTGGGATTTGTGAAAAGCTATCATATAAAAGGATTGCGGATGCTACCTACCTCTAGAAGAAGATTTTTGAATAAGGAAAGAATTCCATTTTAAAGCCGTGCATGAAGAAAAGCAATCGGTCCCACAAGAGCAAGCCTTGCCACTCCCAAGACATCCACGCTTTCCTTTCCAGTGCCAGTCTTTCCAGCGGTCCACGTTCAATTAAGAAATAATCCGCCATCAATAGTTTGTGCGTAGGTTATGCCCACACCATGCCAAGGGTATACATGGTTTGGATGGGGCCTCACCGCCCCTACCGCTCCAGAACTGGGGACTGATATTCGAACGATCACTCTCAAGGCACAACTTCACCAGGTTTAAATATTGTGGAAGCCCTAAAGGAATAAAGAGAAATGCGGGATGAATAGGTGGAACATGATGGAATCACGGCCGGGAGATCAGCCTCAAAACTAAATGCCTCATCAAAACCCCAATAAAAGCTAAGCGAGATAGGAGGGTGCGATACTTTGATGTTTGAAAGAGTAAAGGATTTCCCATGGGTATCGAACAAAAAGCAATCGGGCTACAAAGAAAAATCACAACCGTACTGAGCCACTTATGCATGCCTCACTGAACCGGCCTTGCCATGGCTGCGCCAGGCCAAGTCGTCCGCTCCATCGCCATAGCTCCACGAAGTCCAACCGTCTGTATACATCTCGCCTCGCCATGGCCGAACCATCTCAAGCCTCCTGCCCCACTGTCGTGACCCTATTGTCCACGCGTGTTTGACTTAGACGGATCAAGTCACCTCTTGGCCCCTCGAGCCAAGACATCCACTTGCTCCGTCTTCCAATACCGCGCCCCCTTTGCCTTGGAGATGTACAACCAGACCAAGCCGGTAAATTTCATCTCACAACTCCATAGTCTGCATTACAGGTACAACTTAAGTAGGTCCGCCAACCCCGGAATCTAAAGCTCTCTTCACCACTCAAACGGTTAGTCGGATTCTCCTGAACATATTTGCAATGATTTACATCTCGATTCCGTCCTCGTATGTCACTATCAAATGCTTACCTCACAATAAGGAACCTGTTACAAGCTAAGCAGGGGACTTAATATTGATGGTGGTTTTTAGCTTAGGGTTAAAATCACAAAACATTAAACCCTAGCAGATAGTGACGTCACAATATTTAAGTGATAAAGTATTTACTAGGCGCATTTATTGAAAAGTCTTTAATGTGTCTCTAAATAATTACCGGGGTATCTTTTTCAAATTAGGGTTAGACAAGCCAAACCCTAATTCCCACGTCTGCCAATGGAAAATCATGCCAGCCACACCAACCACTCCAAAGCATGCCAACCATGCTAGCCGCACCTGTGTGCCAATGGAAAATCATGCCAGCCACACCAACCACGCCAAAGCATGCCAACCATGCTATCCGCAACTCTGTACCAATGGCAAATCATGCCAGCAACACCCACCGTGCCAAGGCATGCCAACCATGCTAGCCGCACCTCTATGCCAATGGAAAATCATGCCAGCCACACCAACCGCGCCAAAGCATGCAAACCATGCTAGCCTCACCTCTATGCCAATGGAAAATCATGACAGCCAGACCAACAACTCCAAAGCATGCCAACCATGCTAGCCGCACCTCTGTGCCAATGGAAAATCATTCCAACCATACCAACCGTGCCAAGGCATGTCAATCGTGCTAGCCGCACCTATGTGCCAATGGAAAATCATGACAGCCACACCAACCGCGCCAAGGCATGCCAACCATGCTAGACGCACCTCTGTGCCAATGGAAAATCATGCCAGCCACATCAACCGCGCCAAGGCATGCCAACCATGCTAGCCGCACCTCTGTCCCAATGGAAAATCATGCCATCCACACCGACCATGCCATGCTAAACACATTTCGCCATTGCACCCCATGCCGCGCCACCATGATGGCCTTCCCCTCGCGTCTACCAAAGTGAAGGCATGCATCAATCAACGGTTGCACTTCAATCCCAAGAGCAAATCCTGGCCGCCTAAGGTATCCTCACGGCCTTTGGCCCAAAACCCTAGATTGGTCACGCACCTAGCCAAGCTAGTCGCGCCATGCCAAATACATCTCACCATGGCCCCCCATGCTGCGCCACCATGTTATCCTTCACCTCGCGGCTACCAAAGTGAAGGCATGCAACAATCAATGGTTTCCCTTCAATCCCAGGAGTAAATCCTGGCCGCCTAAGGTCTCCTCACGACTTTGGCTCAAAACCATAGCATGGTCACACACCTAGCCCAAGCTAGCCACGCCATACGCTCATGGAAAACCCTTGGCCCCACCCGCCAAGCCAAAACAAACCTATCCAAAGCTAGCCGCGCCATGCCAAACGTACCCTTCCTTGGCCCTAGCTATGCTTGTCACACCATGCCAAGCCATATGCCCTTGACTTGACCCTAGCCACGCCATGCACCCATGGAAAATCCTTGGCCCCATGTTCCCAAACCACACCAAGGCATGCCATTCCAACCTAATTGCGCCAAGGCATGCCATGTTAACCTGGCCATGCCGCCATCCCTCCTGAATTGTTCTTGAGTTTTGCTTTCGGGATGTTTTCTCCTCCCGAACGAGCTCAAAACCTAAATATCCTCTCGTTAGGAGATAGGAAATTCTTTTCCGGTTGATTTGAGTGGCGGGCCGTCGAAATCTGAGTCCGTACTATAATTCTACAACGATTCTAGTAAAGGGTGCTAATTAGGGTTTCTAAAACAAAGGCGTGCGGCCATCAACGGCTACCCTTCAATCCCATGAGAAAATCCTGGCCGTCTAAAGTTACCTCACGACTTTTGTCCCGAAAACCTAAGTTTGTCCACGCCAAACCATGCCATTCCAACGGCATGCCAACCTAGTCGCGCCACCACATTGGCCCTCACTACCAAAACGAAGGCGTGCAACGATCAACGGTTGCGCCTCCTCTCAATATGAAAAATCTGGACCGTCGAAGGTCACCAAGCTAGCAAGTTTCCCGAGCCTGACTTGCCAAGACACAACAACATGCTACATGTTTTCCAAAAACATTCGAGACATCAACACAAACTGGGGGATTCTTTTTGATTATTAGTTTGGCGGTTTACAAAGTGCGGCGTACACTACGCCCTTCATAAGGAAGTGTCATAAGGGTGAGGCGGCTAGTAAATATGAGAAGTTATGTGAGAAACGTCCATGGGACATAAATCCATGCATTAACAAGTTTATGGGACATAAATTCCATAACGTGTCATGAAAACTAGTTTCATGCGTTAACCACTTTATGGAACATCAAGTCCATGCATACGGTTACCACCTCCTCCCATTTACTTCCAAACTCCTTAATGATACTAGGGTACATTTCTACTTCGACTTGTATAAATAGGGATTACTTATTTCCATTTGAACAACAAGTTTATTCGGACAAGACAACACTCAGAAATACTTACTTGCTAGCTCTCCTCGTGAGCTCTCTTACTTTTCTGACAACAAGTCGTAGTAACCCAAATACTCTTCCATAATTAACTATTCTGGTCTCACCACTTTCCTTGCTTCCCTCCCTAAAACCAACCCATTCTCCTCCACTTTGTGAACGAAGCAAGTCTGGAACGGCCATTTTTTGGTTTAGGCCGAACTTGTACATATTTATCTCTCGAATATAAAGTACTCCCTTGCAGTACATTGTTTAGGGTTTAAATTGTTTCTCATCCTCACACCCGCAATTACCGAAATCAGCAGAAACTATTTTCACCTATAAACACAAGTGTACAACCTTCACAAACTCCATCTTTGTGGTTGATATGTTTTGGAAGTCCTTGCACCATGTTATTGTTGGAAAGCACCTAGAGACTATTGAAATTCAAATGCCCAAGTATTTTATGCCATAACCATGTTTCATCAATGGTTTTCTTCCTCAATGCAACATTCTTGTCCTTTTCAAATACAATTGCAAAACTTCTATTCTTCTCCATCTTGATACTATTCATCACTTGTCCCTTGTCCTTATGTTTCTTGTCATAAATGGTGCAATATTCTTCTTCAAAATGAATCGCATACCCAATCTCCACAAGTTTCCCAACACTAAGAAAATTTTGTGCTAACTACGGAACATATAACACATCTCTAATGTATTTTGGTCCATTGATAGTTTTCACGCAAACTGTACCTCTTCCATTAGCTTGAAGCAATGTATCCATCACCCATCTTCACAAAAGAGTTTATGGATGTATCCATCTCAACAAACAAGCTATTCACACTGGACATATGAGTTCTAAAACCACTATCCACAAACCACACTTCACTCTTGGAAGTTTCTACGACACTTTGACAAGTATAAAACAAGTTTTGTTTACATTTTTATTCTTTCTCTTCCGCTCTACCAGCATGTTCATCTCCTTCGCATCTACAATCCTCCTTCAAATGTCCATACTTTTTGCAATGATGACATTGGAGTTTTCCTTTGTTCCAACAATTCTTCTCCAAATGACTATTCTTCTTGCAAAGATTGCATTTTGGTACTTGTTGAGAATCACCCTTTTGATAGTTGTTGGAGTTAGCTCCTCCTTTCTTCCATTTTCCCTTTCCTTTGAAATTAGATGAAGCATCACCCTTGTACTCATTTTTCTTCATTGTGTTCAAGTTCATCTTTGATTGAAATGCACTTTCAATCGACTTCTCGGTGTATCGTGACACCCTTTCTTCATAGACTTTCAATTGAGACCATAACTCTTGCGACTTCATTGTAGAAAGATATTTTATTGCTTCCAATACCGCCACAATGGGTTCAAATTTTTCCGGTAAGCAAACTAGAATCTTCTCACAAATTTTTTTTTCTTCCATTTTCTCACCACACATCAACATTTGATTAACAATTTCAATGACTCTAGAAGAAAACTCATTTAATTTTTCATTATCTTTCACAAGTAGATTTTCAAAATCTCTTTTATATGATTGAAGTTTCAACTCTCTTACCTTCTTGTTTCCTCCAAACTGTTGTTGAAGAATATCCGAAGCTTTTTTAGCTATAGAAAATGGATTACTCTTGGTAGAATAGTGTCTCCAAATCCTTGTTGAATTTATATGGATTCTTTAGCATTCTTCTTCCTACTCTCCTTAAGTAAATCATTTTTTTCTTTTTCTAGAGTTAATGTATCTTCAATTTCATCATACCCGTTTTGAACAATCTCCCAAGCATCTTGAGACATGAATAAGGTCTTCATCTTGATGTACCAAAAATCATAATTTTATCCACGAAAAATTGGGATTAAAGGTTGTTGAATATAAAGGTTTGAGTTGCTAAAACTTTCCATTGATTGGGTTGAAGATTAATTGAAGAAATTGGGTTTTTTTTCTTTTCTAGATCTAGTTTTTGAAAACTTTGAATCTTGATGATTTTTTTGATTGATTGGATTTTTTCCTACTACCAAGTTCAGGTTCGATTGATCTTGGCTCTGATACCAACCGTTGTTTGTTTTGGGTGATCAAAAGAGATGTTTAGATTGATTTTTGTTAATGGAGAAGTGGGAACTTGATAAGTTCTTCTCACTCTCCATTTTCATTTACTTAGAAGATGATTATTTTCTCTTTCTTCACTTGGTCAAATATAAGACCAACGCAAAGAGTTACATGTGGACTACTCTTGTCCATACAACTTTTATTACAAACAGACGCATTGTGTCATGACCTGAACAAATACATTTTCATGACATTACAGAACATTACATTAAATCTCAACAAAACACAATACCAGTTTACCATAATTTCATAAAACATCCGTGAAACTAGAAGTAACACAAAAATCAGTAACTCAAACCAAACTAAACCACAACCTTGTTTCCAGAAATTTCAATTCAAAATATGATTTGTTTACTCTAAAGCCATGAAAACATCCTGAAAGTGAGCGCACAGTAGACTTTGTTGAAGATTTATGTGGCAACGAAAGCCTTCAAGTCCTTCAGAACAATATGGATTTGTTTTGATAATGAGTTGGAATTAAGGTTTCTCGAGATACTTGACTAGATAGATTTGTATTATTGCTAGTACTAATGGTGGAACTGGTCTTCAATGGGGTTGTGGGTTTATTGAAGAAGATGCCGCAACTTTCTCAGAAATCACTTAGGCTTTAGGGTTTTAGAAGATAGGTTTTAGGGTTTTAAAAGATAATTTGTAGTACTTCTAATGAATTTGAGAATCTGAGTTTTCTTGTTCAACACATCTCGATCCCATACGTATATTAGACTGGTCCCGAATAAATTTCTACTATATTTGACTCTTTCTCTCGTTTGGCTATTACAAGAAACTTCGAGCAAAAGAAAAAACATGATCACGACATCCATCCGATAGATCAAGATTAAAAAGCCTTGTTATTCATGGGTTTATCTCCCCCCTCTTTAAGGCAAGCAAGGTTAATTGAAATCCTTTTTCTTTTTTTTTGTTGGTTCACCAAACCGAGAATGGTTAACCGAATGGATTTTGGTTAGCCAAACGGATTAGGACTAAAATGTTAAAAAAAAATAGGGATTGTTCAGTTAAGAAATATAAATAAGGAATGAAATGTTTCACGGAATAAGGACTTAAAAATAATAATATAACAAATCATTTATTTACAGAAATGCCATTTTTATAAAAATAAAGATGAATATTTTAAAACTTCTTATCTTCCAAATGGTATGTTCGATATTTGTGATTTTTTTATTTTTATTTGGAAAGCTCTTTCAATCACCTATGCAATGAGTATAACCAACCATGTCAAATTTTTACTTTTTAACATATTTATAGTTCTCCGAAAAAATAACTATAATTTAAAGGTAAATTGAAAGAGCTTATGTACTTTTTATATATTGCCTATATAATGCTCAAATACTTCACTTGATATACTATAAAATTACTTAGAAGAATCTATACATTTTAGTTTCGATACGAAAGATTACTTTCGTTTCATTAAAAGTGGTATTTTAATATATTTTTTCCATTTTTACCTAATATTAGGCTAAATTGAAAATTAAATAAAAGTACCATATTTCATAAATGGAATGAAAAATTAATGTTGTTGTGGTGCATCGCAATGAAGGTACCACGTTTCATAAATGAAATGAAAAATTAATGTTGCCGACGTGCATCGCACGTGCTCACTACTTGTGTATTTAGTTGTAGTTCAATTTATGATGATTCATCTTGCTTAAAATTTGATCCAAGCAAATAGACACGATCTGTGCACGGATATTCCTTAGAATGAACAAATTATTGAAAGAAAAACAAAACGCACTACCCCGCACTATTATGGCTACAGCATGTTCTAATACTACATATAAATAAGAGGGTCACACCACGGTTCTTTTTTTTCTTTTTTGATCGGTATAGACAAATACGATATCCTGCTCATCATGGATTTGGACTCGGATGTCCTGGACGTGTTGGCGGTCCTGGGCGTGGGTTATCTTCGAATCTACCCCTACCCTGATGAGGTGGTAAAACTCTGCAAAGAAAAGAAGAACATACATACATTAGCACATTACGAGTTAATTCTTTAAATGGATCGAGTAAACATATTTCTTATACAAGTTATGTACTGATATAGTAGATTAGCAGTTTAATTACACACCGGCCAAAAGAGACTTGAGATAAGAGGAGGACCAAGCATAACAGACGAAACAACTGCGAGAAAAACATCCTTCTTCCGTTTGAAACTACTTAGAAGATATAATCACTAGATGTGTGTCTCTCTATATATAAGATTTTACTTACAAGCAAAGCAAATAGGAAATTCGGTCATATTTTCTTTTTAATATATATTGTTCATTAATGACTCCAAATTCAGTCGCAGTGTACAGAAATATGCATATTTTTTGAGTTGCCAATATTTGAAACTTTCTATGCATGTATAGTAGTAGACTGAGTCTTATAGCGTAGGTTCGAAGGATTTATACAGCTTGTGGAAAATCAACAGGTTTGAAGGAAAAAACAAATCAAGACAGTCTAGTTGATAAAATCAACTACTAGACTAAGTGTGAACCACTAAAAACATGCATTTGACCAGATTCACTAAATCAACATTTTAGTATGCATCAGAAGAATAAGGGTCATTTCATTTCAGGGGAAGCAGGTTTGGCAGTTAAGATCAAAGGAAGACTTTGTTGTTTCCTTGGAGAAAAAAGAAAATAACAGTTGAAACAAACTGAAAAGAAATTTATGAATGAACACAACCAAGCTAAACTGTTGAGAATATTTCACATTGTATGTGCAACTTAAGATCTTGCAGTTAATAAGCATTTGGCAATTCTATCCTGTTAAGCCGGTTTTTAAAGACTAGTTAGGATGGAATTGGCATAGCTTTAAACCACACTTCGCCAAACAAACAAGAAAAGAAGCACAATCTTGTTACCAAATTTTTAACTTTAAAAAAAAAAAAAGTAAAAAACAGTACTAGTTTACCACAATAATTTCATAAAACATCCGTGAAACCAGAAGTAACACAAAATCAGTAACTCAAACCACATTAAATCATAACCTTGTTTCCATACTTTAACTCAAAATATGATTTTACTCAGAAAAGATACTAGTTACTACTACACCAAATATATCTGTAAACCCCGAAGCCAACACATCCCAAAAGTGAGCGCACAGTAATCTGTGTTCAAGATTTACTTGGCAACGAAAGCCTTCAAGTCCTTCAACCAATTCAAATATTCCCTGCTGTCTTTGTTGATCATATACTCATGTAAGAAATTGGTGGTCTTGGGTTTGATCCCTCTGATCTCCAGATACTTGTGGAAAGCTTTCTGCAAGTTCTCATCCAATTCCCTGTACAACAAAACACCATAAAAATCAACATCACAAAATATAAAAACCTCAACCGCAGAGATCGATCATTCAATCAGCTCAGCAGCGCTACTCACGTAAAGTCAGGTCCCTCATAAGGAATCAACTCTTCAGAAGCATTTGGTTGCTTCACCGTCATACTGTCAATCGAAATCTCATCTGGATATGCCATAACACTGAACTCCAACATCGGTCCGCTTCCTTTGGAAACAGTTACAACCAATGGAACACTAGACTGTGGACTACTCACACCACCCTCAGCTTGGTCATCATCATCTTGATCAATCTCTCCATCCACAAGATTATTCATGTGAACTATAACTTTGATATCCTCACCTTGATATTCCCTAGTTAATGTTATAGTTTGCTCTCCTGGGTTATCTTCTATCTTAAAAGGAAACCCACCTGGTGCCTCTACAACCTACGAAAAGAAGGAAAAAAAAAATTGGGTACAGCATTTTGTCAAACAATTACAGTGCACTATTTTGTTTGAAATAAAGTGGAACAAACCTCATGATCATCAGATTCCAGAGCACATTGGATTTCATCATCAAGGCAATCCAGAAGACTTTCATCAGAACTGGGTTTCTTCTTAGCTTGAGAAGAGAAGTTAAGCGTTGGAATTGAAGCCCTTGGAAATACCTGACTGCTGCTGCTGATACAGCTCTTCAAAGGGGTAGTAAAGATGGAAGAACTGTAATTTCTGTGATGAACTGGTCTATTTGCTAACGGGATTAATGAAGATACAGCCTTCTTCATCATTCTACTCAAAGTCGCCATTTTTTTTATAGGAAACAAGCTTTTCTCTCTGCTTTCTCTGTTTCTTACTTCCTTTCCTAGTTGTTTAGGGACTTTAGTCTAGGGTTTTTATTTCTGAAGAAATTTGGGCCCAAACCAACTTGATGGGCTGGGCTAAGAAACTGCATGACACTGGCATTTTATATCGAAAAACACCACATAAATGGTAGAAAACAACCTGTGTCATGTTTTGGCCAATCCAATATACCTACGGTTTTGGGGTCGAGATGTCTTGAGCATGAAAACTGATGTTAGATTAGTAGATTACCTTTTTGCGATTGACTTATGCTTCTGTATTCGAATACGCTATTAAGTCTAGTAGGTTTACTAATTTAACTTGATTTCCTTTTCCTTGTCTTGTCCTGTTAGGATTTATTGAAGCCTATATATAACAAGGCTTACTAGCTAGATTCATCAAAGTTGAATTATTTTTCCTTAGATTTGTTGTTGCTTTTGGTGATATAATGCCGACTATTGAGTAGAATGATGAAAAAAGCTGCTGCTTCTTCATTAAACCCACTACTAGCATGCAGAAGAAACTACACCTCCGCCATCTTCACTACGCCATTGAAGACCAGGACTAACATTAGCAATAACGTCAACAGTACTACTAATCTATTTCGAACAACTTTAATTCCAACTCATCATCACTTCTCTGCTCAAGCTAAGAATATATCCAATTCTCATGACAATCTTTTCGGAGCTATTAAGTCTGAATTCCAAGAGGTTTGTTCCCTTTGCACTCAAAGGCTAGTGCTTCTTTTTTTTTTTTTGCTTGGATAAATTTAACATAGTTTACCCTTGTCTTAATCATCAACTGAACATTCAACTGTTTTGTTTTAATATACAGGTCTTGAAGCCACCAAGAGATTTTCCTTTCAAGATTGTGGATAATGCATGCCAGGTGACTACTGTGACATTTACTAGAGAGTATCAAGGAGAGGAGATTAAAGTCGAAGTTGGGGAGCCTCGTCACCTTGATTGTTTTCCCCATGGTTTTGTTAACGTGACTGTTAATGTTTCCAAAAACAGCCAACCATCTTTGGAATTTGGTCTTATTGTTGAACCGACTAATAAAATATCATTCCGCTATTTGCATGTCAAGAAACCCGATGCTTGTTACTTAACTCCTAAGATGAAATCTCCTAATTTCTGGTAGGTGGAATTCCTTGCTAATCCTTTGCTTGGTTGTTATATTTCTTGCTATCGATTGTTGGGTTTGCTGCTATTTCTTGTAATAACATTATTTTTTTGTTGTTTTGAAGGATTTCGGATGAGAAGTTGCACAAACCTTTCCTCGAATATTTGGAAGCCAGAGGGATTGAACCCAACATTGGGAAATTCTTATTTCACTGGCAATACATTAAGTGGTCTGACAACTTGAAGAATTTCATTGGAATCTAAGTTCTGCTTAGCATACATTGAAGAGCTTTCGAAGCTCTTTGCGGGGTTATTATTATTGTTTTATGAAATTTTCGTAGTAAACTAGTAATTTTTTATTGAGGAATTGAATGATCAATTTTAAAGTTAAAATTCGCAATCACAATAACTTTGGTCAGTATTTTTGAGTGAGATGAGTCACATATGACGCAAAAAACAATCTTATTCAATTAAATCCTGATGAGTCTGGTGATTTCAGCCAGATCCAGGCGAGTTAGACCCAGACGAGTCAGGAGAAAACAAACAAGGTGTGAGTTCATCGATAATATTTTACCACATTAAAATAAGAACATAAAAAACTAAACCCATGTAAGAAGGAAAGAATGTACTACTTTCAAATAAAATTAAGGGATCCAAAAGTTTGGTTTACAAACACATCCAGACCGAATTCTCTACGCCTCCAATGTTAATCATCTTTATTCGACAACTGAATAACCTTGTACAATGTGATCAACCTCAAGGGAATAACAGTTCACACTATTGACATAACACACTTACAAAAAGTGTTTCTTCAATCTGGTGTAACAACTTTACTATGAGATCTCACTTCAATAACCGTGTTGAGAGTTAATGTAATGTTCTGTAATGTCATGACAATGTATCTGTTCCGGTCATGACACAATGTGTCCATTTATAATAGAAGTTGTATGGACAAGAGTAGTCCACATGTAACTCTTTGCTTGGGTCTTATATTTGACCAAGTAAAGAAAGAGAAAGATCAATCATATTCTAAGTTAATGAAAATAGAGTGTGAGAAGAACTTATCAAGTTCCCACTTCTCCATTAATAAAAATCAATCTAAACATATCTTTTAGGAAATGTTTCTACTATACACCCATTTGATAAGTTGTTTACAAAACTACACCCGTTTTTTTTCAATATTTCTAAAATACACCCACCATCCATAAATACGTTAAGGCCCGCCATCTCGATATCCAACCGCACATCAAATATTTTGAACAACGGTTAAGGATTATACCTATATCCAAAATTCCCGATGTACCCATACCACAATAAAATGGGGCGTGAAGAACTCTTGGGTTTTATTTCTCCTCTCTTTCTCTTCGTTTCTTTTTATTTCTATTATGATTTTTTTTTATCCAATTAAATGAAATCCTAGAATTTAGATCCATTTCAAAACTTGGGTTGCTATCAAATTTTGTAAATTTGGAGGTTTTCATAGTTCTGGGGAAGTATTGTGTGGGTTTTAGGGTTTTTTGAGGGGATTTTGGATTGGGAGTTTACGAAGCAGCAAGCTGCCATTAATTCAAGTTGGTTTTTGATGAGATTTTTTAATTGTAGGACAAGATTTTCTGCTCCCGTTAAATCAATTGCAGGTTGAAGGAGCTAATACCCGGCTAATGCAACAAAATGGGTTTATCTCTTCATTGCCCACACAAGTATTTTAGAGAAGTCCTGAATGACTAAGGTCTGTCCTGATTTTCCATAGCTAGTAGTCGTGAATTAATGGTTTTGTTCCTAGCAAGGATTAGAAGTAATTTTGGAGCTTAAGACAAACAAGGAGCTGCTGATTGAAGTTTGTGACGGTTTGTGTTGCTTGAATGAGAAACCAACTAGAAAAAAAAACATGGAGTTGGTGATACTAGGGACATTGCTGGAGTGATGTGTTCGGGATAATTTGTGCTGGTGAGGTGAATGAAACTGCGGTTGAAGTGAAAGAAGCGGAAACTAGAAAGAAACAGTCAAGGGTATTTCAGACCTTTTACATCCTAGTCAACTCAGTCAAGCTGACCCGATTTTTTAACACCTGACTATTTAACGGCTGTTAGCCGTTTTATTCAAACAAACGGACGGAAATATTAAAACGGGTGTATTTTAGAAATATGGTAAAAAAACGGGTGTATTTTTGTAAACACATTATCAAATGGGTGTATATTAGAAAAAGCCCATATCTTTTACTCACAAAAAAAAAACAGTTGGTAGTAGAAAAAAAATTCATTCAATACCCAATCAATCAATAAAAAAATTCAGCAACCAACGAAAATTTCAACTCTAGATCTAAAAAAGAAAAAACCTAATTTCTTCAATCAATAAACAACCCAATCAATGGCAAGTTCTAGTAACTAAATCCTTTATATTCAACAACCTTTAGGCCCAATTTTTCATGGAGAAAATTATGATTTTTGGTCCAACAAGATGAAGACCTTATTCATGTCTCAAGATGTTTGGGAGATTGTTCAAAACGGGTATGATGAAATTGAAGATACATCAACTCTAGAACAAGCAAAAAATGATACACTTAAGGAGTGCAGGAAGAAAAATGCTAAAGCATCCATGTACACTCAACAAGGAGTTGGAGACAGTATTCTACCAAGAGTAATTCATTTTCCTAAAGCTAAAGAAGCTTGGAATATTCTTCAAAAGGAGTATGTAGGAAACAAGAAGGTAAGAGAGTTGAAACTTCAATCATATAGAAGAGATTTTGAAAATGTACATATGAAAGATAATGAAACATTGAATGAGTTTTCTTCAAGAGTTGTTGAAATTGTTAATCACATATTGATGTGAGGTGAAAATCTAGAAGAGAAAAGAATTTGTGGGAAGATTAAATTGCTTACCGGAAATATTTGAACCCCATTGTGGAGGTTTTGGAAGCAACAAAAGATCTTTCTACATTAGAGTCACAAGAGTTATGGGCTCAATTGAAAGTTTATGAAGAAAGGTCGTCTCGACACGCCGAGAAGTTAATTGAAAGTGCATTTCAAACAAAGATGAACTTGAACTCAAAGACGAAAAATGAGTACAAGGGTCAAGGGTGATGCTTCATCTAAATTCAAAGGAAAAGGAAAATAGAATAAAGGAGGAGCTAATTCCAACAACTACACAAAGAGTGATTCTCAACAAGTACCAAAATGCAATTATTTTTAAGAAGAATGGTCATTTGGAGAAGAATTGTTGGAACAAAGGGAAATATCAATGTCATCATTGCAAGAATTATGGACATTTGGAGGAGGATTGTAGATACAAAGGAGATGAACATGCCGGTAGAGCGGAAGAGATGAAGAAAAAGGAAAAAAAAACTTGTTTTATGCTTGTCAAAGTGTCGTAGAAACTTCCAAGAGTGAAGTGTGGTTTGTAGATAGTGGTTGTACAACTCATATTCCCGGTGTGAAGAGCTTGTTTGTTGATATGGAAACATCTATAAATTCTCTAGTGAAGATGGGGGATGGAAACATGGTTCAAGCTAACGGAAGAGGTACAATGTGCGTGCAAACTATCAATGGAGAAAAATACATTAGAGATGTGTTATATGTTTCGGATTTGGCACAAAATTTTCTTAGTGTTGGGAAACTTGTGGATCTTGGGTACATAGTCCATTTTGAAGATAGATATTATATCATTTATGACAAGAAGCACAAGAATAAGAGACAAGTGATGAAGAGTATCAAGATGGAGAAGAATAGAAGCTTTTCAATTGTGTTTGAAAAGCAAAAGAATGTTTCATTGAGGATGGAAACCATTGATGAAACATGGTTATGACATAAAAGATTTGGGCATTTGAATTTCAATAGTCTCAAGGTTCTTTCCAACAAAAACATGGTGCAAGGACTTCCACAACATATCAACCATAAAGATGGAGTGTGTGAAGGTTGTGCACTTGGGAAACAACATCGCCAACCATTCCCAAAAGGTGTAGCATGGAGAGCAAAAGAACTTCTTGGTTTGGTACACATCGATGTGTGTGGACTAGTGAAGAAACCAACTCATAGAGGTAATAGATACTTTATCTTATTCATTGATGATTTTAGTTGTATGACTTGGGTGCACTTGATGAGGCAAAAATCCGAAGTTTTTAGCATCTTAAAAAAGTTCAAGAGCCTTGTTGAAAAGCAAAGTGGTCATTACATTAAAGTTTTGAGAAGTGATAGAGGCAAATAATACAACAACAAAGAGTTTGATAAATTTTGTGAAGATGAAGGCTTGGAAAGGCAACTAACCTTGGGTTATACTCCTCAACAAAATGTTGTTTCCGAGAGAAAGAACCAAACTGTTATGGAGATGGTGAAGTTTCTACTTCATGAGAAGGGTATTCCTAAAGTGTTTCCAACAAAAGCCGTATGGGATAAAACTCAAATTGAAGCATGGGGTGGAAGAAAATCATCGGTAAGGAATCTTAAAGTTTTTGGTAGTGTGTGTTATTCTCAAATTCCAAAGCTGAAGAGAACAAAGCTTGATGAATCAAGTGAGAAGTGTATATTCATTGGCTATAGCCTCCAATCAAAAGGTTATAAGTTGTATAACTTGAAGAGCAACACAATGATTACAAACTGTGATGTGTTATTTGATGAAGGAGCTTCGTGGAATTGGGAACAAGGTAAAATTGAGAAGAGAACCATTACCGTTAATGAAGAACAAGAAAATTCATCAAAAAATGAAGTTGAAGAAGGTGAAGAAAATGACGAATAACTACCTCAAACACCACCAAGTACAAGACAATGAGCATCTCCAAGTATGTATCCAAGTACTAGTGCATAAACATCACCACCGCCGGCACCAAAGAAGTTGCGAAGGTTGAGTGAAATTTATGAAAGATGTAACTTTTGTACGGTGGAAACGGAAATAACCTATTTGGATAAAAGATGTGGAAGAAGAAGTTTTTGTCATCGACGAGAACGATACATGGGATAAGGTAGCAAGGACAAGTGACAAAGAAGTTATTGGTGTGAAATGGATCTACAAAGTGAAGTACAATGCGAATGGATCAGTTCAAAGGCACAAAGCAAGGTTGGTGGCAAAGGGATACTCACAACAACCCGGCATCGACTACAATGAGACTTTTGCACCGGTTGCTCGTCTTGACACCATTAGAAATGTGATTGGTATGGCTTCCCGAAAAGGTTGGTTACTTTATCAACTTGATATCAAATCGGCATTTTTGAATGGATAATTACATGAAGAAGTATATGTAGAACAACCATAAGGTTTTGTGGTGGAGGGAGAAGAATATAAGGTGTCCAAGTTTAAGAAAAATTTGTATGACCTAAAGCAAGCACCAAGAGCTTGGTATAGTGAGATAGATGGATACTTCAAAAGGAAAAACTTCAACAAAAGCAAGAGTGAGCCTACACTTTATGTGAAAAAAAAAGGTACGTCTATTCTCATTGTTGCCTTGTATATTGATAGTCTTATCTTTACGGGTAATGATGTTAATATGATTGAGCAATTCAAGAGACAAATGATGATGAAATATGAAATGAGTGACATTGGTTTGGTTAAGTACTTCTGTAGGTACCGAATATCGCAAGATATTAGTTTACGAACATAAGAGGAAAGTATCGCAAGATAATGCGATAATAGCAGAAACACGGAAGAAGTGTGAAGGATTTGCGAAGATGAAATAGATTTGCGAATATAAGTTGCGATATTTCGCAGCTTACATACAGTTGTATAGATTTACCTATAAACAGTAGTTCAAATGTAAAATTTGAGAGGTTCTTTTAGTGAGTGTTAGAAAATATCTTAGGAAATAGAATAGAGAAAGTTGTAACTATTCTAGTTCCGTTTAGATACTTCTTTGTAATCAATTGAGATCATTAATAAGAAAATTGTCATTCATCATCAAGAACTTCTTAAGTTTTACAAATTCTACTGAGGATGTAGTTGTAGGATATTCTGCAACTACATAATTGGCGCTAGAAACAGGGATTGAAGATTGTTATAGCAGAAATTTTAAGAGGTTTTGGAAATATGAAATGGTTAGAAGAAGAAATACATCAGAACCATTGACTACAGTAAGAAGAAGTGCAAGACTCGCAGGTGGAGAAGCAAACGTAACAGGAGAACCTAGTAGGAGAAGGAACAATCGAAGAAATCAAACTCAACAAACAGTAGATCATGATCGAGTGAGTATACACACTTGGAGAACTGATACACCAAAAAAACATACGAGGGGAACCACAAATTAGAGAAAATGGGAGATTGATGGGAGGAACAATTCGTAAAAGAGAAATGGAGATAGTAAAAACATTGAGACAAGAAGTTCAAGAAGAACAAAGGTTAGAAGCTGAAGAACGTGCCAATCTAACAAGACAGAATCAAGAATTAAGAAGGGAAAATGAGATGTTACAAAGGAGGAAATCTCAAAGTATTGTGAGATCAAATGTTAGACCAGAGAGAGAAGAACAAAATTCGCCAACAGTTAATAGTGAAAGTGCTATGCAAGAACAAGCACAAAATCAGGTTGAAAGAAATCGAGAGAATCGCTTCATTTTAGTACCAAATCACGAACAAAAAGTGGAGAATTTATGAACAGAGCCATTTCCAAGGGAAAATAATCAGAATGGCGAAGAAAATCAAGAGGAATAGCGGCAACTCATGGAAGAAATTGAGAGACAACAAGCTATGCATCAAAACAATTACGAGGATGGACTAAGAAGACGTGAACAGGCTCGCAGCAATCAAAATCTTGAGTATGGAAGAATTCGAAGGAGGATTGGAAATCAACAAGAAGAAATAGCAAGGAACGAACCAAATATTCGAATCAGAGTTCAGGAAAATCAGGAAGAGATAAATCACAGAAGAAGGAGAAATGAAGAAGAAGAAATTCCTGATAATCACATGAGAAGGATGAGGATAATAGAAATGGAAGAACAAGAATTTCAAGATGCTCTGCAACAAAACAATTGTGATAATCTGGAAAGAAGATATTTGCAAAATTGTGCAAATGAAAACATTAATGAAGAGTATGATAGAATGCGAAGAATCGCAAGAGAAGAGATGCAAGAACGTAGAAGAAGAGAGGCTGCGTTGAAGAGGCCAATGAATGACAATACTGAGGCAAATGAACGTATCTTTCGAGAATTAGCGGAAATGAGAGGGATGCTAAACAATGGAAGAGGAGGAGATAAAAGGCAATTAGATGAAGCAATAGAAGAAGCTGCGAGGACTCCTTTTGCTAGAGAAGTACAATTAGGAGGGATTCCACCAAAATGCAATCTGCCTACACTAACCAGTATCTTTGACGGGACTTCATGTGTTATTCAGCACATTAAAGCGTATATAAGATGCATGTTACAGTGGGAGAATCACGATGTTGTATTATGCAAGTACTTCGCATCAAGCTTAACAGGAGAAGCTCTAAAATGGTTCGAAGGACTTCCCAATAATACTATTACGTCATTTAATCATCTACAAGCAACTTTCTTAGGAGCATATATCACGAATCATTCCTCACGACTTGGTATTGAAGATGTGTTTGGTTTAAAACAAAGAGTTGGTGGAAGTTTGAAGCATTTGGTAAGAAGATGGAAAACTATGTGCAGTGATATGGCAGGGCGTGTGGATGAGAGATACCTAATTTTATCTTTCTTAAATGCGATGTTCGCAACTGAACAACTATATGTTCAAATCTTCAAAAGAAAGAATTCAATTATGATGACAGAGTTGCGAGAATTACAAGAGGAATACATTACATTAGAGGAAAAAAAAAACAATATGGAGTCATATCTTGTGACAAACACCAACAAACAAGATACATGAGCAAACTTACTTCCTAAAATAATCAATGTTATAGCAGGTACTTCGCAGACATCCTCGCAAACATCTTCGCAGATATCAGAAGAGAAGGAAAAAAACAATAACCAGCCAAAAATAGTAGCAATGGGAAGCAAAGATCAAGAAGAGTATGATAGAGAAAGGAATTTCTATAGTCGAGGAGGAAATAACCAGATTCCAAGATTAGATCAGCAATAGGAAAATTACGGAGGACAAAGGCAGAATTATTTTGGACAAGGGAATCATAGACAAAATTATAACAATGGTCAAGGATGTCAAAGAATGATAAGAGAAGAAATAATGATGCCACCTTTGAATACAAGTGTAGAAAAGATATGGAAGGCAATTATCTTGATGGAGCATATACCAACTCCATGGAATATGGGAAAGGAACCACCAATGGGTCCAAGAAGTCATGAATTCTGCGTGTACCATCATTTTCATGGACACTCTACAAATAGTTTCAATAATATCAAAAGGATTATCTTGCGAATGATTGATCAAGGCAAACTGAATCACTTTTTACTCAAGCAAGCACAGCTGCAACAATTACCACAAGCCCCAGTGGAAACTCGCATGGTGAATACAACACAAGAAAAGGGAAAGGAAATCTTACACATTGAAGTGGGACCAAAAGCAAGAAATATTTTCTGCAATTCTATAGTTCACTCATATAAAACCATAGAAGATTTTCATGATAATGTGTTAAGTAGGGTATATGCGAGAGATGGTGAAGGAAGATAAATAATGAACATCACAAAAATTTCACGACTTGAAGATTGGAAGAAGCGTGAAATCTCTTTTGAAGCCACAGAAATTCCAGAAGGTTGCGAAATACATGATAATCCATTGGTAGTGAGATTGGAAATTTGTCTGAATATGGGAGAAAGTGAGGATGATACAGACGAAGAATCATTTGGTCTTAATAGAATCTTAATTGATACAGGAAGTTCTGTCAATATTCTCTTCTATCCTTCTTACAAAATTATGGGGGGAAAGGACGCAGATCTAATACCTTCTACTTACAGGATTTATGGCTTTAACGGAACTGCTAATAAACCTAAAGGAGAAATAAGCATGCGAATTCCATTAAGTGGAATACGAACTGAAATCTTATTTTGCATTGTTGATGTCGAATCACCGTACAATGCTTTGATAGGGAGACCTTGGCTTCACAGGATTTTAGGCGTAGCTTCAACTTTTCATCAATGCATAAAATTTCCTCATCCTAAAGGTATTGGAGTTATCAAGGGTGATTGGGCAGAAGGGAAGAAATGTTACGATACTGAAGTAGAAGTTTGCGAAGGAAAAACTGTTGAGAAGGAAAGTTGGAGAAAAAGAGCAAAGGCTGCAAAGAGAAGTGAAAATTTAATGGATGAGGATTAAGGCATGAAGGAATGAAGTTACAATGATTGAGCATACAAGAAATTTACGATGATAGAGAATGGATATGAGTTACGAAGAAAAGAAAATGAAGAAAAAAGGTAATCAGTATATTTCTTTACAGCGTATAATATAATGTATTTTGAAAAACAAGAAAATGAAATGAGGTATTTCGCAACATGAAATATTTGTGAGGTATTTTTACGAATACAAAAAATTTATTGCGATTAGCTTTCATTAAAGAAAGACGCAAAAGATATTTGCGAACAAAAGATCGCAAACTGTGATTAGCTTTCAAAAAAGAAAGAAAGCCGCAGAAATTTTACACAGGCAAACCTTTGTGGCATACACCCTAGTTCGCGAAGCAACATTTCGTAAGAGGAAAAGTCCTAAAGTACGTCATTTAAGGGGGGTAACTATAAGCATGGCTCAGGGAAACCGGAACACCACCAAGGAACTTGAGTACATGGACATTACGGGGTACAACCCAAAAGCGGGGTACCTATCCGGGTTAGACACTTTGGATTCTCAACCTAATCTTGTGATGTAACATGATTTAGGTTGGGCGACTAAGGCATACTGTTTTTCCCAAGAAGTGCAGAAAACGATCAAGGCGCCAAGGAGCACGGTTGAGTCAAGAGTGCCGGATGAGCTTGAAGCACATCTGCCATTCTTGACAAGTCTTGGCAAATGATGCACTTGGCCCAAAGATACCCCATAGGGTGCAACCTCGTAACTATAAGCCATATAGGCAAAAAGGATAAGAGGTTGCGAACAAAAGCTGGTTGTTTGCAAAACCGGATGGGAAGAGCTAACCTTGTATGGTCGATGTACGCTTCCTTGAAGGGGCAACCAAGGGGAAGATAAAGGGAAGCACCCTCCATTAGGGAGCTGATACATGCTATAAGACGCAAATGTCATGAGGCTTCTTGTTCGCAAGAACATAAAGGCTTATCATATTTGTGCAACAATAATATTTATGCGAATAATAAAAAAATAAAAATAAATAAATAAATACATGTATATATATACATATTCGCATAATTACATACAAGGAAGTTAAGATGAGATCAATGGGTTATTACATGAAAGTGTGATAACGTCCTGCGATTTCATCGCAAGAAGATAATGTCACGAGGTTGTATATTCACAAGAATATTCAGACTCGTCATATTATCGCAAAAATATCACCAAAGAGGTGGCAAAATAAGACTTTTACTTAGGAAGGCATGATAAGACCACAGAAACTAATGAAATCAATTCCATCAGTATCATTGGAGAATTTTTACGAGAATATATATAAAGAATTCATAGTAATAGAGGAAATTTTGTTCGCAATCAAAGACGGATATTTCATATTCATTAAATTTTACGAAGGTTGAATACTTCTTATACTTCTTCAAAGATTCAATACTTCTTATACTTTTTCAGAGATTCAATACTTCTTATACTTCTTCAAACATTGAATGTTTCTTCACGGATTGAATACTTCTTCAAAGGTGTCTCATACTTCGTATACTTCTTCAAGGATGTTTCATACTTATTATGCTTCTTCAAGGATATTTCATACTTCTTATACTTCTTCAAGGATGTTTCGTAATTTTTCACAGAGATTTCAAACTTCTTATATTTTAAGGGGAGGATTTCTTATTTACTTCGCAACAAATTGTAACTTCGCAACTTAAAATGAGGCAGATATTCTAATACTTACAACAAAGATTGATCATCTGAAGAATAATAATAAGGGTAAAAGGAATACTAATCTAGGTATTCAAGATATATTATTTCTCTTCATATGATCAAATTATGCAGATAAGGAAAGCACTCAATTAAAGAAAGATCAATTCATCATTGAAAAATTAAGACATTAATACTAATGAAGTTTCAAAAAGAAATTGTTGATTGATTAAAAGTGCAGGAAAGAAGAAAATGTTGTACTCAAACAGACAATATGAAAAGAACTGGAGTGCGGATATACAGAAAAGAATAAAGCTATTTTGCGGGTGATTTATTCCCATCAAAATGATCTTATTTTTCTTCTTCAGAGATATCATCTTCAGCTTCACTATCAGAGATTTCCAAATATGGGGTATCCTCAGGAATTTCTTCAGAAAGGAGCGTCTGATACTTGTTGAGAGGAATTTGGTTGTCTTCACAAATCTTGCGAGTCATCATAGCTCGGAAACGTTTAATACTTAAGCTATGATTGTTTTGAGAAATCTGAAACTGAGAATTTAAATTAGAAATCTTCTGGTTACGTGCGGCAAGAATAGTTTCCAGATCATCATTCATCTTCGTATAATTTTCTGCAGCATCCACAAAGCAAAAGGATAAGAGAATAAAGAATAAGGGAAGAAATTAAGGAATTGATTAGCAGATTGCGAAGTCAAAGTAATCAAAATACGCAAACTTACCTTCTAATCGCTTCTTATCATTACGAGAAGAAGTATTTTCAAGCTTCAATTGATTATTCTCCTCAAAAATAGAAAAACTTCCATATGCGATACTCGCAGATTGGGGATCATCTTCGCAACGAGATTTCAATTCCGCATTATCAATACTCAAATCCTCTATTTTCTGACGAAGTTTTAAATTCTCAACCTCCAACTTATTACAACGATTTAAAGTTTTCTTCTCAGCAATATTATGACATCTTTCCCAGTATGAAGCAACTGCGCAGCTGACCCTCCCAACCTGAGTAAATAAAAAGGATTAGAAATCAATGAAATAAGGGAAATAAACAAGGGATATAAAAGAAACTTACCATACTTCCCAAAGAGTATAATGAAGCAGGAGAGACAAATCTTGAAATTCCAGTAAGGGAATTATTGTTAAGTACAATAGTAACTTTACAAGCCTTCGAAATAAGTTTACGAGCATTCGCAGTAGAAGAGTTTCCTAATCCACGAGAAGAGTGGAGAAAAGCCTCAGACAATTGAATCATTGCAGATTCAAAAGTTTCCGCATTGCTATAGTATTCATCTTCTTCATCATCATCATAATCATCTTCATCGTGTCCCCTATCATAAATAGTATTAGAATTGAAACCAAGATCCTTCTCAGGAAGCTTATCACCTTCATCACTTTGTTCTTCGTCAACATTCTTGCTAGAAGAATTCACATTGGAATAAGCACTGACTGGGACTCTTTTCTTCTTCTTCTTAGAAACAATATCCTCAAGTTTCCTTTTTCCTTTGCGAAGAACATCTTCTTTGTCACCAGAAATTTGGGTATTCTTCGCAGAAATTTGGGTACTCTTCGCAGAACAAAGTGTTCTTTGTCTAGCAGTTAGCACCTCAGAAGAAGTGGAATTCTTGTTCTCATTCACAACAGCCTCAGGGATATTAGGGAGAACCTACAAATTCAAATAAGGATAAGAAACAGAGGCAACAATATATTGTTTAAAATGTATAAGAATGTTTCTTACCTCATTTGAAAACAAGTTGAAAGCCTCACGAGTACTGGATTTCCCAGTTTTAAGATAACTTTCCTTGAGATCATTCACCTGACAAATATTTCAAAAGGATTAGTAAAAGAAGAAAAATAACCCGAAGATAAGGAGATAGAGATACTCACATCTTTATCTCTATTGGGCCAAGAAAAGACCCAAGGTTGGTAATTGCGCTCACGAAGATTCGCAAGAAGATCTAGTATCCCAGAGATGTAAGAGCCTGATAATTTTAGAGGATAATTGAACCAATCCTCATCATGAGAACGGCGGGGAGTATGATTATTCCCAGAGGCATAATCAATATCATGCATTAGAAGATCATCTTCTGCGATATCATCTTTACGATGAAGACGAACACCCCAACGTTTATCTTCCTTCTTCGCAGGAATTAATGTGTAATTTTTGAAGAAATTCTCGACTGTATAGTCTTCAGCGTTAATCTCTATATCTCTAAATGCAGGTTTCCTAAGTTCAACTGAATATAAAGATTTCCCAGTAGCCGCACGAGTTGCGAAATCAACTAGAATGCGAATGCAATCCCCAGTTAATTGATAAATGGCTCGTGAGAAATTGGGGTGGGAAATAATCTCATAGAATAAAGGAAGATTAACATCATAAAGAGGAAGAGGAAGACCTGCGAGGATTTGACCTCGTGAAACTAAAACTTCCCGATCATTCCAAGTAAGATCAGTAAATAGTTCCATACATAGAAAAGACTTATTATTATGACCATCAATTTCAGAAATAATAAGATCTCTATCAGCAAATTCTGCATTAAGTTGTTCTACAGTTTTCTTCTTTGGAGCCATTGGATGAAGAATAGAAAGCAGAGAGGGAAGGAAATAAAAGAGATAAGAAGTCGTAATAGAAGAAAAAAGGGAGAAATTGCAGAAGCAGATGTGATGAGGAAGATGAACAGGATGAAAGAATAAAAAGAAGAATTAAAGATAGTATTTATAAATAAGAGAGAGTTTGATGAAGATAGAAACTCATTAATGCGATTAGACATGAACGGTTGAAAAGAACGGTTACGAAGAAACGTGTCAAAAATTTAATGAAAAAGAAAATACTTGTTGCGAATCTAACAGATGATGATAACTATATTAAATTTACGAGAATAATGATTCTCATGACATTTCTTCTTCGCAGAACTGACATGAGAAGAGGCAAGATGTAGGTACCGAATATCGCAAGATATTAGTTTACGAACATAAGAGGAAAGTATCGCAAGATAATGCGATAATAGCAGAAACACGGAAGAAGTGTGAAGGATTTGCGAAGATGAAATAGATTTGCGAATATAAGTTGCGATATTTCGCAGCTTACATACAGTTGTATAGATTTCCCTATAAATAGTAGTTCAAATGTAAAATTTGAGAGGTTCTTTTAGTGAGTGTTATAAAATATCTTAGGAAAGAGAATAGAGAAAGTTGTAACTATTCTAGTTCCATTTAGATACTTCTTTGTAATCAATTGAGAGCATTAATAAGAAAATTGTCATTCATTATCAATAACTTCTTAAGTTTTACAAATTCTACTGAGGGTGTAGTTGTAGGATATTCTGCAACTACAACTTCCTTGGTATAGAAGTTCATCAAAGTGAAGATGGAGTGTTCATTTCTCAAAGCAAGTATGTCGAAAAGGTGTTGAAAAAATTTGGTATGCGTGGTTGTAACCCCACATCAACACCACTTGTAGTGAATGCGAAACTCAAGAAATATGATAGAGGAAGGAAAGTTGATGAGACTTACTATAGAGGTCTTATTGGAAACTTATTGTACCTTACAAACACAAGACCCGGTATCATGTTTGCTTCAAGTATGCTTTCTAGGTTCATGAGTGAACCTAGTCATCTACATCTTGGCACGACAAAGAGGTTGTTAAGGTATATTCAAGGAACAATGAAGTTTGGAATCAAGTATTTAAGATATTTGGATGTCAAATTAGTTGGCTATTGTGATAGCGACTTGGGAGGATGTATTGATGACATGAAGAGTATATCGGGGGATTATTTTTATCTTGGTTCGGGTATATTCACATGGGCATCGAAGAAGCAAGAAACTGTAGCTCAATCCACGGCCGAATTAGCGGAGTACATTTCGGCATCATTAGCTACATCTCATGTTGTATGGCTAAGAAAAATCATGGAAGACATTCAAGTGAAGCAAGAAGAAAGTACCGTAATCTTTTGTGATAACAAATCAGCAATAGCTATGTCCAAGAATTCGGTGGAGCATTGTAGAGCAAGGCACATTAAACTCAAGTACCATTTCATTCGAGAAGCGGTTGAAGATGGTGACATAGAACTCAAGTATTTGCAAGATGGAAGACCAATTGGCGGACATATTCACCAAAGCACTTCCCAAAGGTAAATTTCAACATTTCCGTGAACTACTAGGAGTAGAAGAACATCATATTAAGGAGGATATTGTTGAGTGTTAATGTAATCTTCTGTAATGTCATGACAATGTATCTGTTCAGGTCACGACACAATGTGTCTATTTGTAATAGAAGTTGTATAGACAAAAGTAGTCCACGTGTAACTCTTTGCTTGGGTCTTATATTTTGACCAAGTGAAGAAAGAGAAAGATCAATCATCTTCTAAGTTGATGAAACTAGAGAGTGAGAAGAACTTATCAAGTTCCCACTTCTCCATTAACAAAAATCAATCTAAACATCTTTTACTCACCCAAAATAAACAACAAACCGTGTGGGTGTACTTCAAGATTAACTTTCTCTGTGTTAAAAACAAAGGACGTTTCAGGAGAAGGTAGCAAGAGAACCGGGTTATTTTACAGAAAATAACAGGGTTTCTACATTACAGGGAAAATTTGTTAATACGTACAAATCCATAACAAAGATATTTTACAAAAATGATGTTGATTGGCAATATAAGATAGGTTCAAGATGTACTGTTAGATTTTTATGACCTCAACAAATATGTAAACTACGAGGCGATGAAATACCCCAAAAGTGAGCGCACAGTAGTCCGTGTTCAACATTTACTTGGAAACCAAATCATTCAAGTCCTTCAACCAATTCAAGTATTCCCTGCTGTCTTTATTGACCATATACTCGTGTAAGAAGTTGGTGGTCTTGGGTTTGATCCCTCTGATCTCCAGATACTTGTGGAAAGCTTTCTGCAAGTTCTCATCCAATTCCCTATAAAAAAGGAAAAAAAAATAACACCACAAAAACCAACATCACAAAACATGAAAACCTCAACAGCAGAGATCATTTAATCATCTCAGCAGCGCTAAGTATACCAAAAAAAAAAAAAAAGCTCAGCAGCGCTACTTACATAAAGTCAGGTCCCTCATAAGGAATCAACTCTTCAGAAGCATTTGGTTGCTTCACAGGCATACTGTCAATCGAAATCTCATCTGGATATGCCATAACACTGAACTACAACATCGGTCCACTTCCTTTTGAAACAGTTACAACCAATGGAACACTAGACTGAGGACTACTCACACCACCCTCAGCTTGGTCATCATCATCATGATCAACCTCTCCATCCTCACCAGTGAAAATATTATTCATGTGAACTATAACTTTGATAACCTCACCTTGATATTCTCTAGTTAATGTAATAGTTTGCTCTCCTGGGTTATCTTCAATATTAAAATGAAACCCACCCGGTGCCTCCACAACCTACAAAACAAAATATCTTGGTTAGAGCATTTTGTCAAACCGGTACAGTGCATTGTTCAGTTTGAGTGAGAAGGTAACAAACCTGATGATCGTCAGATTCCAGAGCATATCCGATTTCATCATCAAGGCATCCCAAAAGGTTTTCATCAGCAAAAGATCTCCTCTGATATTGAGAGGAGAAATTAAGTCTTGGAAATATTTGTCTACAAAGATTACCGCTCCTACTGGAACTACTGATACAGTTCTTCAAAGGGGTGGTGAAGATGGAATAGCTGTAATTTTTGTGGTGACTCGTTCTATTTGCTAGTGGGATTAATGAAGATGCATCCTTCTTCATCATTCTACTCAAAGTCGCCATTTGTTTTATACAGAACAAAATTTTCTTTGGGAGCTCTAAACTTTCTCTGTTTCTTTCTAAGTTGTTTAGGGTTTTTGCTTTTGAAGAGTTTGGAGGCCCAATAATCCAGCTAATGGGTTGGGCTAAGATTTTTCCTTATCCGTAAGATTACTGTCTATTACAGACCTGAGACCGGCATAGAACGCACTTTTAATGAATGAAAAAGGCACTGCAAAGCATCACCATATGAGAGGTAAAATGATGCCGTCCATCTGCACTTTTCCAGAGCTGGTCAGTCACCTGAAACTTTCCTTTGTAACCAGCAGGACTAGATCATTGGTGATCCCATATATTTTATATGGAGCTAGTGCCAAATAAAAACACGTTCATGCTTATTAATAGACTTTATATTATCCTCTTACCTTATTAAGCTTTAGGAGATTATCTCCATTAATTTGGGTTGTAAAACACAAAAGATATTATTATGGTTTTATATATATTCTATCCAAGAGGAACATTTCTCCTCAAGGAAATTATCATTAAATCCAAGATGGTATCAGCCCCCCTACGATCCTATTTTTTCTAAACCATTAAAATCAATGGTGACGGAACAACTGAAGCTCACAGACATTGCTGAGGCATATAGTTTTATGCATCTAAAACAACCCGATGATGCTTTCTACATGGATACCGGTGCTACATCGCATCTCACTGCTGATTTAGGTAATTTACATAATGTTACCAATTCTAGTACTATACGGTCTATCTTAGTCAGCAATGGCAATAGCATTCCAGCTACTGCTAGTGGTACCAAGCTCATAAACCTCCCTTAACGCACCCTTCAACTCAAAAATACACTTGTTGTTACAGATATTATCAAAAACTTAGTTTATGTTCGTAAGTTCACCACTGATAATCGTGTGTCTGTTGAGTTTGATCCATATGGTTTTTCTGTGAAAGATCTGAGTTCAAGGAGGATTATCCTTCGGTGCAATAGTTCCGGGGAGCTTTACCCTATCACCAACTCTTCCGTGCTAGCTCAAAAATTGTCCCAATCATCACCTATTTCCCTTGTTATCTATTCGCCAGATATTTGGCATAGCCGCCTTGGTCACCCCAGCAAGGCTGTTTTAGATGTTTTGCGTACCAATAATTCTATTCATTGTAATAAGAATCAACATTCTAAACTTTGTCATTCATGTCAAGTTAGTAAACATGTTCAAATACCTTTTTATGAATCAATTCCAATACTTTTGCTCCATTTGATATCATTCACAGTGATTTATGGACCTCTCTTCTACATGTTGATACCGGTTTTCGTTATTATCTTATCTTGCTGGATGATTTCACCAACTATCTTTGGGTTTATCCTTTAAAATTTAAATCCCAAGTCTATGACAAGTTTTTGGAATTTCGTTCTCTTGTTCAAACCCAATTTGAGCGTCAAATAAAAAGTTTTCAATGCGACATGGGACGTGAATTTGACAACTCTTCTTTTCACAATTTTTGTCGTACTAATGGTCTAGTTTTTCGCTTTTCTTGCCCCCAAACTTCCTCTCAAAATGGCAAGGACGAACGCATGATTCGCCGTGTCAATGATATCACTCGTACCCTTATGTCTCACGCTTCCGTTCCACCAAAATTTTGGGTATATTCTCTCCTTATGGCTGTTTATCTTCATAATATTCTTCCCACAAAAATCCTAAATTTTTCCTCTCATGTGTCTATTCTCTATCAACGCCAACCAACAAATGACCATATTCGTACTTTTGGTTGTCTTTGCTATCCAAATCTATCCCCCACCACTCCTCACAAACTTGCCCCCCGCTCCACTAAATGTGTCTTCCTTGGTTTTCTTCCCAACCATCGTGGATACCGTTGTCTTGATCTTGCCACAAACAAGATCATCATTTCCCATCATGTGACATTTGATGAGACAATATTTCCTTTCACTGATCCTCCAAGACCCTTGTCCGATGTTGATTCCTCTTCTTCTCCCTTCCATTCCCCCTACATCTCCTACAGTTCTCCTCCTACTAATCCTACTGTCAACCCTTCCCCACCCACTCCATATCCCTACACTCCACCTCACCGACGCCTTAACACCTTCCCTACTGTCCCTCCTCATGATTCACCAACTCCAAAAAATACCAACACAGTCCAGCGTCCCCCTTCCACTGCAACTGTGTTGCCACCTCCTTCCCCGCTATAGACCGTCCAACTACTTCTTCTACTGTCCCCGCTACAGACCGTCCAACTACTTCTTCTACTATCCCCGCTACAGACCGTCCAACTACTTCTTCTAATATCCCCACTACAGAACATCCAACTTCTTTTCCTCCTTATAATGTCCCCACTACAAAACGTCCAACTTCTTCCTTTCCCACTACACAGACCCCTATCTCCACTCATACTCACTACATCTCAAACATATCACTACGAACCTCTCGCTACACCGACCCCTATATCCACTCCCACTCTCACTGCAGCACAGCACAGTACTGTGTTTTGTTTCCACCTCCTGCTTCCACTGTCCCAGCTACAGAACAACGTCCCTCTCCCTCCACTCCAACTCCCTCTCACTCTACAGTATCACCCACAACTACAACACCTTCTGCTACTCCTATACCTATAGATCCTTCTCGACCTATCACTCGTGCCTCTCATGGCATTTTCCGCCCTATAAATCGTTTTAACCTTCATGTCCAAACCTTACGTCATATCTCTCCTCTTCCTCGTTCTCACTTGTCTTCTCTTAGGGACATAAACTGGAATGCTGCCATGAAAGATGAGTACAATGCTATGTTGAAAACTAATACTTGGGAACTTGTACCACGACAACGTGATGCTCATGTTATTCGTTCTATGTGGTTGTTTCATCATAAATATAATGCTGATGGATCCCTACAGCGTCACAAGGCTCGTCTTGTTGCAAATGGCAAATCTCAACAAGTTGGAGTTGATTGTTTTGAAACGTTTAGCCCGGTTGTTAGACATGCTACTATTCGTACTGTTCTCACTATTGCTACATCACGATCTTGGCCCATACATCAACTAGATTTCAAGAACGCTTTTCTTCATGGTGATCTAACCGAGACAGTCTATATGCATCATCCTCAAGGATTTGTTGACCCTGCTCACCCTGATTACATATGTAGATTACGTAGATCTCTCTATGGTCTCAATCAGGCTCCTAGGGCGTGGTTTCAGAGATTTTCCAAGTTTATCACAGGTTGTGGTTAACGTGGTAGTGTATGTGATCCCTCACTTTTTGTTTATCAATCAGGATCCGAAATGGCATACTTACTTTTATATGTTGATGACATTATTTTGACTGCCTCTATTGATACTCTCCTATGCCGCTTCATTGATTTGATGAAGATAGAGTTTGCTATGTCTGACCTTGGTCCACTACATCATTTTCTGGGCATTACTGTTACTCGTTCATCCTCGGGATTATTTTTGTCTCAGTCATTATATGCACAGGACATCATCGCGCGTGCCTCCATGACAAAATTTAATCCAGTGACTACTCCGATCGACACGGATTCCAAGCTCAGTGCTACCTCTGGCCCGGCACTTTTGGATCCCACTCTATACAGAAGCCTAGCGGGTTCTCTTCAATACCTCACTTTTACTCAGCCAAATATTGCATACACAGTTCAGCAAGTATGTCTATTTATGCATGATCCCCTTGAGCCTCACATGCATGCCCTCAAGCGGATCATTCGCTATCTTCATGGCACCATCAACCACGGATTGTTTCTCTCGGTGTCCTCTATATATGGCTTAACATCATACTCTGATGCTGACTGGGCGGGTTGTCCTAATTCTCGATGATCGACATCTGGTTTTTGTGTCTTTCTTGGTGACAATCTCATCTCCTGGTCATCCAAGCGTCAAGCCAGAGTCTCTCGATCCAGTGCTGAAGCTGAATACCGTGGAGTAGAAAATGCGGTTGTTGAAACAACATGGCTTCGCAATCCTCTTATAGAGCTCCTTCTACCTCTAGGACGTGCTACTATTGTTTATTGTGACAATGTAAGTGCGATATATATGTCTGGAGATCTTGTTCAACATCAACGCACCAAACATGTGGAGATTGATGTACATTTTTTTCGTGAGCGAGTTCGTATTGGTTCCATTCAAGTCTTACATGTTCCCTATGAGAACCAATATGCTGACATCTTTACCAAGGGGCTTCCTCGACAGCTATTTCTTCGCTTTCGTTCTAGTATTAGCGTTTGTTCCTCTCCCGCTCAGACTAAGGGGGTGTAATAGACTTTATATTATCCTCTTGCCTTATTAAGCTTTAGAAGATTATCTCCATTAATTTGGGTTGTAAAACACAAAAGATATTATTATGGTTTTATATATATTCTAGCCAAGAGGAACATTTCTCCTCAAGGAAATTATCATCAAATCCAAGACTTATTTACAAAAGGGACGAAACAATGCTTCAAGTTGTTCATAGGATTTACTACTTCGAAAATAACAGAAAATAAAATAACTGAACTGAAGCCGCAAGGAAAGAATGTACACTATTGCAAAATATTTTAAAGAATTCGAAATTTTGGTCTACAAACACACCGAATTCTCTACGCCTCAAATATTAATCTTAATCCTATGAATTCGACACTGAACCATGTCGAATGTAATTCTAAGCTCAAAGGAACAACAGTTCACACTATTGACATAAAGAACTAACACACTTACAGAAAGTGTTTCTTCAATCTGGCGTAACTATCTTCCTATAAAGATCTCACCCCAGTAACCGCAGAGCAAAATTGTTCACGGTTTCAGTCGTGGTTGGCATAAAAGTTAAGCTTCAACGTATCAGCTCGAGGCCTCCAAAGTCCAAACCTGTACTTGTGGGTATACTTCAAGATCAACTTTCTCTGTTATACAAAAAAAAAAAACGTTTCAGAAGAAGGTAGAAAGTGATAACTAGGTTATTTTACAGAAAACAATAGGCTCTCTACATTTCTGGGAAAAAAAATCAACTTCATTGAAAAAGATCGTACAAACCCAAAACAAAGATGTTCTGCAAGTATGATGTTGGTTACCAATATAAGAATAGGTTCAAGATGTACCGTTATATTTTTATGACTTAACAACCCTGGCTAAAGGGCGGAGTTTTATGTGGTTACCAGCAACAAGAGGCATTTTCTTAATTGACACGGGTTCTGGATTGATGATTGGTGCAAGGAAAAGTAGACTAACCCAGTCCCAGATGACCAAATCCAAAAAGACAGCTAAACAAAATTGGTAAGAGAAATTTATGAAAAACTACACGAACTTGTGGCAATATCAATGTTAGGCGGGAATGGACAACCGAGCAACCAGAGTTGAGTTTACTATCTCCTCCCCTTTTAATGGCAACAAGTGATTACAAAACTCATGTAAATATTACCGTTAGATCTCCAAATTTTAAAATTCCACCGTTAGATCTCACAAATAGAATTCCGTCCGAACTATTGTTATTATCCGTAGATCATTGGACTTCCTCTTTTTTATCAGCCGTTAGATTTTAAAGAAGTGGTATAAAGAATATTTACAGGGACATAAGAGTAAATGCACTTTTTATATATTTAAAAACCTCATATCTTTTAAACTACACATCGGAGTTTTGTAAATTTTATATATTTGGAAAGCCCTTTAAATTAGCTACGCAATGAACACAAATAATGATATCAAATTTTTGTTTTTCAAATTTTTTAATATTTCTCCAATTTTTTTATGTATTCTTATTAAAAGTTAGACATAGCTTAAAATTTATAAATAACTTAAAAATAAATTGAAAAAATCTATAAAAAAAAAGAACAAATGAGTGATTCTTAAGTACAAAAACGACTAATTTTCAAATAAAGAAATATGGTGTCGAATCGACACCAAATTATTTGCAAAGTAGAAAAATGGCATCGCCGACGTGCAAAGCACGTGCTCACTACTTGTGAACCTTAACTAGTGCAGGGTCATATACCAATATTGGCCTCGTTATCTGTTGGGCCTATCCCTCCTTATGGGTCCAACAAGGTGTAGCCCCTTAACCATTTAATGGAGCTAAGTAACACCTGCCTATGTTAGTATAACAAAGGCATCAGGAGAAGTTTATTTCAATTAGACGGGTTAACTTCTTCATTTGTGAAGAAAGAGAAACAGAGGAAGAAGAGAAAGAGAGTGAGTGAGATAGAGAGATTAAACCACCAATTTTTGGTGAGATTGAAGTTAATATTTGAAGAAGTAGAAAGGGTTCTTGTCTAAGGATCTATTGGTTGTTGTGGTGAAGATTGATTGATCAATTTCCACATCTCTTCAAAGGGGAAAAATCTAGGGTTTGTTCAAACCCTAGTAGTAAGTATCTCAATCACTTGCAATTGTCAAATTGATAGTGTACATTATCTATTTGGTGAATGAATTGTTGATCCATCCTTAGGGGTGAGTGTAATTTAGGCAAATTGGTATCCAAGTGTTATAGGCACCTTGAAGTTATTGTTATCCCCAAATTGGGAGAATTGTGTGTAACCCATTGTTTGATTATAGTGGAAGATTTGCCCGTGGTTTTTTTGCCATTCACCTTGGAGGGGTTTTTCCACGTAATTGTCGGTGTTGTGTGATTGCTTCTATATTTCGTAGTTTTGTTATTTCCGCATTTATATGTCATTGCTTGTGTAGGTTTTGTATTGCGCATAGCGGCTCGGATTTCGTAAGCCTCCCCCAACAAGTGGTATCAGAGCTTTTGGGTTGAGCTAATTTCATGCAATGACGGAAACTAAAACTAGTCATAGAATGGTCAATTTGACCGGTGAGAACTTTGTGATATGGAAGGCGAAGATGGAAGACTGGTTATATTGTAAAGATCTCTATGGTCAAATAGATAGTAAGGGAGTAAATCCGGAGAAGACAAGTGAAGAATATTGGAAAGTTACTAATTGAAAAGCAGTTGGTTTTAATGATAGCATTTTTCATCATGTGTCTAGTGAGACACTAGAATATTCTTTGTGGACCAAGTTAAAGAAGATATATGATCAGCAGTCTCCTTGTGCAAAATCTCTTCTATTCAAAAGGATTGGAAAGCTTTGGTACAAGGAAAGAAGCTCAATGGCGCAACATTTAAATGAAATGAAGGGTATTATGAATCAGCTTACATATATGGAGATGATAATTCCTGATGAGATTCAAGATTATTTGTTGCTAAATACTTTACCAGACAGTTGGGATCCATTGAGGAATTGTCTCAGTTATTTTTCTCCAGACAGGAAGTTGAACATCACCAGTGGAAAAGAGGCTATCACAGACACAATGAAACGACACAAAAAGGATATCTTAATACAAAAAACTGAAACAATATCTAGAACGTGTCGTTGTCTAGAGTCAAGATGTCGTTGTGTCAAGACTTTGGTTGACTTATACAACGACATGTTAACAGTATTGTTTATGTGGTCCACACTACTTGAGAATATTTCACATGCCTATCTACAGCGAACCAGAGAGAGAGAAATATCTCTTTTTTATTTTTGTTTTCTCCTCTCTCTCTCTCTCTTATGCTGCACTCTTCTTCTCTTTTGCTAGTTCTTTCTGAGAGGAAAAAAAATCACTACTCCTCTTTATCTCTAAATAATTAACTAAAGGTAATGAACTTTAACCTTAATTCTTCATCTTTAAACCAGATCTGTAATTTTTTGATTTTTTTTTTATTTTAGGGTTTTTGATTGTCGGATAAAATGTTGAGGTATTTCTTCATCTGTACAACAAAAAGGGTAAAACTCTTTCTCCATCTCTACAGCGAAATGGGTAAAGCTTCTTGACTGAATCACTTCTCGATTTTTCTTAAATCATTCATTTGGTTCAATTGCATTTTTATAGGTTTTTTATTTCAGGGTTTGATATTGAGGTCTATCTCTTTCTCTTATTTTTTGTAAGTTGTGGTGGTGGAAAAGAATACTATGTAGAATAGAATAGTTTTACTCAGTGTTTTATTTACCGTTAGAGGAATAGTTTGTTATAAGATTTTGATTTAGCGGTTTGATAGTTAGGTTTGCTTTATTATTTTTTAAGCTACTGGTTTTCTCTATTTTTACCTCTACAAGAAATCTTAAAGTTCAGATCCTTCAAATTGCAGTTTCAACAAAGTTATGGGGTAAGTTGTGGTGGTGCAAAAGAATACTATGTAGAATAGAATAGTTTTACTCAGTGTTTTATTTACCGTTAGAGGAATAGTTTGTTATAAGATTTTGATTTAGCGGTTTGATAGTTGGGTTTGCTTTATTATTTTTTAAGCTACTGGTTTTCTCTATTTTTACCTCTACAAGAAATCTTAAAGTTCAGATCCTTCAAATTGCAGTTTCAACACAGTTATGGGGTCAGTTGAAGAATCAATTGATTTAGTTCTGTCATAGAATCAATTTTGGGGTTTTTCTTCAGAATGAAACCATGGATTTTTATAATTGGGGATTGGTATGATTTTTTTTTGTTCAAATCCATTTTGCTTGCCAGTTTACTGATTTCTCTGCTTATGGATTTTTGCTTAAATGCGTATTGATGTTTTTAATTTTCTCAGATTACTTACTAAAAATATTTTAAGGGTTCTTGAATCAGGCAATGAATTCATGTTTAACTTACACTTTATAATCTGCTGAAACTACTAGTACTCTTTTTTAGATTGTGGTTTCCCTTTATTCAAACGTTTTGGTTTTTGGGATTTTATAGGTACTTACAAGTACGTTTATGAGTTATGGAGGAAGAAACAATCAGATGTGATGAGGTTTTTGTAGATGGTGAGGTGCTGGGAGTATCCCCAACATCCTTGGAATCGTCATGTTACCCGTCCTGATAAGGCTAGACATTTGGGTTACAAGGCGAAGAAGAAGGTAATCGGAAGTCTTAAATCTTAGATTTCTTTTGCTGATTTTAGTGTATTTGATATGTGAAAGCTAATTTATTTTCATCTTAGAGTCAATGACTAATCACAATAGAGTTACTATTATATAGAACCACAAGTGCAGCACTTGTGGTTCAAGGAGCAGGCCGTGACTTATGATTTCTACAGTTTTAGAGTTAGATGAGTGATACTGGTGGAAACACTAATCAGATTAACAAAGTTAAAACAGTATAATGAAGAGATCATGTTAGGACCTTTCTTTTCAATATGCACACAGCAATCATTTAGATATTATTTACTATCTGGCATATGTGTTTCCATTGTTCATATTTATTATTTCCTTTTTTTTATCGCTTCTGTATACTTAACGCTCTCCATGGCTCCTCCACAAAATTTTCGCCATGCAGGTCAGCCAAAGCCTGGTGATGATCAGGATGACATCGTAATGACTAGCCTCAGATCAGTATTGTAATGATCATATGTCCATCAAGTGGAAATCATGTTACTGAGCTACAAGATCTTGTGCGGAGGTATGATAATAATATCAAGCCTTCATTCAGTTACCTTATTTGCTTACCCATAGGTATTATAATCTACAAAGTACATCTAGAATCCAAGTTACTAGTAGGTCGATTAGTATCTCTTATCTGGAGTCTACATATCGAAGGAAAAATTTCTTCATCTATTTATACCAATCAAAATCATACTTTTCATAATATATATAATAAGGTAACTGTTTTATATCACCACGTATGAGTAGTACAGTTCTATACTTATGTTAGACGGAATATGAGTGAAACCATTGAGTGGACTGTGGTGTATGGAGGAGTTATATATACAGTTCAAGTTGAGAATGGAATTGACGGCTCCTAAAGAAACATATATGCAATTGTCAAGTGACTCTGATAATCAGTCTGTTCAGTTGTTTCCATTTTATTATCAAATGTTGTGTACTTTCAACAATAAGAACCCTTCACTATTCATATAACATAAGTGTATGAGCATGCGTTGTCATGTATTCCTTACTTACATGCTCCTTGGTGATTTAACCATCTTCCAGGATATGTGTACGATGTGTAGGATGGGCATTCAGTTCTCATTGGAATATGTTATCCTCTAGTTTTACTTTTCTAACATTAAAACTTTTTCCTTATTTTGTCTGGTGCAGTATGGATTGCAAACATATTTTAAAATGAAGATCTATTGCACTATATCAAGAAAGAAAGGCTACCTTGCAAGTGATTTGTAGCAGGTAACTTTGGTTTCCAGCAGTACTCTTAAGTTTTTTTTTTTTTCATTCATCCTCTGGTTTGATACTGGGATCAAAGGAGAATATGTGAGACATCTATGTGAATAGTTCTGCTGGCATTTAAAACTGTAATTCATTATTGGGGATTGTTAGAGATGATTATTTTTAATGGTTATGTACTTTTGTTTCAGGAAAAGATGTAACTTACCCATTGACTACAGCACAAGCTTATGCAGGTTTCTTATATTTTAATACTTGTTATTTGTTACGTAAAGGTTGGATGTTGGATATAGCAAAGAAGTAAATCTTGAAAGGTTCCAAAGGAGCACACTTCAACATGCATCATTGCATCGAATGTATTGGACCGGTAAGTCTTTCTATGGCATTTGACATGCAATTAAATTCAGATAGCCGGCCTTCTGTTAGAGTCTACATTGTAATCATATTTCCCACTCGTTTTTGGTTTGAAAACATGGTCGTTTAGGATATGTACCGATGATCATATACAGCATAGTTCACATATCTGTAGATTTTGTTTCCTCATGTATGGCCTTCAACTTCAGTTAAGGAATTTTTTATGTTCTAACTTTAAAATGAATTCAATACACAGTAATCTTACAAGGTTAGTTACGTTTTCCCTGTAAGTGGATAAACAAGAAATGAAGATAAGGATTACATGTAACATCAGTGGAACTGCTAGAAGCCGATGCGGTGAAGTAACCTTCAGTAAATACTTTGCTTTTATTTGAGGTAATGTTAATATCGCTACGCCATTATGTTGTTGGTGACGACTTCAGGTATTAACCTTCAGTAAATTTAGTTAAGAGCAAATGTTTTACAATGGCAAGTTACAAATGACATTACTTTATATTTAACCCTTAATTTATCTAATGATGTTAGTGAGGATCTTTTTTTTTTTGCATCTTAAGTTTGAGTTACCAGGTTTTGCATAAATATATACCGCTTAGATTCTTAGAATGATAAGGTGATAGTGAGAGCTATCTTTTTGCCATGAATTTTCTTGTGTTATTATTCAAATTGTATCCTAGTATATTCACTTTTCAGTAATTTTCTCACAGTTGTTTTGATGCTGACATCTTTTGTTTGTTGTAGGTATGATGTTCTATAGTTGTTGTCTTAGTTCATCATCCGGAAGGTGTGATGTTTTGGAGTTGTTGGCTCAATTGTATCCTAATTAGTATCTACTGTCATAAGTGTCTGGTATTGATATTGTGCACCTTCTACTTTGACAGAGAATTGTAAGAGAAATCCTGGAAGCGCTAACACTATCTAAGAGAGTGGACTTGTTTGATTTCATTGTCCGGCAATATATCTTTTTGTTGGTTTGTAGTCGTCTGTATGAACTTGAGAACTTAGATATATGAATTCAGATTTGATTACTTCTTTTTGAACTGTGTAACAAATACAATGATTTTTTTATTTAAATGGCCATTTGAATTTATGAATCCAAGTTCAATTTCAGAATAATTTGAGTTTAATTTCAGATTTATTTCATCCCGCAGTCAGCCAGATCTGATATGGATTTCAGCCGAATCAGCTTCGAAATTCAGCTGATTTTTTTTTATATTATAAAATTAAATCTACGACGTACACTAAATGCCGTCCCTAGAGACAACTTGAAAGTATCGTAATTGAAATTTATTATTAGTCACCTTGAAAGTGTCCTTCCAGAAAAAGATACTGAATCTACGGCACTTTCAACGGCACCTCCAAAGTGCCGTATATATCCCTAATACGATACTTTTCAACTGTCTTAAAATGACCTTTTTCCATTAGTGCATGACTGTTGAAACTAGCAGTTTGCTGAATGAAGAAGTTAGAAGAAGGTCATTAGACTCATCTCATTCAGAAGCTCTTGTGACAGATAATCGGGGTAGAAGAAATGACAGAAGACAAGTTGGTTGTAGCAAGTCAAGGGGTAAATCAAAGTCCAAAAAGGAAGTTGAATGTTGGAATTTTCGTATGAGAGGTCATTATTCAAATGAATGCAGGAAGACGAAGCAAGAACACAAGACGGGGAAAGGAAATGATAGACAAGACAATGGTGTTGCAGTTACTGCGAAAAATGATGATATCATTGTATTCTCAGATTGTAATGATGTTTGTGTGAGTTTTGCAGGTTCTGATTCAGAGTGGATAGTTGATTCAGGTGCATCTTATCATGTTACTCCTCATGAAGATGTATTTGCCTCCTACAAGGCTGGTGACTTTAGGTCAGTCAGAATGGGTAACAGTGGCATTGCGAAAATTGTAGGAATGGGTGATGTGAAGGTTGAGACCAGTGTTATCTGCACATTGGTTCTCAGAAATGTGTGACATGTACCGGATCTTCGTTTGAATCTAATTTCACCAAGAGTGTTAGATTATGAAGGGTACAACAATCACTTAGGTGATGGAAAATGGAAGCTAATCAATGGATCCATGGTTATTGAAATAGGCAAGAAGTGTGGCATATTGTACAAAACACAAATAAAGGTGTTGAAAGGTGAGTTGAATGTTGTTGACAAAGATTCAATCTCCGAGTTGTGGCATAGAAGACTTGGTCATCTGAGTGAGAAGGGAATTCAAATCCTCACCAAAAGACAAGTTTTTCCAAATTCCAAAGGTATGCAATTGGGTAAGTGTACTCACTGTTTAGTTGGTAAAAAAACTAGAGTTTCTTTTCATAAAGCTTTACCCAAGCGCAATTCTGGTATTATTGATCTTGTTCATTCTGATGTATGTGGACCTTTAAGGGTCAAAACACTTGGTGGTTCTTTTTATTTTGTTATTTTCATAGATGATGCTTCAAGGAAGGTTTGGTCATATGAAATCAAGACCAAAGATGATGTTGTTCCTGTTTTCAAGATGTTTCACAGCATGGTGGAAAGAGAAACAGGTGGAACCTTGAAGTGCCTTCGTTCTGATAACAGGGGAGAGTACATTGGATAACTTGAAGTGTATTGCAATAGCATGGGTATATGTCATGAACAATCAGTACCGAAGACTCCACAACATAATGGTGTTGCAGAGAGGATGAACCGCACTATTCTTGATAGAATCAGGTGCATGTTATCTCATTCCAAGTTGCAGAAGCATTTCTGGGGTGAAGCAATGAATACTGCTGTGTATTTGATCAATCGATATCCTTCAAGACCACTAGATGGAGAAGTAGCAGAAAAGGTATGGAGAGACAAAGAGCCTACTTATGATCACTTGAAAGTGTTTGGTTGTAGGGCATTTGTTCATATCCCAAAAGATCAGAGATCAAAGATTCATGACAAAGCAAAGCAGTGTGTGTTCCTAGGCTATGGAACATAGAAGTTTGGTTACATATTTTGGGATCCAGTTGAGACGAAGGTTATCATAAGTAGGGATGCAGTATTCCTTGAAGACCAGACTATTGAAGACTTTGAGAAGATTGAGATGCCAAAGCTTCAAGATGACATAACCTTGGATCCAAATACAGTTGTTCCTTCTCTTGAACAACATGATGATGATGTTGATGGTAATGGAAATTAATATGAATCTCATGAAGATGTTCCAGTGGGTGATGTTGATGAAGAAGTGCAACAACGACAACCAGAAGCTGAGTTGAGATGATCCAGCAGGACCAGATTACCTTCAACAAAGTATACACTACATGAGTATGTGATTCTCACAGATATAGGTGAACCAGAGTCTTATGAAGAAGCTCTTAGTGTTTCTGAAAGTTAGAAAAGGCTGAAATCCATGAAAGAAGAGGTTGGATCTTTAGATGAGAATGGTACTTTTGATTTGGTTGACAAGCCTGAAAACCAGAAAATTCTGAAGAACAAGTGGGTTTATAGAATCAAGACTGAAGATGGTAACGCACAACCAAGGTACAAAGCACGCTTAGTTATGAAGGGCTATGATCAGAGAAAGGGTATTGACTTTGACGAGATTTTCTCACCGGTGGTGAGATTTCCTTCTATTCGGGTTGTCTTGTCAATAGCCGCTAGTTTGGATCTTGAGATAGAATAACTAGATGTCAAGACATCATTTCTTTATGGTGAGTTGGAGGAAGATGTGTATATGGCACAACCCGAGGGTTTTGAAGTCAAAGGAAAAGAGCACATGGTATGCAAGCTAAAGAAGAGTCTATATGGTTTGAAGCAAGCTCCAAGAAGATGGCACAAGAAGTTTGAAAAGATAAGAAAAAGATTGATAGGTTGAAGTCAGATCTGAGCAAGTCTTTTCCTATGAAAGACTTGGGTGCAGCAAAGCGTATTCTTGGCATGGAAATCACTTGTGATAGGAAAGCGAGGAAGCTGTGTTTATCACAATAAAGCAACATTGAGTAGGTGTTGCAAAGATTCAACATGGACAAGGCTGAGACGGTAAGTTGTCCACTTGCAAACCATTTTAAGTTATCTCGTGATCAATGTCCTATGAATGATGTTGAGAAACGGAAGATGGAGAAAATTCCTTATGCATCCGCAATTGGTAGTTTGATATATGCAATGGTATGTACAAGGCCGGATATAGCTCATGCAGTTGGAGTGGTAAGCATATTTCTATCAAATCCAGGTATGGAGCATTGGGAAGCAGTGAAATGGATACTACGGTATCTAAAGGGTACTTTTAATATGTGTTTGTGTTATGGTGGTGACAAGCCAGAGTTAGTTGGTTACACAGATTCATATTTGGAAGATGCTCAAGACAGTCTCAAGTCGACATCGGGTTACTTATTTACCTATACAGGGGGAGTTGTGTCTTGGCAATCCAAGTTACAAAAATGTGTGGCATTGTCTACTACAGAGACATAGTACATTGCAGCTATAGAGAGTTGCAAGGAGATGATATGGATAAAGAGGTTTGTTAGAGAACTCGGTGTGAAGCAACGGAGGTTCATCGGTGACAGCCAGAGTGCCATCCATCTCAGCAAGAATTCGAGTTTTCACTCGAGGTCCAAGCACATCAATATTAGGTATCAGTGGATACAAGAAGTTCTCGACGCGAAGGTCTTGTATATTGAGAAGATCCATACAGATGACAAAGGTTCTGATATGATGACAAAGTCGCTACCAAAATACAAGCATGTGTATTTCTGCAGCAGGGTAGGTCTGGTGGTGATGGGTACCTTACCATAAGTCGTGAGGGGGAGATTGTTGGTCCAATCCCTCCTTATGGGTCCAACAAGGTGTATCCCCTTAATCATTTAAGGGTTCTAAGTAACACCTGCCTATGTTAGTATAACAAAGGCATCAGGAGAAGTTTATTTCAATTCGACGTGTTATCTTCATCATTTGTGAAGAAAGAGAAAGAAGAGAAAGAGAGTGAGTGAGATAGAGAGATTAAACCACCAATTTTTGGTGAGATTGAAGTTAATCTTTGAAGAAGAAGAAAGGGTTCTTGTCTAAGGATCTATTGGTTATTATGGTGATGATTGATTGATCAATTTCCACATCTCTTCCAGGGGGGAAAATCTAGGGTTTGTTCAAACCGTAGTAGTAAATATCTCAATCACTTGCTATTGTCAAATTGATAGTGTATATTATCTATTTAGTGAATGAATTATTGATCCATCCTTAGGGGTGAGTGTAATTTAGGCAAATTGGTATCCAAGTGCTATAGGCACCTTGAAGTCGTTGTTATCCCCAAATTGGGAGAATTGTGTGTAACCCATTATTGATTATAGTGGAAGATTTTCCCGTGGTTTTTTTACCCTTCACCTTGGAGGGGTTTTTCCACGTAATTTCCGGTGTTCTGTGATTGCTTCTATATTGCGTAGTTTTGTTATTTCCGCATTCGTATGTCATTGCTTGTGTAGGTTTCGTATTACGCATAGCGGCTCGGATTTCGTAAGCCTCCCCCAACATTATCATGGCAGAAATGTTCTATTTGCTAATGGGATTAATGAAGATGGAAGAGATGTAATTTTTGTGACGCCCCGGTTTTCGAAACCTGGAGTGCCACTTGAAAACCATAGCCGAGGCCCGGATACTACGCCCAAGCTCGTTAAGTAATTCACTTGGGCTAATTTAATTATGTCCGTTTTAAGAATTTTGTCGCAGCGGAATGCTCAGAAAATCATTTAGGAAGGTCAAACCATAGATTTAACCTAATTTGAAAGTCACCGGAAGAAAAACACATTTTGTTTCTGAAATAAAAATACTAACACCGTTCAAGTCTTAAGATTAATTAATAAGAAACGATTTTTAACCCCAATTTGTAAAAGTGAAAACAGACCAAGGTGGATTACTAGACTTTTACAGGCTTCATGCGAGTTCCAAAATTTATGGTAATTATACGAATCAAATATATACAGTAAATACTATTATACCGAAATTACTCAGGATTTTTTTAATGAGTTGAGTATCCTTTGACCACAGTCAAACATGTAGTTGACCAGAACTGCAGAAAATCAAATCTGCACCATTCTGTTTTATAAAAATTATATAAAATCACACATAACTCAAAATTGGATGAGGTTTGTCATTTTAGAAAGATCAAAGATAGATACAGATTTTCTCAGCAGACACTAAGGTCTAAAAACTAACTTATCATAGTTTTAAAATAGGATATTTATGAGATATTTAAAACAGTCGGATATTTTCTGGATTTAGCAATGCTACAAAGAATTATGTTAAAAATAAGTATACTACTTAGAAAATTCTATAATTTTCAGAAAATGTCCCTTAAAATGTTTTACATGTGCTTCAAAAAGAATCAAATCAAAACCTATTAAAAATTTAAAATGATAAACAGTCAACTCAACATCATACAATATTTTACAGCTTTGAATCTAAGAATAATTACATCATTGAACTAGAATTTATGCATAAACAACAAATTTAAAGTTCTAAAATTATTCTTTGGGCTTCACGTTCATCAACTCCTTATCATGAGTCAAATCTGGAATTTTTGTCATAATACGACGTGAGTTGTGACACTCAGTAGGCAAAGAAGCAACAAAACATTTTATGCAATATTTTTCAATTTCTTTTCAAAACAAGTTGCATGGTTAACACCACCACAAACATATGGAAACAACACATCCATATACATTAATAAATTCAATCAACATATAGAAACACCACATCCATATACAATAATTAATTCAATCAATCCGCTCGCCCAAGGGAGCAACATATGGAAACACCACATCCATAAACAATAATTAAATTCAATCAATCCGCTCGCCCAAGGGAGCCCCACGTGGGTTTAGGAAACAAAACCGTCCCCAAGGATATCTCGTATCCCAATAATACAACAATAAATTCAATCAATCCGCTCGCCCAAGGGAGCTCCACGTGGGTTTAGGAAACAACCACCATTTCCAAGGATATCTCGTATCCCGTCATAATTTGTTTTTAAGAATCAATCTATGGACCGCAGCCCAACCTTCATAATCATGCTCACAACATCGATTATCATTCACATATTATTGAAAACTTGCAAACATAACTTTAATTAAAAGAAACTTAAATAAAAAGAAGATTTTTGATTGTGTTGCGCCTACCTCAAACGCTAGCAATATTAACACGAATCCGAAATCTCCAATTAACGGATGCTAAAGGATCCTCTAACTATCTTGGTTATTTCATATAAAAATAACTTCAAGCCTATAATATATTTATTTTATTTTATTTTTGTTGTAACCTAAGCATTGATTAGAAGAAATGTTCTTCTTTTCTTTTCTTTTCTTTTCTTTTCTTTTTTTTTATTAGTAAAGTGGAGAGACTACTTGGCTATTTATAAGATACTAGAAGGATAGAGATTATAAATTAAGTAGGGGATAAAACTTAATCATTATAGATTAAGAATCCAAAGACTTTTTGTAAAAAAAAGAAATCGTACTCATTTATTGTTCAACTTTGTCAAAAAGAAAAAGAAAAGTAATATCACATGATTAAAGTCCAACCACTGTTCAACCATCATAATGTCCCCCTCCCCCACCTTGAAAGGAATTCATATTATTATATTCATGCTTAGAATCCAAGTAAAAATAAAATAAATAAATAAATTCATTATTTTATTTTATTTTAAAGGAATTTACATTATTATATTCGTGTTTAGAATCAAAAGGAATTTGAAGCATGCTTAGACTCTGACAGTCAAAAGTTGCCAACAATTTCGTGTTTGAATGTGGATACTATAAAAATCAACTTAGAAAATTCATTAAAAAGATTAATATTGTATAAGTTTCTTTCTTAAGAATATATTGGTGGAACAAACTTTTGTTGAGGTTAAGTTAAATTAATAAACTTCTGTTAAAGTTTAGGTTAACATATTAGATAATAATATTATTTAATATTCTTTTGGCTAAATGTGGTGGTAGACATAAGGCATAAATAAAGATAGGTGGGAAACATAATTACTAAAATTTTGATCATTACTTGTTGTTTGATATTTACAGTCAAACTTTTAATAAGACCCTAAATAATTACCAACTAATGACCTCGTGACACTTGGTACCAAAAACATATCCTAAACTCATCTGATGACAACCAATTGGGTCAAAATTAACTTTTGACTAGAAACTTTAACAATTCTTTTCTTCTTCTTCTTCTTTTTCTTTTAACTTAACAGAAATAATTCAAAATAAAGTAAAGGTAGTTGGGGACAAATTCAATAAAAAGGAGTGATTACCTCTTTTTACTTTACTTTTCTTCTTTATCTGTCCCTACATTTCCACTACTACACATAAGGCATGGGAAACACAATTATTAAAGTTATGATAATTATTTTCTTAAATACTTTTAACACAAAGTGGTGGACATCTTGATTACTACTCCCACCTAATTTCATAATTTTTGGAGTTATAAAAGTATTTTATTAGTATTATACGAAAAACAATGAAAGAACAAAAATAACATTTTGTTGAGCTGTAGAGTTTTGAGATTATCTCTTAACTCATGTGGTATATTGTTAAATCCTTTTAACACAAAGTGGTGGACATCTTGACTGTTACTCCCACCGAATTTCATGATTTTTTAGAGTTGTACAATTATTTTATTAGTATTATACGAAATAAAATGAAAGAACAAAAACTAATTGTTGAGATGTAGAGTTTTGTATTTCATGTTTGATAATGATTTCTCAATCCGATCATCTTAAAATTTCAGGGAAGTATTTCTAACATATGGATCTATATCATATCAAAATTTTACAGAAAACCAACGGTTCAAATGAAAGATAATGATTTTATACCATCCTTCAAAAATCTGGACAGACTGCATCATTTCACCAAATTATTCACGGTAAATCCATAATAATTCCAAATTTAACAAACTCAATGTACAATTAAAGATAACACATAGATATACAACTTTTATCAAGACATAAAATTGTTTTGATATCATCAAGATTACCTAAATACAGTCAAGAACAGACTCAGAGAAAATGAACAGAAATTTCAGAAATCAAGATCCAAGTTCATCAAACATTTAACGGTGAATCTTTGATGAAATATTCTCAAAATGTAACCATAGTTACCTAATCATGTTATCTAACAATTTCAAAAGCCTGATCATCAATTGGATGCATAAAACCGCATAGGTAAATTTCAGAAACCTAATGATGCAATATTAAAATCAAGTATAAACAAAAACATGAAGAGAAAGAGTTTCACCTTCTACCTCTCAATTGTTACAAACTCCTCTTGATTTTCTTTATCCTTATTCTCCAAAAATCTCTACCTCCATCTCCTTCTTTTTCTCCTAGCCTTTCTTTTCCAAATATCTCAAGCCTTTTGGTTTTCTAATTCTCTAAATTCTATCTCCAAAAAATCTAATCTAAAACTTATACTACTAACTTCTAATTTTTCCTTCTCATTTTCTATTTATTTTATTTACTTAATAAAATATATTAGGTGACTCTATTTCCACCCAACTCCTAGTCTTTCTAATTCAAACAACCCACCTAGACTAAGGCTAAGGCTAAGGAACAACAACCTAAGCACAAGGTTAACCAATCCGGGTATAACCCGACTCGAAACAGTAGCTAAAAATACAGGGTTGTAAGACTTGTTTTAATTTCATAGGTATTTATGTCATTTTATTAGAAAGGGTAAAATAGTCTTTTACCTTAGAATGGTATTTTGATAATTAAGGCCACGTGTAGTAACATGTGTCAGGTTACTACTTCTCAGGTAGCAACTTATCAGGTTGCTACTTCTCAGGTTGCAACTTCTCAGGTAGCTAAAAATGAACAGTAGCTAAAAATACATGGTATTACAATTTTCATCTTAAGATGCAATTTCTATACATGTAAGTTATAGACCAGGAAGATGCCACAATTTTTCATAGATAACGTTTCTATGAGGTAAAGTAATGATGGAAGAACATTACTTTACTTCGTTAGTCTGCCTGGTCTATACCTGTCTAGAAAATGCATGTTATGATGAAAATTACAGCCTGTATTTTCCATCGATGATCAGTGGTAAGCCTCACATTGCCGCTTTTCAAGAGCCGGTTATCGGAAACCTTATTTTATAACCAGGCCTAGAATTGGTGATCCTGGCAGAGAGGAAGGCCGCTCAATATACGCAAAACTCATGCATACTTTCCAGCAAGCGGTTGGATCCCATATATTGTTTGGATCTATTGCCAATTAATACACTTATTTATGAAAGGATTGAAACAATTCCTTTTCCTAGGATTTTACCACATTAAAAATAAGCAGAAAACGAAAACCTGAACTGAAATATGAAGAAAAGAATGTACATTATTCCAAAATATGGTAAAATTTGGACTGGACAATCTAGCAACAACTAGAGCCGATTCTACTATGACCCTAACTAGTCCAGTACCAATATTGGCCTTGTGATCAAGGCAGAACAGACGAATGGCAAGACACTAGGAGGCCTAGTATGATCCTATTCCTGTGCAAGTTTTTCCTTTGTGAAATCAAAAAATGTGACCCACTGCACCACTACTTGAGTGTCATTATATACCGCCCTAGATTTTTCTTAATTGACACAGATTCAAGATTGATGATCGGTGCAGGAAAAACAGACAAATCCAGATGAGCAAATCCAAAAAGATAGCTAAACAGAATTGCCAAGAGAAATTTATGGAAAACCTACATGAAACAATATCAATGTTAAGCTGGAGTTGAAAACCTAGCAACCACTAGAATTGAGTTTACTATGACCCTTACTAGTGAACGGTAATATACCAATATTGGCCTTGTGATCATGGCAGAAATGCGAGTAGAACGAGCGAAGGGCATGATACTAGGAGGCCAAGTATGATCATGCCCAAGTATTGCCTATGTGGAAATCAAAAACTGTGACCTAGATGCCAATATGGTGCAGATCTTCTATCTTGGGACTGAATTTTATGTGATTATTTCAGAGCAGGTGACATTTTCCGTAGACACCGATTCCTGACTAGTTATGATGCCAATACTATGCAGATCTTCTATCTTGGTTGTGGCATAAAGTTTTTATGTGATTATTTCAGAACAAGGTGACATTTTTTATTGACACAGATTCTTGACTAGTTATAATGCTCGGTGCAGGGAAGTAGACTAATTTAGATGACCAACTCAATTAGATGAAAAATGAATTTAAAAGATGAAAGATCCAAAAAACAACAAGAACACCGTTACAAATATTACGCTAGCATGGAGTTAATTAACTACAACAGTACAACACTAATATGAATTCCAGAGCTGTGATTTCTATGATGGGAATACACAGCTTTCTTGATGATACTTGTAATAGTCGCCATTTTTGATACAGAAGCAAGCTTTTCTCACAACTCTTACTCTCTACTGTTTCTTTCTTAGTTGTTTATGGATTTTAGAGAAATTTCGGCCAAACAATAAATTTGGGCTAAAACATTTTAGAAAGATAACCCGAAAATTTTGTCAAACTCACTGCAAAAGAGCGTAGAGACCCATAACAAAGACATTCTATAAAATTGATGTTGGACGCCAAATGTAAGAATAAGTTCAACATCTACCATTGGATCGTATGACCTTAACTACCCTGACTAGGGCGGAGTTTCATGTATGACAATGAAGACAACAAAACACAGATTCAAAGAAAAGGTATTGAGATTGTGATGAATGAAAATCAATAAACCAAAGAAAAGATCAGTAGATCTGTAAATCTTGAAGTGAAAACAAGATCAAAACACTTCAAATCTTATTGGATTGATACTGTAAAAAAGATCTGTAACACATTCGATGAACAGATCAAGAAATTTGAGAAGCAGGATCGAAAAAAGATAGGAGAAAACCCTAACCTACCCTGTCTGATACCACAACAACATTGCATCAATCACATGAAGTACTCATTGTTTCTTATAGAGAAGATAAAACAAACATTTACAGACACAACACATTATGTGTGTATTTATTACAGACTAATGTACTCCTGACCGACATATACACGCGAGACAGCTAGCATACGTGAATCGAATATACAGTTCAAAAGAACTTAACCTGCACTGCAACATTCCTTACCTTGCACCACTACATGAGTGTCATTATATACCACCCTAGAGTTTTCTTAATTGACACAGGTTCTAGATTGATTATTAGTGCAGGAAAAACAGACAAATCCAGATGAGCAAATCCAAAAAGATAGCTAAACAGAATTTCCAAGAGAAATTTATAGAAAACCTACATGAAACAATATCAATCAATGTTAAACTGGAGTTGACAACCTAGCAACCACTAGAAATGAGTTTACTATGACCCTTACTAGTGCACTGCCACTGTAATATACCAATATTGGTCTTGTGATCATGGAAGAAACGTGATTAGAACGAGCGAAGGGCGTGATACTAGAAGGCCAAGTATGCCGGTCCCGAGTCGGGACCAACGTGCTAAATTAATACTCCCTCCGTCCTATTTTAGATGAAGGGGAAGGGATTTTTTCAAGTACCAAATTACATGAAGGTTTTCATATTTACTCCATAAATCTTCCTGATTTTCCCATGATTTCGAATCATATACAAACATAAAATATAATATAATCTCAATTTCCCATATGAAATTTTTAAATAATCCACTAGATTCTAAATCCACACTAAAATCTAGGAATTAAAAACTTAAAATTTAAATATTTTAGAAGATATTAATAAGGGTGGATTTGGAAATTTTTTAATCTCTTTCTCTTTTCTTAATATGTGTGAAAACACCTACACCTTCATCTAAACTAGGACGGAGGGAGTAATTCGCTAAATTTGTAAAATAAATTATTGACAAAAAGGGGGAGAATTAATATATAGTTCACACTACAAATACATATGGTTTTTGGATCATTATGTAAGGGGGAGTGGTTTCTATGTGAGATGGAGGATTGACTAAGGGGGAGTGACATATCACCATAGTATTGTTGTTAAAGTTGTGATGCAATTGGACTTTGACGATGTGTAATGATACTATGACATTGTATAACAATGATTGGGAACTCTTGTTTTCTCGTTGTTATAGCTACGGATTTTCAACAACTATGATGCTAAACTTACAACCTTTGGGTTCATTGGAGTACTTGGAAGTGACGAAGATTTCGAGTAATGTTGAAGATTAAACATGTGGAATAGGAGCTACAAAGTTTATTTATATAATTTTTATATTCCATATCTATTTATAGTTTTGTTACTAAAATTGACAAAGGGGGAGATTGTTAGAGCATTGCTCGGTCGAACTCGCATGCGTTGCTATCTCAAGCATGTTTGTCAATGTTAGTGATCAAAACTAGAAGTCTTGATTTCTAGTCTACTATAGCTAAGGTCTCGGACTAGGATAGAAAGTGTAGTTGAGCTAAATAACTCCATGGAAATCATCATACAAGATGAAGGACTACTCAAGGAACTGGTGGATCTTCATCGACTAAAAGGTATGTGGAGACTTGAACTTATCTATCACTCAAAAGTATATTTATCTATTATCTTGAGACAAAAGTCGTTTTGCTATATAGACTTAGATTATACACATTTGGTATTTCGAGCCGAGTATACCTCACCTATCTATTTCTCGAAATATGTGTTGGTAAAGCTTTCGCTTTAGCCATGTTCATCTTTACCTAGTGACGAAAGTCATGTTAAGTTTCAATCACTTTGAAAATTGCTCTGAAGAAAAATGGTTTGTGAATAACAGTTATATAACGTCCTCTAAGAATGATTCAATGATTGAAATGAGAGTTTAGACTATATAACCATTGGAGGCTATAAGCATTGTTGTGGAAACACATATATGTATAAGTCCTTATTGCTTGAACCAAAGTTTGAGAACTTTGCTGATCAAGTGAAAACGGAGAAGTGCATGAACTAAGCCCGCGAACTCAGTCCGCCAACCCAGTCCGCGAAATGACAAAGTTGTCAAACCCGAGAATTTCTGCTGGAGTTTGTGAACTCCATCTGGGAACTTAAGTCCGTGAACCCAGTCCGCGAACTTGAGTAGGTTATGTCTAAAAACGATGTTTGTGAATTTATCTTTATAAACTAAGGAATGCTATTGCAAACCTTGGCTATATAGTTCATGAACCGATTCCAGTGAATCAAATCGTTTTTGCTTCAATTGTGTCTTGTGTAGTACATGAGATTTCCTTGTAATTGAACTACTCTCTAACTAGTTTATTAGAGTCATTTGAAATAGTTTTGGTGAAGAAGAATATGGTTGATATGAAAGTTACCATATGGCTAACAATTTGGTTAACTATTGTTGAATCAACTAATGTACAAGTTTGGGTACAGTTTCGCAAGCCTACAAACATGCATTTCATTTGTGTATAACAAGCTATGTTTTCGATCTAACGGTTGATAAATATTAGCTTGAATCTAATCAGGTTTTCATCTAACGATGAATATTGAATGCTTTGTTACCAAGCTAACATTGATTGCGAATCCTGATTTGAAAGACTATATAAGGGAGAACTCTATCAACTGGGAAACCTCATCCCCACACATTCTGTGATACTAGTTGTGCTAAGCTAGAGTCGATTCTCTCTAACCTTTGGTTTCTTCTTATAAAAATTAATTTAACAAAATGACTTAACTGTTGGTTAATAAAAATTAAAAAGTAATAAAAATCTCATCAGAAGCGTTTGGATTATTGACAGTCACTTGAACTGTGATTTAATCTCCTCACCCCTGAGGTTTTAATATTTTTTTGCAGCGCAAGAAGTAGTTTTCTCATAAATATCTTAGAGGTTTTACCATTTTAGGGTTTTAGAAGATAATTTGTAGTACTTCTAATGAATTATTCTGAGTTTCTTGCTCTAACACATCCTGGGCCCATATGTATATTGTATTGGGCCCAAAGGAATTTCTACTCTCTTTTTTTGGTACCCAAAAACTTCGAGCAAAAGAAAGGAAGGTTGTTTTTAGGCATACAGAAATCTTTTAGGGCATATAAAACAATAGTCCCATCTTGGGTTATCTTATAAGGGGCATCCCTTGGGTAGTTCAATTACCCATATACCCTCTAACCGTTTTAATTACTAATCTACCCTTAATATAAAAACCTAAAATCAGTTTTAAGAAAATCAAAATCAGTTTCTATATAACTTCTTGATCTTCTCTAGCCGAACCCTTCTTCTCCTTCGAGAGATTTTTTTTTTCATCGCCGTGATTAATCGTCGATTTACGAAAATAATTAAGTTCCATAGGATAAGAAAGTAAGTTCTACAAACCCAATCTCTTATTTGATGTTTTTAATCGATTCAATAGGGTTAATTCCATAAAACTTAGGTTTTTAAACGATTTCAGATCTAGGTTTGGCGCATAATTTAGGTGTGTATTGAGCCGAACCTAGGTTCGGCTCATAATGTTGTTTTTCTTTAAGCTGAATTGTTCTTCAAATTTTCAGCCTGAAAGTGTATATGAACATTTCGGCTTGAAATAGTATACCAAGTATACGCCGAACCTAGTCAAAGTTATGATTTTCAGTATAGGTTCGGCTTGTTATAGAATATTGAATTTAAGCCGAACCATGCTCTGTTAGTTTGAAAAATAAACTAGGTGTAGGTTCGGCTCATATTGTGTTTTACGGGTTACCCGAACCCTTGACTTAATATGTTCGTCTTGTTATCAATTTTCATTATAAGCCGAACTGGGGTCTAGAAAGTGGGTTCGTCTCATATTGTGTTTTACGGGTTAGCCGAATTGTTCATTAGTTGTCAATATCCAGGTGGGTTCGGCTGATAAATTAAGCCGAATATATTCCAGACTCGCCGAACCTTAGTGAAAAAACACAAAAAAATTATGATTTTAAGCTAAAAAAGTGAGATTAAACATAAGATAGAAGTTCATGTGTATTAGAAGCATTGGGTTCCTCATATATGTATTCATCATCCGGATTTGGCTCATAAAAAGCATCACCTTGAGTTTGAGTTTGTGCTTGAGTTTGAGTTTGTTCTTGAGTTTGAGTTTGTGTAAAATCATTCTCATAATCTAAGAAATCAGCCATTTGGGAATCATTGTTGTAGTTGATGTGTATTTTCCTAGGTTTTTTAGATGAATAATGACCCTCCTCCAAGGTAGTTAATATCGTGTATCGGTATCGTATCGGTCGGGTCCTATACACCTATACAAATGATAATATCTGTTTTTATAGGCGATACATCATTAGGATTTTTTTAATATTTATTATTTATCAAACAAAAAAATATATGAATATAACCATAATAGAAAATAATAATTGTAGTAAACATACTTCAACCTTACAAAATAAAAGGTGGTTAATTAGAGGCTTATTTATCAACAACGAAACCAAACATTGAATTATGTTAGCCCATTAACATCACATTTACAGTAATTACATCCACCATAATCATATATGAAGTTACCAAAATTAGTGGGTTACTTTCTTGAACTAAAAGTTCAAGAAATCATAATCAAAATACAAAATACATTAGTGATATATCATTGTACAAGTGAAACCTATATTATCAGTGTACAAGTGAAATCGATATATCGGTCCGTACAGGACGATACACGCGTTTTTATCGTTTCTCCTTCGTATCGCCGATATTTTCAATATCGTATAGATTTTTTCCTATATCCTATAAAAACCTTTAATATCGGCCTACACAACCGATATTGACTACCTTGCCCTCCTCATCCTCCATTGAATCAAGAATATATTTTTTTCCCCAATTTTTTTTATCTACCCAAAACTTTATAATTCTGAAAAATTATCTTAATCACTAAACAAAAGTTTTAATCACTAATCCAAATTACTAACACTAATACATAAAGGGCAGATTTGCAATTACAATTCTTTTTGGTTAAGGGGCCTTCTGATTTTGTTATTTGACACCCCTTTTTGTCTTTATTGAGTATGCCTAGAAAGTTTTATGTATGCCTAAAAACAATCTTCAAAGAAAGAAAATGATCACGACGCGTCGACGTCCATCTGATAGATCAATCATTCAATGAATAAAAAGCCTGGTTTAATTGGGGGCCCAAAAAACAATTAGGGGTCTCATACTATAGGACAAAAAAGGTCACACAAACCTAAATTTGGTTACCTCTTATCCCAAATATTTTTAATGGCTAAATTACCCCTAAGTGATTAGTTTTAATAATTAGTTAAGTGAAGTTAATTAGTTGGTTAGGGTAAAATCAGATTTAAGAATTAAAATTTGGGGAAAAAGAAAAGTTGTGTTTTTGTGAGTTGAGAAGAAGAAGAGGAGTTTTTGGGGGGGAAACTTTGGATTTTTAGAAATGAGTTATTTAAGCGGAGGAAATGATGTTGGTGAAGGTTCAAATAACAAATATGGTTTTGTTGATGGTAAGATTATCTTATATTCTCCTATGGATTGGATATATGTCACAACACAGAGCAAGAGTCGTCAATGTCGAGGGGTGTATACCCTAACGACTCTACAGGGTCATCAATGTATTGACACCAAAAATGACGACTCAAACCTGCAACTTTTCCAGGTTATGAAAAATTGTTAGGGTAATATGATATACCCTGACGACTCTACAGGGTCGTCAATGTATTGACACCAAAAATGACGACTCAAACCTACAACTTTTTCCAGGTTATGAAAAATCATTAGGGTAATATGATATACACTGACGACTTTTAGTAGCTTGGGTCAGGAGTCGTTATTTTGTGTTTATACCAACACGACTCTGAAATTTTTGAGACAGAGAAATTGTTTGTTTTTCACCTAGGATCGTTGATGTTTAAAAAAGGGTCGGTCATATATGTCTATATTAAGTTAACGACTCTAATCTAGGACAAAAAATATGGAAAACCAGAAATAGGGTCGTTATCTTCCTCATCATATAGACTAACGATTTTTTTATGGTCCTACATGCATATGAAAAATTGTTAGGGTTTAGGCTTGTCGGATTAACGACCCTCTTACTGAAACAGAAAATTTTCGGGTGAATATTTCTTTTCTTTTTTGGAGTTGCTAATGGAGGAGAAGAGAGTGAGAAGGGAGGGAGTCTAATTTCTTTGTTTAAAAATAGAAATGAATCGGGGCTTGGGTTAATAGGTTTTTAAGTAGTAAGGGTAAAATGGTATTTTCACCGCCTTTTGGAATCCCTAAACATTTTGGTGTGGGTATAAATTGGTCAGGGCCCCTAATTGTTTTCAGGGACCCCCAATATATTTTTTTTTGATAAAATAAAGAAATTTTATTGCTCAAGGTGGTGTATAGTTGCAGTCCAAATCAAGTAGACTGCAAATATCAGCCGAGAAATTGTTTAGAACATAGATATTGGCAGCTGATTCTCTTACAGTTTTAGCAACTGCATCAGCCACTTGATTGTATTTTCTACTAACAAAAGAAAAATAACATTGTTGAAATTTTGAACTAAGGTACTTTATTTCTTTAAGTAAATTTCTGTTTTCCCATTGAATGAGTAGAGCATTCTCCTGGATAGATTGTATGACCAACTTCGCACCTGCTTCTATGTGGATTTTGGAGAGCTTTTTTTTTCCTGCGCCCATTTCAAAGCCTGACGAATAGCCATGCATTCCCCAGTTTCTGGTCCTAAAATTCCATCCGAGTAGAATCCTTTGATCCCTTCACAACCACCTGAAGAAGAGCGCAGAACAATACCAGTTCCAAGTGTATTAGTATCATAATCGAAAGAGGCATCAACATTGAATTTTAGAACATTTTCAGTCGGAGGCTTCCAATTAGAAGGGAAATTATGCAGGGAGTTACATGAGTATGCATCAGAAATATGTAAATGAGAATGAGAGTTAAGATGATAGTAAATTATATGCATGGAGTTAAGTGGGGCCCCCAATTAAACGAGGATAAAAAGCCTTGTTATTCATGGGTTCATATATTTAGTTGTAGTTCAATTTATGATGATCCAAGCAAATAGATACGATTTGTGCAAAGATATTCCTTACAATGAACAAAAACTTAACAGAAAAACAGCACAAGCCCGAGCCGTCATGGCAACAGCATGTTCTAATACATATAGAGAACCGGGTCACATCACGGCTCTCTTTTTCTTTTTTTCCTGTACAAATTCGATTTCCTGCTCATCATGGACGCGGACTCGGACGTCCTGGACCTGTTGACGGTCCTGGACGTGGGTTGTCTTGAACTCTACCCAGAATACCAGGAGAAACTCTGCGGAGAAAAGTACATACATTAGTACATTACGATACAGAAAACATGTTTCTGATGTAGTAGATTAGCAGCTTAATTACACACCAGACGAAAGAGACTTGAGATAAGAGGAGGATCAAGCATAACAGACGAAACAACTGCGAGGAAAACATCCTCATTCCGTTTCAAAGTAGTTAGAAGATGGAATCATTAGATGTGTCTCTCTTTTCGTTTTAACATATTGTTAATGACTCCAAATTCAATAACAATGTACAGAAATATGCATATTTTTTGAGTTGCCAATACTGTATTTGAAACTTTCTACGTATAGTAGACTGAGTCTTATAGCGTAGGAACACAGGATTCACAGCGTGTGAAAAATCAATGGAAAAAACTAATTAACATAGTCAAATGGATAAATCAACTACTCCATGAAGTGTGAACCACTAAAAACATGCATTTGACCAGATTCACCAAATAAACATGTTAAGGGGACGAAAAAAATCGAATGGGTCATTATATCTCCACATTTTAGCATGCATCACAAGAATAAGGGTCATTTCATTTCAGGGGAAGCAGCTTTCACAGGTTAAGATATGAGGTAGACTTTGTTGTTTCCTTGGAGAAAAAAGAAAAAAACTGAAAAGAAAACTAGTTGAAACCATAAGTAACACAAAATCAGTAACTCAAACCAAATAAAACCACAACACTCAAAATATTTTTTGTTTACTCAGTGAAGTTACTAGTTACTACTACACCAAATATATCTGTAAACTAAAATGCCATGAAAATATCCCAAAAGTGAGCGCACAGTAGTCAGTGTTCAAGACTTACTTGGCAACGAAACCCTTCAAGTCATTCAACCAATTCAAGTATTCCCTACCGTCTTTGTTGATCATATACTCATGTAAGAAGTTGGTGGTCTTGGGTTTGATCCCTCTGATCTCCAGATACTTATGGAAAGCTTTCTGCAGGTTCACATCCAGTTCCCTGTAAAACAAAACACCATAAAAATCAACATTACAAAACATGAAAACCTCAACTGAAGAGATCATTCAATCAGCTCAGAAGCAGTACTTACATAAAGTCAGGTCCTTCATAAGGAATCAACTCTTCGGAAGCATTTGGTTGCTTCACAGTCATACTGTCAATCGAAATCTCATCTGGATATGCCATAACACTGAACTCCAACATTGGTCCGCTTCCTTTGGAGAAACTTACAACCAATGGAACACTAGACTGAGGACTACTCACACCACCGTCAGCTTGGCCATCATCATGATCAACCTCTCCATCCTCACCAGTAACAAGATTATTCATGTGAACTCCTCACCTTGATATTCTCGGGTTAATGTTATAGTTTTCTCTCCTGGCGTATCTTCAATCTTAAAAGGAAACCCACCTGGTGCCTCCACAACCTAGAAAAAGAAAAAGAAGAAGAAAAAAATTGTTTACAGCATTTTGTCAAACAGATATGGTGCATTGTTTAGTTTATTGCAAGGAAACAAACCTCGTGATCATCAGATTCGAGAGCACATTGTATTTCATCATCAAGGCAACCCAGAAGGTTTTCATCAGAACTAAGTCTCTTCTTAGCTTGAGAAGAGAAATTAAGTGTTGGAATTGAAGTTCTTGGCAATATCTGTCTACAAAGATTAGCACCGCTGCTGCTGATACAGTTCTTCAAAGGGATAGTGAAAATGGAAGAGCTGTAATGAACTGTTCTATTTGCTAGTGGCATACACTTTTAATGAATGAAAAAGGCACTGCAAAGCACCACCAGATGAGAGGTAAAACAATGACACCCCTCGCAACCTGCGGTTTTCCAGAGCTGGTCAGTCACCTGAAACTTTCCTTTGTAACCAGGACTAGAATTGTTGATCCTGGGGATATGCCGAACTCTGGCATATTTTCCAGGACCCATATACAAGTGCCAAATAAAAACACGTTCACGCTTATTTACGAAAGGGACGAAACAATGCTTCAAGTTGTTCATAGGATTTACTACTTCGAAAATAAAAAAAACTGAACTGAAGCCGCAAGGAAAGAATGTACACTATTGCAAAATATTTTAAAGAATTCAAAATTTTGGTCTACAAACACACCGAATTCTCTACGCCTCAAATATTAATCTTAATCCTATGAATTCGACAATTGAACCATGTCCAATGTTATTTTAAGCTCAAGGGAACAACAGTTCACAGTATTGACCAAAAACTAACACACTTACAGAAAGTGGTTCTTCAATCTGGCGTAACTATAAGATCTCACTCTAAGAGCAAAACAGTCTATGGTTTCAGTCGTGGTTGGCATAAAAGTTAAGCTTTCAACGTGTATCAGCTCGAGGCCTCCAAAGTCCTAGCCTGTATTTGTGGGTGTACTTCAAGATCAACTTTCTCTGTGTACAAAAAAAAAAAACACGCTTCAGAATAAGGTAGAAAGAGAGAACCTGGTCATTTACAGAAAACAATAGGCACTCTACATTCTCTGGAAAAAGATATTATACAAAAATGATGTTGGATGCCAATAAAAGTATAAGTTCAAGATGTACCGTTACGTTTGTATGACCTTAACAACCCTGACTAATGGGCAGAGTTCTATGTGGTTACCAGCAACAGGAAGCATTTTCTTAATTGAAACGTGTTCTGGACTGATGATTGGTGCATGAAAGTAGACTAATCCAGATGACCAAATCCAAAAAGATAGCTAAACAGAACTGGTAACAGTAATTTATGAAAAAACTACACCAACTTGTGGCAACATCAATGTTAAGCTGGAGTTGACAACCTAGCAACCAGAGTTGAGTTTACTATGAACCTTAACTAGTGCGGGGTCATGTACCAATATGGGCCCCGTGATCATGGCAGCTATTTGCTAATGGGATTAATGAAGATGGAAGAGCTGTAATTTTCATCATTAGATGCATTTTCTAGACAGGTAAGTTATAGGCCATAACTTTTGATAGACAACGTTTCTATGAAGTAAAAGTAATGATGGAAGAACATTACGTTACTTCATTAATCTGCCAGGTCTATAACTTACCTGTCTAGACTAGAGCATCATTACTTTACTTCATAGACAGCTTTCTCTGAAGTAAAGTAATGATGCTCTAGTCTAGACAGGTAAGTTATAGACCTGGCATGAAGTAAAGTGAGAAAGATTAATGAAGATTAGTGAAAAACACAAGTGCTTCAAAGGGTTGGTGAAGATGGAAGAGCTGTAATTTCCGTGATGAACTGCTCTATTGTTTGGAGCTAGTGGCTATAAAATAAAATTAATATACTTATTTATGGAGCTAGTGGCAATTAATACGCTTATTTATGAAAGGGGTGAAACAATTCTTTTTCCTAGGATTTTACCACATTAAAAATAAGCAGAAAACGAAAAACTGAACTGAAATATGAAGAAAAGAACATCCATTATTCCAAAATATGACCAACTCAATTAGATAGAAAATGAATTTAAAAGATGAAAGCTCCAGAAAAAACAACAAGAACACCGTTACAAATATTAAGCTAGCATGGAGTTAATTAACTACAACACTAATATGAATTCCAGAGCTGTGATTTCTACGATGGGAATACACAGCTTTCTTGATGATACTTGTAAAAGTCGTCATTTTCGATACAGAAGCAAGCTTATCTCACAACTCTTACTCTCTACTGTTCCTTTCTTAGTTATTTATGGATTTTAGAGAAACTTCGGCCCAACAAGAAATTTGGCCTAAAACATTTTAGAAAGATAACCTGCAAAAAAAAAAAAAAAACTCTTTGCAAAACAGCGTAGAGACCCGTAACAAAGATATTCTAGAAAATTGATGTTGGATGCCAAATGTAAGAATAGTTCAACATCTACCGTAGGATTGTATGACCTAAACTACCCTGACTCTAGGGTGGAGTTTCATGTAATTACCAGCAACAAGGAAGCATTTTCTTAATTGACACAGCTTCTAGATTAATGATCGGTGCAGGAAAAACAGACAAATCCAGATGAGCAAATCCAAAAAGATAGCTAAACAGAATTGGTAAGAGTAATTTATGGAAAAACTACATGCACGAATATCAATGTTAAGCTGGAGTTGACAACCTAGAAACCACTAGAAGTGAGTTTACTATGACCCTAACTAGTGCACGGAAATATACCAATATTGGCCTTGTGATCATGGATGAAATGTGAGTAGAACGAGCGAAGGGCATGATACTAGAAGGCCAACTATGATCCTGCCCAAGTATTGCCTTTGTGATAATCAAAAACTGTGACCTAGATGCCAATATGGTGCAGATCTTCTATCTTGGTAGTGGGGTGAAGTTTTATGTGATTATTTCAGAACAAGGTGACATTTTCCGTAGACACCGATTCTTGACTAGTTACCATGCTAGGTGCAGGGAAGTAGACTAATTTAGATGACCAACTCAATAGATGAAAAAAAAAAATTAAACGATTATAGCTCCAAAAAATACCAAGAACACCATTACAAACAATAAGCTACACAAGCTAGCATGAAACCATAGTCAAGCTTACTACAACCCTTATATGAATTCCAGAGCTGTAATTTCAGCTCTCTTGATGATTCTATTAAAAGTCGCCATTTTTGATATAGAAACAAGCTTTTCTCACAACTCTTGCTTTCTACTGCTTCTTTCTTAGTTGTTTAGGAATTTCAGAGAAACTTCTGCCAATAAAAAACTTGGGATAAAACATTTTCTAGCTTCTTTTTTTTTTCTTTTTCATAAAAAAAGAATTATTTTAACTTTGATGCTTAATCTGTAAGATTATTGCCTAATACATACATGCTTAAGCACACTTGCCTAGAAAACATCTCTAACAAATTGAAAACTCATCGACATACAAAGTACTTCTACTGAATAGAAAAGATACTGCCGTAATTTTCTGCCAGCTTCTCCACATATTATGCACTGGTACCTAAATATTGGCCCTGTGATAGTAGTAGAAACCTGCATAGAACAGGCATAAGAGGCCAAGTATGCTCCTATGCAAGTATTGCCTTTGTGATAATCGAGAAATGTGATCCACTATAAATCCAGTTATTATCCTATAAGATATTGTGTAGATCTTGTATCTTGCTGTTGGGTAAAGTTTTATGTGATTACTTGGAGCAAGGTGACATTTTCTATTGAAATCTAAATCAACATTGTGAAAACCCGGAAATGTGTTTGTCTCCATTAGTATGATAAATCACGTACTTAAATTGGTTTAGCAAACAAAAATTTTCTTTACATTTGAATTAAGGGAGCATGTGCCCCCACTTCAGGTTTTAACATTTCATTACATTAAAGCATGAACTACATTCAGAGTTCACCTACAACAACCCTTATATGAACACCAGAGACCAGTTTATGTTCAAGAACCGATTATAGCTTTCCTTGGTGATCATGATAGAAACATGAAAACGAAAGGCTAAGAGCAATGGCACCAAGAGGGTAAGTTTGATCCTACATTGAAATCTAAATCAACATTGTGATAACAAGGAAACGTGTTTGTCTAGATTAGTATGATAAATCACATACTTGAATAGTTGAATTGGCTAATCAAATAAGAACATCTATGCATTTGAACTGGAGGGGTCATGTGCCCCCACTCCAAGATTTGACATTTCAATAAGCTAGAAAGGAAGTTGGAGAAATTTACTTACATGTTTGACAGGGATACCAAGTTTCTTAAGGCTGAGAGTCCTTGTAACAAGTAATTTGTGGAAATCACCAATCTCTGTTTCAAGTTTAGCAACATGTGTTTCAACTCCTTTACCAATTCCATTCAAAAACTCCACTATTCCAACTTTCTCTACCAAAACAAAATCAATAATCAGCATTTGAAAAAACCCTAATTAAATGATAAACCACAAAATGAATTACAAAACTTACCAACGTACTGAGGAGATTTGGAGAAAAATCTTGTTGATGAGATTTGGGTTTGATTTGAAATCCTTGCCCTAGAAAGATTACTGGTAGTATCAGTGATAGTGTTCTTCAAAGGGGTACTGAAGATGGCAGAGCTGTAATTTATATGATGATTTGCTAGCGGGATTGATGAAGATGCAGCTTTCTTGATGAATCTACTCAAAGTAGTCGCCATTTTTGATACAGAACAAGCTTTTCTCAGTCACAACTCTCTCTGCTGCTATCTTTGTTGCCGTTTAGGGATTTTGAAGAAATTTGGGCCCAATAAGAAATTTGGGCTAAAATCCTTTTTGTTGTTTTGATCCGTTAAGATCCGCTAAGATCCAATAAGAAAATTTGAGAATTTAAATATTATTATAGAAGAGAAGTTACATAGTAGGCAAGCGAGCAACAAGTCATAAAGCACTTTTTAGCCCTTTTTTAATAAAGAAAACATATCCTATTAAAAATAAAATCTCGTGAACCATGAGTCATGACATTGTTGTGCATGACTTTCTGACCCTCTTGAGTAGTCCAACCGCTATGGAGCCAAATAACCAAAAGTATCAAAAGCGAAGGGGACGAAAGCATGCCCATTGTCAACACACGATTTCTCATGCTTCGATATCTTACCCGAGGCACCTTTAGCGCCGCTTGCCTAGACTGTAAAGGTGCCATGTCCAATGCCTACCAAAGGAGATACCCCAGGTGAGGTCGACACATGTGTGTTTCCCATTAGCCCATCCAAAAATAAGAACATCTGCTGGTCTTAGTGTCGATCTCCCTTCAAGTGGGTCTGTCAGGAAATTCACAGGTGCTTCTTTCTTTGCCGAAATGCCAGCCCTCCACAGTATATCATACAAGATATCACGCACATGATCATGTCTATATTTAAAACCAGGGTCTACTTTACAATGAACTGCATGTTCACCGTACGAGTCCAAGCATCCTGTGATGCAAGCAGGGCAGCGAGAATCAGAGGGATAAAGCGGGATCATTAACCTGTATTTGAGGATAGAACGGTACTCCAAAGGAGACATCTTCTGTCTAAGCCCCTCAATCGGAATAGGCAGAAGAAAATCTTGGGCATGTGATGCTTGCAAACACCCAAAAACCGCTTTCTGTCTCTCCGTTAGCATGTAACCTCTATCAATGTCCTTAACCACTTTACCAAAAAGAGCACTCGCCAGGATGCTTTGTGCTTTAGGGGGGGCGTTGTCTTTATTGGTGAAGTTGTTAAGATCAAAATCAGGAAGAGTCACTTGTAACGTTTCCAAAGCCTTATGAAAATTGTCATCCATACCTTCCACACCACTGCTCCTCAATATGTGATCCTGTAACCTCCAAGATTGCACACGCGAAGCCAAGAAAACATATTCAGACGCCTCCCTAGCAGTGTAAAGGCCAAGACCTCCGTATCTGATAGATAGAGTAGATAGTCTCCACTGCAGCTATCCAAAGAACGGCCCCCCACCAATCACAATTCCTTCCACCACTTCTCGCAAGCCTCTATCAAATATATCTACCGCCTCCATAATATAGTCTGGGTGACAAATACGAAGCCCAAAAAGCAGCTTGGAGATACCCATACATGATCGTAAAAGCAGCAATTCACTTTGAGGATCGTGGATCTTGGATAAAATCTGCATCAAATCCACTGATTTTTTAGCCCTCTTAATGGCAAGGCTCTTCACAAAACCATCGTCGAGGCTAACTGCACCACCTAATAGTTTGACTCCCTGATCTGGTCTTGAGATTTCGACAGGAAACATTCCATCACTTATCCTTCGTCCATCACAAGAATGCCAAAATATTTCAGTTTTCTTAATATTTAATATAAGTCCAAGCGTAGGCCCTTCTGTTTTGGCAATAGTGAGTGCATTTGCCACTTCTTCGGTGTCGCCAATAACAGTGCCATCATTAAGATACCAGGCATGTAGAGATAATATGCATTGCTCATTTATCTTAGCTATAAGCTGATGAAGTACCAGAGCAAATAACAAAGGACCTAAAGGGTCACCTTGTTGTACTCCTGTAGATGAGTAGATAAAATAGTCCCCCACATATAGACGCGCAGGTTGACCATACAAGTATTCTACCCAAGGCGATATAGATGGACAAAGCTTACGTACCTCAGAAAGCATAGCTGTTCGGTCAACTAGGTTAAAAGCATTGGTGAAGTCGACAGTTAGCATAGAGAGGCTAGCGTCTACATGATGTTTACTGACAAACCTATTCACAGCATGTAAGATTGCCTCAGCACCACCTGAAACACCTACTCCAAACTGAAAATCCTGTAGATACGCTGCCATGTCCTTGCCAACCCCTTTCATTGCCGCTTTGGACACCAGTCGACGCCAAATTTTCCCAACAACAATGGGACGGATGCTGTTATCCGGTTTAAGGAGGGGTGTTAAGGGAGCCGATGCAATGAACTCCGCTAGGTTAAAAAGGCATCTCCCACCAAGCCAAAGATTAACAACCCTAGTTATGGCCGTGACCATATCAGCAGCAACATGTGATCTTTCCCCACAGAAAGCATCCCACAAATTTGTATTAAAAATTAATTAGATTCCTACAATAATTAAAAATATCTTTAAGACCAAAATATCATGGATTAATATCTTAAGCTTCTTTCTTCTTCTTCTCTTTTTTCTAGTACTAGACAAATACATTTGTCCACCACTATCATCTTTAGTTTTTGTCACTTACCCTTACTTTTTCATAAATACTTTTCTCTTTACCAGTTTCTCTTTTACTTTCCCAAATACACTAACCAGTCAACTTCTTGGAACATCAAACAAGGTCCCAAAACCCTAGGTTTGTTCAAAATTCAAATACCCTCTCTCTTTCTGAATCTCTCTGAAAAATTCCATTACTTTAATTAATACTTCAAAAGAATTCTAAACAAAGACTCAACCCTTTGTTCTTCTTAACAAACATCTGAAGAAAAATCTGTTCAAAATCTGTTTGAATTGAAGAAATTACTGTCTTCATTCATGGCTGGGATTCTGAAATCTGAGAAGGGTTTCTTCTGAAAAAGGGAAGAAGTGGCCCTTGTTGCTGTTTTGAGTAAAGGGATATGAAGAAATTGATTGGGAGCCCTGGGACATTGAGTGGGTTATTACTGAGAATTGGGCAGTGTTCGTTTGCTGCTGCTTCAATTGCTGCAATGGCTTCTGCCTTTGGATTCTCCAACTACACTGCTTTCTGGTATGAAATCTCAACATTTTCTTGCACTAATTTTGGTACTTTGTTAGCAGAAAATCTCCCAACATTGTAATTGTGGTAGTTTCTTTCAGTTGCTCACTGATTGCCTTCTGATTTTAATAATTTGTTCTGTTAATTGCATTTGTAAACCTAGAGGAAAGGGTATTCTAATCAGGGTTTGCAAATTGCGTGATTGATCTTCTAATTTTGATTTCTAAGGTGGTGGTATCATGAATTCAATTGTTTTTGTAAATTCGGCTGATATTTGTCTGTTGTTGCATTCAGCTATTTGATTGCTTCAATGGGACTTCAAGTATTGTGGAGTTTAGGACTCGCATTTCTTGATGTGTATGCTATAAAGATAAAGAGGGACCTTCATAACCCTGTCTTAATCAGCCTTTTCGTTGTTGGGGATTGGGTAAGTACAATTTTATCTTCTTCTCCGCCGTACATTCGAGTATTTTGTCTTGTTTCCTGGTATTCCATACATCAAGTATCATCACAGAGTATTACTCGAAGAACCTTGTTTAGTTTGTAGCATAATCGATAGTGGCATATCGCGTTCAAATCGTATGATACAATGCCATTCTCAAATCATATCAATCTTTTAAGTAGTTAACTTTTGTTGTGAGAGTAGGTAGTTGCCTATGAGAATAAAAGAATTTGAAGTGTATTATGAGATACCCGTGATCACTTCAAGGCTGGGTTACGCGGATACTTCTAGGGGGTCCCTGTATTGAGTGTCCGTACGTATGGACACAGCCGCATACTCAATTGAAAAGTGATTGTGGCCTATCTATAAGGGAAGGTTAGAATAAAAAACATGTGTATGTCAGCAAACAAATACATTTTGTGTGGTTGTCTCGTTTACATTGCTACAAATCTTTAGAAATTGACGGCATTTTTATGTATAGTGATGTGTCCCCATATCATGGTTTCTTAGAATTGCCGTATTGGAGACACGGAGACGTCTACGTATCGGACACTCGTGGCCGTATGTGTGCAACCCAGCTTCAAGGGTTATTTTTATGTATCTTTTATTGAGTTGCTAAGTTTACGGAGTTTCAGTGTTGAAGCTGAAATCATAGAAAATGCACATCTTTAAGGCGCATCTCCTACTTGTTGGCAGGGGGCACATTAACTTGGCATATGTGTCCTTGAGTATACTGACTCTCTAGTACTGAATCTTCATTGACATACTTGTAAAAGATTTAGAACCTAATCGGCTATTGCATTTTGGTCTACTAGAAGGGACGCCAAACAATTACACAATGTTATGATAGCAGTCTGTCACTACAACTTCTTTAGTTTTCGTGATTGAGCTTATGCAGTTTATCCCTTGATCACCTGGCATTAAGAATATTAAAGCTGAGATTGTTGCCGACTTTGGATTATATGGTATCGTTTGTGCTGGTTTTGTTAGTTAAACTGTAGAGAGTCCTTGTAAGAGTTATTATGCTGAAAATAATTTTTGAATTGGCAGGTAACTGCGACACTGTCACTTGCAGCTGCATGTTCTTCAGCCGGGGTTGCTGTTCTGTATACAAAAGACATGGGCTTCTGCAAGTCACTACCTCACCACCCATGCAGCAGGTTCCAAATCTCCATAGCTCTGGGTTTCATCACTTGGTTCCTCATCTTTATATCATCTCTTGTAACGTTTTGGCTCTTGGCGTCTGCTTGAACCGCCTTTCCCGACACATACATCTGCGCCTGTTCTCCTCACACAAACACACACACTAATGCATACTGCTGTCATGTAAAATTTTGGTGTACGTACCATAAGGTCCATAACCTTGTTTTTAGTTGGTAACCAAATTGTCTGTCACTTGGAATGTGTTTTTTCCCCTTGTATTTACTAGAAGCAGGAGCTCATCCTTGTAACCAAATCCTCTTAGGACCACCATAATTTTACTGAACAATTCTCTTTTGCACTTACACACTTCCATCATCATTTTTCTCAACAGAAATGATAAATTTGTGCTTTAACTTATTCTTTGTTTCGCTTTCTTTCTTTGATAGTCTGCAATTGAATCCAAACTGTTCAACTTGTTTAAGGAAGAGTCAGGTGTGTGTCTCCTCCTGCTCTCTCCAGAATCACTAGAGTGGAGTGGGCAGAGATGGCAACAGAATTTCTTGGAATTACGCCTTTATGGTGCTTTTTTGTTTGCATTATGGTCTTGAAAGTTCCCACAGGATGAATGTCTTTTGTCAGGGGGCCATGAACCCTTTTTTTTTTTTTTTTTTTTTTTTTCAGAAGTAATATAAGAACAGGATAAGCAACACACTTGATGATGGGCACTTCAAAGGAGCCTCAACTACTATTCATAGTAAGATAAGATTCAAGGTGTGTCACATCCATGGCTGCAGATATAAAGAGAGGAGTCTCTGTGGTCCTCATGGTTACAACATTTCTCATGATGCAAGTTAAGCAGCAGTACCCACCAGATTAAAAAACAAAATCTTATTAGATCTTAGAGATGCAGTATTAACTAGGCTAATGAAAGGCCGTGTCGGTGTCGGTGGAAGATTTTGCTCCCTATTTCAGATTCTCCACCTGCATCATGGAAAAGGAGAACCAAAGTCACCAGATTCATCACCTATCCACCTGATATGTTTAGGATTTCTTCTTCAGAAATGACTACGCAGATTGGTAGGTCTAGACTGGTGTAGAGGGGGTTTTTATCAGCACACAGGAAAAGAAAGGAAAACAAAAATAAAGCTAAATGTTCTACTTTGCTGGATAATGAGCAAAAGACAATAATGTATCAGTCACATCTCACCGCAAAGAAGAAACAAAAGGACATAGTAAACTGTACTGGTTATTTTGGGAAAGGGTCATTTCACTAAAAAAGGTTAAGGGCAACTATTAAAAAAGGTCATGAGTCACACAACTATGATTTGTCATGTGGATGAATCATAACCCTGTTTACTCCACATGTTTGTCTCCTACACACATGGTGGGGGGGTGTTGCTTCGTTGTATTATTGGTGGCTTAGCTTTCAAGAATCAAATGCAGACAAGAGAAGACCAAAACTCCGACTAGTTTTTCTTTCTCGGCCGGCTGAGACGGATAATACTGGCCGAATAGGATAATAATGGCTTCGTCACTGAAAGTAATAAGATCCGATAGGATAAATAAACAATAGTGCAGCTCAGCTAAGCTCTATAATTGGTTTGTGTACTTACTAGTTTCTCTCACATGTATGATTGAAGGCAATGAAGGGCAACCTGCCCCTGCAGCCCTACCATCTCCAAGCAATAATCCCCCACTCTACTTATCACTGTTTTGTCTGCAAGAATGGAGATCAGAATGAATCAATTTTGTGATTAAACAAATTGATTAGTGAAAAAGAAGAAAGGAAAACAAAAATGAATAAACAGTTTTTTTTTTTTTTATTAGATATAATACATTGGAAGAGCACAATAATCTCACACCCAACATTCCCCAATCTAATCATAATTACCACAAATCAAAATGAAAAATTGCTGCTGCTGACCCCCTTTTATCAAACCCAAACAAAAGTTTTACAAGGTAAAAACTGAATGCTGCTAGACACACACTTTTGCTGCTCTAGGACAACATACTGGTAAAAAAAATGAAAAAAAGAAGCTGAACTATTCTTGTTTTGGGTTGTTCTTCCATGTTACATAACAATCTCTGGTTTCAGAATGCTCGACTTGATTTCTTTGTGTGGAAGGACAACACCGCCATTGCTGTAAATCTCATCGCAGACATGTACGTCTTCTCCGAGGATAGTCATGTTCTCTACACGAGCCCATTGTCCGACTGTCGAGTGCCAACCTATGATGCTGCTGGAGATGCAAGCGTGCTTCTTAATCCGCACGCCTTGCATTATTGTGCACCGTGATAGTCTCACGCCTGATTCGATAACGCAACCAGGTCCAATAGCGACGTCTGGTCCAATCAAACAACCATCTCCGATCTCTGCACTGTCGTCTACCAATACGTTTCCGACAATGTGAGATCCGACAGCCAATTTGGATGAGGATTTCTTGCGGAGTGAATCCAAATACAATCTCAATCCTGTAATGTAATCCCTTGGTTGTCCAATATCCATCCAGAAACCTGGTAAGACCATTGCGAATAGCTTGTTCTCAGCAGCAATCTTTGGGAAGACTTCTTTCTCAATTGAGGTGGGTTTCAATTCAATACGGTCAAGCACAGACGGGTTCAACAGGTAAATCCCAGCATTGATCTTGTTGCCCACAAAGATTTTAGGCTTCTCAACAAATTTCTCAACCTTTCCTGTTGCTTCTTCTGTAACCACCACACCATATTTTGAAGGCTCATCGACCTGCCACGACAACAAACACAAATTTAGACTCATTGCAGACTATTCTCCACCTCTCTTCAGTAAACGAAATTTAGTACTAATTGCTTGTTATTACCTTTGTAACCATAATGGAAGCCTCTCCTCCATGTGCTTTATGGAATTCAATCATCTCCTTGAGTGGGTATTCACTAATAACATCACTGTTAAGGACAAAGAATGGCTCACCAGAGTCGTCAATCAACTTATCTCTAGCTAAAGCTAAAGGTCCAGCAGTACCTAGTGGCTCAGTCTCTTGAGAACAAGTGATCTTGATACCTAGCTTTGCCTCGAAACCTTTCAAGAACTTAAGCATCACCTGCAAAATCAGTCCAATTTACCAAATTAATCCCCAATTGCATCATAATCCTAGAACACCGACAAGCGATTCGAAGACGAGTTATTACCTCTGGTTGGTAATTGATGGCTAATACAACTTCAGTCACTCCAATAGCTTTAAGAGCTTCAATCTAGACATTAAAACAAACAATTAGAGCTCAAACTTCATTTTTATTCAACAAAATTCAATATTATCGATTCAGATCAAGATGAATAATACCTGATGTAGAATCATTGGTTTGTTAGCGAAATCAATGAGTGGCTTAGGGACAGTAAGCGTCAATGGCCTTAGCCTGGTTCCAAAACCTCCAACAAGAATAAGAGCCTTCATTTTGGATTTTTTATCTGTAAATTGCAATGGATGAAATCATTAATATAGATTCCAAAAGATCAGATCAAGTCCCAGTTTGAAGTCACTAGAACCAAGTGAATCATGAAGATAGAATCAAAAGAAACAAACAAAAAAGCTGATCCAGATGAATCAATGAACAGGTGTCACAGATGCATTAACTACAGACAGCGGATATTGATTACAAAAAAAAAAAAAAGATAAATTGCTTAATCAAAATTCAAAAAATTAAGATCTCCATTGAATTTGCGATCTAGAACGAACAGAGCTACAAACAGAAGCTCTATTGGATAAATCTTAATTCGTGATTCAAATAATTGTGATCGGAAATCTAAATTTTGCAGACATTTTGTTTGATTAGATCTAAGAAGTTAAAGAGCATTGTAGGAAAACTAGATTTCACAGATCCAACAGAAATTCGGAGAAGAAGAAAAAGAAAAGACTAGAAAAAATGATTTGGGCTCAAATCTTACCGAAATTAACGTCGGATTCTTAGAGAAGCAGAGAGAAGAATTCTGAAACCGACAGAGAGAGATTTGGTTTTTCCCTCGCTTTTCTTCTCCCGATTTCTCAGAGAGGAATTGCAAGAGAAATTTAGGAGGAGAAAAAGAAGAAGAAGAAGAAGAAGTTAGTTGGTGTTGGGAGTTGGTTTTGGTTCAATTTGTGAATGAGTGATACGAGTCTTTATATATACTCGAGTAATATCCGATTCCGATTCCGGTTCTAATACAGGATTTGATTTTTAATTTTAATTTAATTATTTGAGAAAGAGATTTAATGAGTGAATTGAATGAATGAATGAATTCAGTCACGTCAGCGTAGGGTAAGGCTTTGTTTTTTTGTATTCCAACTTGGATTACAGTTTAATTACTTGCTATATAATCTAATCTTACTCTAATTGGTTTCTTTTTTCTTTAAAACTATTTTTTGATTCTTCTTTGATACACAAGATCAATATCGGATGGCTATTGGCTAAGTCTAGAATCTTTGACCATGATGAGATTTGGATGTGTGAAATTTTATCTTCGATGGGTCCAAGCTTATAACTCGGTGGTTTTCCATCAACTTCAGCAAGGAAGAAGTTAAGGGCTTGATCTCCACACCAACAATTTGGATTGGCTAGTATAGTTGTATGGTTAGGTTTAGCGGGATAAGTCTAGTAGCAGGGTTGGTCGGACTAGCTAGGTTTAGGTAGGGGCTTGAAATTTAATTTGAAAGAAGAGAAAAATGTGAGTCGGCTCAGGACGAAATGAAAACTTGTTGGATCATATAACTCATACTCCTTTTATTTCAAATATATAGGTTTATTTCTTGCGGAAACTATACCTGAAACAAACTGATCTTTTTGAAACGGAAGAAATATCAAACAGGTTTATTGTTGGTGTGAAAAACCAGTGAAAATGCATGACAAGGATTTTAATTAGTAGTGTCTCAATATGGTCCAACCAATTAATAGGTTCTTGATTATTCCATATAATCATAATGAAACTTAAACTAATCCTTTCTTAACCATCATGGTTAAAACTTGAAAGAAGATGAGCTTCTTTTAAACTGTACAAAAATCAACTCTGAATTATATGAAAAATAATAATATTTGTTTATGGGGGATGGGGTCATATGATGATCTGATAGAGACTTTGGCTTAGCTACCAGTACCACAATTATAAGCAAGGCGCGTTATTATTATTATCAGCTAACTCGTGTATCACCCAGCACTAGCTAATTATAAATTTGGTTCCTTAATTATTGTGAGTGTGATGTATGATTATTCTTTTTAGATTAACAATTGGATTTTCAATTTAGACACATGCAATTGATGGGCACTATGTGGTGGCTCCTATTTTTAAAATGTTGCTGCCATTATGGATCCTACCTACTACTACTACTACATTTCACACCAGTACAGTTTCCATTCCAAACCTCTGGGGCTGCGCTCTTTAATTCCAAAAATTAGTATATTACTGCAACCTTACTGGTTAAGGTTATATAAGCAGCATGACGCATGTATTGTGTTAGTGTGTGATTAGCATCAAAAAGCAGAAGAAGGTAAGAAAGAAAAGGAATGTAATAACAGCATGTTTGGTTACACATCCTGTAGTAACAAGAAATTACAAGTATAAAAATCTTTGGTTTGCATGATAATCAATTGGCTGTAAAACCCATTAATAATTATTTATCTAGTAAAACCCAGGAGGATTTCTCTTAGTGCGTTAATAATTTTTGAATTATTTTTCTTGGATCATAAACCACAATTATTAACCAAAAAATAATAATAATAGAAAATAATTAAAGTGCCGGGTCTTTATACATTTATATTTTGATTTTGTTATATATGGCTCCACCATATTGTCCTCCATCGAAGATAATACTGTTTCTAATACTTAGCCAAATCCAAAAACGGCTGACGTGGATCATCTATCTGATTCTAATCCAGCGAATGGCATATTCCCATTGAGTGGGGGAGTTGGATTCCGGTGATGTATGTGGATCTGGCTGCTGCTGCTGCTGCATCGCAGTCAGATGCTTGTTACACGCATGTTACCTACCTTGAGTCTAAATTAAACTCTTGTATATATTAATAACAATTTTTCTTTGTTTATATTAGGTAATAGTACAGCCATATATATATATATATAATTAATTTACTAATAATTTTGGCATCACCATATTTAATTCTTAGATTCTAATCTAAACAGCTAGGTCATGGTTTTCTAATTGTTTGTTTGAAAATAAAAACCTTAACGTATCTAGTATACTTATCACCATAATTAGCATTACATTAGCAATTAAGCTAATTATTGCTGGTAATCTGTCATGTGATCACCTGCCGCCCTTTGGTTTATTTTTGTTTGTGTTTCCTCAAAATGGAGTTTATCTAGTTTCATCAATCTCTTGGATCCAACATCACTTATTAGAAAAGTTCAAAATCTCAACTCCAACTCCATGATCAAGACTCATTTCCTCCATCTGTATCGCAAATCCCAATATCCATTTGTGAATGATGATAGTTTTTCCAAAGTTTAGGTTAACTCTCTTATAAGTCCGTCTACTCATTTTAATACACATCTCTGTACACCCTTACGTGAACACCATAACCAATTCTGAGTAATCACCGAGAGAACAAGGGTTACAAGTCCGTCCACAGTGTGCACTCATTTAATATAACGTCTGTGAACACCCCTATGTGAACACCATGATCAATTCTGAATGATCACCGAGAGAACATGGGTGATCCGAAATATGTTGCATCCGCGAGCAACTAGGGATCATGTGCAGTTATTTTTTTACATTTCCGATCCTAGGAAAACAGCATGTTTACACTGACACATGCACCCAAAATTCGTGTACAAGAAAAACCATCACCACCACCATCTTAAAAAAAAAAATCAATGTACTTCTCGTTAGCTAGAGGAATTCTACCGGCAAAACAGTGTACAAAGTACATGCAGAACTTACTTAATGATACAAAAGTCAAAAACCCGTACTGAATCATCACCAAAACCAACACCACAATTCACAAACCGTGTGCTCTTTAAAGTTTAAACTCATCTTGTTGGTTCATCATGCAAAGCAACCTAACAATTTTATATTGGTTGAAAAGTAACTTTGATGGACTTTCTTCTTTTGCATTAACCCCTTTACTTGGATGAGCATTAATCTCCCAAACTGAAAGTCAAAGATCTGTCCATCCTCGTGATCCGCACCCCCGACCTTTTCCGGTAATAACACACCACAGTAGTTGACGTTTTTTTCAAAAAGATTCAACTCCGTCGACACTTAACCACACGTTTATCAGATTTTTTTCTTCTCTTTTTACTTCATCTCGATCTCATTCTCATGCACCTATTAAGTCAACTCTTCCTGATTCACACAGATAGGTGGACCGGAGTTGGACATTTCATGGGAAGCCCAAGGTTTCATAAGCCCAACTCAGGAACAAAAGTGTTTCAAGCATTTGATTGCCTTGCACTTTTTTTCCTTACATGATTAACCAAAAAAGGAAGAAAAGAGACTAAGTAACCTTAAATATACAATAATTTCTAACCTGACGTATAAGCCGGTCAATTAGTTTGTTTTTAGCACGCTTAATATACACAACATTATAACTATTACAGCTATAAATTAAACTCCGACAATCCTCCAAAAGATCACTGCATCTCCATCTAACAGTTACACGGTCTCCCTTCACCAATTAAAGAAAATCACTGACAAACATGATCTTAGACAGATTTATCTCCTTTGTCTAAGAAATAGCCAAGATTAGAGCAGTCGCCTCATCGCCAACTATATCTAAAACCGGCCCAAAATATGATTTCACAAATTATTTTCAAAAAAAAAAAAAAACATTGAAAATGATGCGAACTTAGAAGGAAAAAACTACGAATTTATTTTTAAATTTTTATCACACTTACTCGATATCTTTGTTATAAGTTGAGTTTTATAATATAGCTTATCACACTGGGGGAAAATTGGAGTACGATGAGTTTGGTCAAGTGCACAGAGCAAAAGAAATTGAGGCCAGGGTATATTTATCTATTTTAGTCAAAAGTTACCGTGTTTGATAGCCTAATCTTGAGATAAAAGGAAAATAAAAAATAAGATAAATTGCTTAATTATTTTTTTAGCAAATAAAAAGAAAATACTTAACCACTCGTTTATCAAAATTTTCTTCTCTTTTACTTGTTCAAGATCTCATGCACATATTAAGTCAACTCTTGTTATTGATCATGTGAAATATCTAGCTGTTTTATGGGCTTGCGATTTAGATACTTTCAAGTTTATCAATCCTAGCCTCATCTGGTGCAGTTGGGAGACTATGATGTGTTTGTAATTGTTTTGCTCCGTTTTGGAGCTTTTTAATATAACCTTTCCTTCGGGCGGGGGTGGGGGGCAATCAACTCTTGTTGATTCCCACATGTAAGTGGATGAGAAGCCCAAGGTTTCATGGGAAGGCCAACTCAGGGACAACAGTGTTTCAAGCATTTTATTAAGAACATGAAATTTGGGGATACATAAACTAATTGGAGGATATTTCAATGTAGCTTCCGGCATGGTTTTTCAACGCCAGAAGCATCAAAAACCATACCGGAAGATATTCCCAAATCGATCCATGTATTCCCCAATTTGTCGTTCTTTATTAACTTGAACTTAGCAAACGAACAAAAAAGACTAATATATTCACATTTACTCACGCCTACAATAAAAAATCAACAATCAAAGTATCTTCAAAAAAACTTTGAAAATGAAGCAACCTTGAAAAGTAAAAAACTATGCTTAATTTTTTTAAATTTTATTACACTTACAGGATGTATTTGTTTTGAGTTGAATTTTACAATGTAACTTGTCAAACTTGGAAAAAGTTGGAGTATAATGAGTTCGGTCAAGTCTACAAAGAAACAAGTTATGAGCAAGGTATATCCTTCCAGTTTAGTCAAAATTTAGCATGTTTGATACCTTATTCTCGAGACAAAAGAAAATAAAAAGTAATATAAAAATGCTTAGTTTTTTTTTTTTTGCTTTACATAAAAATGCTTAGTTTTTTTGCTTAACAAATGAAAAAAAGAAAACAGCGATAACAACATATAATCATGCCTAGCTACAATACACATGAATCAACAATGACATGCTTCTCAAAGTATAATAAAAAAACTTTGGAAATGAAGCGAACTGAAAGCGAACTTGAAAGATAAGAACTATGTACGGTTTATGTTTAAAATTTTATTACACTTGTTTTAGGTTGATATCACAATGCTTTTCTTCGATGCCGCACTTGATACAGTAGTTTATCAAACTAGAAAAAAGTTGGAGTATTTTTTTTATATAAGAAAAAAATGCCAGAAGGCAATTACAAAATAGTGGAGATAATATGGGTCTCAGAGGATAGGTCATGAGTTTCATAGTGTTGATCAGTGTTGTCTCGTTCCTCAACAACAGCATACAAATCACTCTTGATTTGTTGCATTAAGTTTTGGATTGAAATCAAAAAGAATTAACCCAAGTTCATAACAGTTCATAGATGTATTGAAATACACTGCTACATTCAGTTTCAGAGTGAATATTAGAGGTGGAAGACATTGTATTCTAAACTCGATAGTCTTTGTTTCAGCTTCCTCCTTGTTATAACCTGTGTGCATGAAGTTGTTTTTATCTTTTGCTGTAGCAGCAAGTCGTGTTTATATAAAGTTTAATGGCCTTTGCTACATTTTTTGCTATAGGTTTTGTGTTGTAAAAGTTGACACCACATCTCTCCTTCCAAACATGCCATAGAATTTGTGTTAGCCATAAGTGGAAATCTTAATGATCTTCGTAGACTTCTCTAGGGTTAATCCTCAGTTCTATCTAGACATCAGTTATTAAAGGACAATGCATGAAAAGATGGGTTAGAGTCTCCCTTTGGCACGCATATTTTTCATATATCTTCAATGTAGTGGAGGTGTTTTCCTATTGCTTCTTCAGTTGGTAGAATATTGTGTGCTGCTTTCCACAAAAATATCTTAATAGAAGGTCTTATGTTCAGAGTCCAAACTATTTGTCAATTCTTTCTCCTTTCTATAACATTATTTCTACTTTTGGTTAGTTCTTTGTATAATGTTTTGACTGTGAACTTCCCATCTCTTGTAAGAGGACAGATTACTTTCTCCTCCTGATTGCTATTTATCTCAGTGTGGCAAATGTTATATGCTATTTCCTCACTCCATGGAGACTTATTGATCATTATTTCATTTACTCTCTGTATGTTTTCATTATAGTTTGGAGGTTTTATCAGAGGTTCCTTTTGGTTGAGGAAAAAAGTTGGAGTATGGTAGTCAAGTTCACAAAGCAAAACAAGTTGGAGGTTAAAGTACATTCACTCATTTTTAGTCAAATTTTTCGTGCTTGTTACCCTAATCTTGAGATAGAGGAATTAAAATAGGAATTAAATACAAGAAATGATATAAAATGCCTAAATTTTTGCTTTAACAAATGAAGAAAAAAATACTAAGATAACCACACTGAATCATGCTTACAACATAAACAAATCGACAATAAGAGGCTAAAAATAACTTCAAAAAACTTTAAAAAAATCAAACAAAACCTAGCAATGGTTTATATTTTAAAGTTTATTACATTTGTTATACAGTTAACTGCACAATGCTTTTGTTTTGGGTTGCATTTGATAAAGTAATCTACCGAACTGGGAAAAATTTGGCTCAAAGATTTGGGGTATGGTGGATCTAAATCTGTCAAGTATACATAACAACACAACTGGAAGGCCAACATAAATATTTCATCTTTTATCATAAAAATGATTGAGGAAAAAACTACTAAGGGAAATTCTCTCACAGGGATCCCCCCACCCAACACACATACACACACCCCATGAGGATAGAAGGGAGATGCTTTAGGTCCCACCTTGTGAGATTAATTCTCATGGGTTTTTTTCCACCATTTTTTTTTTCATGTCCGGAAAAAATTATTGGTATTATGATGTATCAAATTCCTCAATGTTGATCTTGCTTTATTTTTTTTTGATTTTACATGTTTTTTTCTTCTTCTTCATATAGTTATATATAAATAAATAGGATATTGTATAGTTATATATATAAGTATTAAGAAAAGATTTTTTAAAGAAAAATCGATTTTTTCTTTTTTGATCGGTAAGAAAAATCGATATTAACGAGAAAGATATTCATATTGTTTTATTAGATTTAAAAAATGATCACAATCCCTTTCAATCTCTACAAAACCAATTATATACAATGACATATCTCTTGTATTATTAAATTTTTCATTGTGAATCACTGTTGAACCCGGAAAACTAGACACCACAACAACACCACCTATCATTATTATTGTTACTGAAATAGCTTCCACCACCACTTCCAAACACACCATGAGTCTTTTCCTTAACACCACAGCTATAGTCTTATATAATTGTTGGTGAATACAAGTATCGACAAATACAACTTATCACGCATTGTCACATTGGCAGAAGGAAAGTCTTTGCAATAAGTTCGAGCGTCGTCGAATCTAGTCTTCAATCCTTCATGATCCATTTCAAAACTTGCAATTGACTCGAATTCGATTGAATGAGAGAAACCCTTAATTCCTTCTCGAGAGAGTGCGATATTTAGGTTTTGAAACAAAACAGCAGATAAATCATCATCTTCGGATTAATTATCTCCAACTCTCTTAAAGAATTCTCATAAAAACCATCAACCATCACAAGCAGATAAGAACTGCCAAGTTCAACGACCAGCACGATGCCCAACACGACCACAGAGTTGCTTTTTAATAGCTTTCTTTTATAACCTTTTAAACCTCAAGAAATGCCCGCATACGGCACCATGAAGATGAATGTCAGAGCCAAGAGAGTCTACAGATTCTTGTATAAACAGGAGCAGAGACATGGCTGTTTCAGCTTCGGATACGTCAACATTAAGAGACTCGACTAAGTTGGTGAAGTCAAGTATCGACGAATACAGCTTATGACGCACTGTCACATTGGTAGAAGACAAGTCTTTGCAATAAGTTCGAGCATCGTCGAACCTAGTCTTCAATCCTTCATGATCCATTTCAAAACTTGTAATTGACTCGAATTCGATTGAAAGAGAGAAACCCTTAACTTATTTATTATGGGTAGAACTATATTTATTATGGAAAATTATGCATTTAACTTATCATTTTTAGTGTACCATTTATCATGGAAAATTAATATAATATTTATTATGAAAAATTAATGGAACATTAATGACATTGTAAGTAAAAATTTTCCGTTAGATGCATTTATAATCCCAGTCATAACTATCAGCGCATATTTATCTTTTGTGAGGATAAATGTCGACCATTATTTTATCTATCATAACTTAGCTAAAACCCCAATTCCATGAATCTTTGTTTCATATAAACCTTAGATTTTCTAATATATATATCTTTAATGTAAATCATCCTTTGTAAGTCATTATTTTTTCAACTATAAGGGTTGGATTCATCATTCATTCATAGACTATATGCAATTTTCACATGATAAAATTTAATTATGAATCGATAATCAACTGAATCCGTTATGGAATGTAGATCGCTCAGTTTGCGAAATCTGGTGAAAACTTATTTATCATCAATCATTCTTCGGGATTCAGTTGTTTACATCAAGGCGATGTTGGTAAGTTAGGATTTATTGTTAGCACTTGTAAAAAAGTTGATAAACTCAAATATTCTGGTAAGAAGTTTTGTGAGTACCTTTTACCATCTGGTTTTCCACCAGAGAGTAATTTTCTTAATAATAGAATATGGGTTTTCGACGAATTTCCGTATTTTACTTATTCAGACGTAATATACTTTGGAAAATGGGGAAAGTGATCACAAGCTTTGTCAATCTCTTCAAAACCGATTATATATAATGACACATGCCCCAGACTATTATAGTTTTTGATGTGAATCTCCATCAGTAACTCTGAAGATCATCTTACTACATCAAATCAGATCTCTTCTTTCTAAATATGATATTCAATTGGAAACATGATGTCAATGCTTTTCTAATTAAAATCAAATTTTATATTCTGGCTAATATTTTTAACCAGGAAAAATATATAATTTGAGGAGTTTATTCGCCGAAAAATTCTCTATCATTTCCTACAATCAACCTCAACTGGAAATCCAATGCAGGAGAACAAAGATAGCATAAAATAAAACATGTTATTTTATATATTTATAACTATTAGTATCAAAATATGTAGTTATTATAATAGTATATTACAAATGCATTTTTAAATAAAAAATGGGGTAACTGGAGAAGGTATTCAAAAAAAATTCATGTTTGATACCCTAATCTTAAGATATAAGAAAATAACAAGTACTCCCTTCGTTCCATTTTACTTGACGTTGTAGAGTTTTTTACGCAGATTAAGAAAAAACATAGAGAGTATTTTTTTCCAAATCTGCCCTTGTTAATAGTTTCTTAAAAATTTAAATCACTTAGCTTTTAGTTTCAATATTTGGTGTAAATTACGAATCCCGTTGTAATTTACTTGGGATAAAGTATTTTTCCTCCATGGAGTGGATTTAAAAACTAGAGTAATTATCCATCTACTAATTTCAATGAAAATTAATGGTATGGTATGATTCCAAAGCAAGGGAAAATTAGTGAGAATTTGAAAAAAAAGCTTAAACACTCATCTATTTTGGAACATAAAAAAAACCCTAAAAAAGCAAGTAAAATGGAACGGAGGAAGTAAGATATAATGCCTCATTTTTTGCTTTAACAAATGAAGAAAAATACTAAGATAACAATATTTAATCATGCCTATAACATAAATAAATAAACATTTATAACTATTAGCGCAAGGATGTACAATTACTATATGAGTATTACAAAAGGAATTTGTAAGAAAAATCGTGGTAACTCGAGGAATATTTTTCATATTATCTTATTCCATTAACAATCTGCATTGATGTTAGCTTAGTTGATTGGGAAAGTGCATTGTATGTATTATTATAAACATAATAAATGTTGCAATATTTTTGATAAATGTAGAAAGATGATATAAAAATTTGGTTGTATCTATTTGAGATAAATATCATCATGCTAAAGTTTACAAGTAACTACTTAGACTACTTAGAGTGACTTTTCTATCATATATATTGACATAGAGCTCTGCTAACCTTTTTGGGAAGAAAGGGAAATAGATCCACCGCTTTCCTGGGAAACACTTTAATTACTTATGTTCTGAAGTTGAGCCATATTCTACTAGATAAATAGTTATCCTTATTAGATTCCTTTGCATTTATTTCTTCTTGTCAAGTTGTTTGGATGGTATCTTTGTTGGTAAAATAATTTTACATATTTTCTACAAATTGTTGAATAATATTGTATATAACTTGATATATCCAATTCTCATGTTGTTCCAAAAGAAATTTGGTTTGAAATGATAATGTGTGAACATAAAGAAATACATTTTCTGGAAAAAAATTCTTCCTTCATATTATCTGGAAAGAAGAGGGTACCAAGTATACCACATATTTTTGTTATGGAACTTAAAGAGTATTCCTTGCATTAAACTCCAATCAAAGAATGTTATATATTCATTCAAGATATCCATCAAGGAATCCTTTAGAAAAAACCTTAATTTCTATTCCAGAACACTCATATAAACCCACCCTGATCCTTTTTTTTCCCCAAATTTCTTCAAAATCAACTAATGGAATTCAACCGACTCAATAAGAGAGGTACAATTATCATAATATATTTGTTTAACGGGAAAATTATGTATGTTACTGCAGATAGTCGATTAAATTTGACATTCACAGATAAAAAAGGAAATCCCCTTAAGGATGATAAGGGTAAAATTATCAGAAAAATTTCTTACAAATCATATCCAACTACATTAAGAGCCAGGGTTGAAGAAGCGGTAGAGAAATTGATTAGATGCGATCAATTCATGATTGGTATTGCAGGATATTTTGTGATTGTGAATGATTTGTGTGTGGGTCTGAAGAATAAATCTAATTCAGAATGTTTGGACCATGAAGAGTTAGTAAAAACTTTAGACGAGCATTTTAAATCTAAAGATTCAGATAAGGATTCGGATTTTTTTATGGCAACTAGTCATGACAATTTGGAAGAGTTTAGGGTTACATTACTTTAGTATCCCACAGAAGAAAATGATGACGAATCAGAAGAAAATGATAATGAATTCCATTAGTTGATTCTTAATGCCTCTTTATTTAGTTATTTTCCTGGATTAGTCATGCTGCTACCTTTGGGGACGCTACAAAGTTGGTATCCGAGCTCACTATTAGATCTTATATGGGAAAAGATAGAAATAACCATTGCTAGTTAGTGAAATAGATTAGTTTAGAACTGGGTTTGGTTTGTGAGATAAATCTTAATCACTAAATTCTATTAATAATTAAAAGAATTGTTTGATTGATTGATTTGTTTGTTTGGTTGTTTTGTTTGTAATGAAGTAAATAAAAAATGTAGGGTACACCAATAATTTTATGGGATATTTTGTTTTTGGGTCCCAAAAATGTGACCAGAATAGCGTTTGGGTCCTAGAAAATTCAATATTAGAGTTTGGGTCCCAGGACCGTGGTTGACCGTTTGACAGTTAAGAAAATATTTTTTTTGAAAATTTAATTTATATTTAGTTCACACCGTTTGATAGTGTTAGCGTGCATGTACGTGAGTCGCACGTATTGTTTACAATCCCTTGAAACTCATCTCAAAACCAACATTACCATCTTTGTTTCTTTCTTTCTTTCACGAGCACCTTCTCCATTCTCCCGTAGAAATTAAAAAAAAAAAAAAAAATCTCAATTTTGCTTTGTTCTTGAGTAGTTGGCATGGCCATGGTGGTAATCAGTTAGGATTTAACTTCTCAATTTTTCTTTGTTCTTTGTAAAGCAACAAATTTCTAGTTTTTTTTTCTATTAACCTAATTGTTTGATGATTAATGGATCCAATTCCCAATTGTTGCTTCAAAATTTTGTCACTTTATGATTAATTGGTTTGTGTTTGTTCATCTGATTCGTGTTTTTTTGCAACTTAAATTGTTGAATTAAGGGTTTTGAATGTTAATTTGGGGGTTTTCTTCAATCGGTGTTCTTGAGAAAATTGGGGTTTTTTTTTTTTTCAACATATTTCAACTTCTTTAGCAAAATCATGAAGTGGGTAGGCGTCTTTTTATCCGAATTGATGATTCTTTATTTCTAATTGATTTAATTTGGAATTTGGGTTTCCAATTCATAGAAGGAATAGCATCATCTTCAATTCTTCCAACCGACTTCATCGCTAGTGGGAGCAAAGTTACGATGGAGAAGGGTCTAGAGGAATCCAGAGGAGAGGGTTGGGTTTAGATTTTTAAGGGTCTAAATTCTAGAATAATCTGTAAGAAATTAAAGCCAACCATAAAAATTTCCTCCCTCTTCATGTGGTTGAATTCTTTCATTCATTCTGCATCGTTTCACCACAATACCATTAATCAGACAATTAAAGTTTGAGGGGAAGGTTTAATGGAAACCAATTAAGAACCATTATTCCAGGAGCTCAACTTTTTAAGAGTACTCCTTCATCGTTCTTCTACTGATAAAATTGGGAGGTATGGTTTTATTAATGGTGATTTCATTTATCTTTTTGGAAGGTTGAATTGCTATTAGTTTTATGATTGAAATTTATTTTTGGAAGTTACTGATTTAGTGTTTGTGCTTTCGGGATTTAGTTGATCCAGTGATTTGTATCGGTTTCCGATGGGAAGTCGCTCTGTATATCTTTGGAAGATGAAGATGATTTTGCAAGAGAATTTGTTATGGGATTTGTTGGCAAATCAAGTGTTTGATAAAAAGCCTAACGAAGAAAAAAACTATTATTGCTACGGTGCCATCTTCTGTATATTTTTGTTTGTAGGTTTTGAATCTTTTGATTAAACTGATCATTTGGAGTTTAGAGTTTCTGTGATTGTTGTCGATAATAAGGAGCGTGCCCAATATTCTTGTACTACATAACGACGATGATGTCGAAGCTTGAAGGTACAGAGGGTTATATCCCACACGTTAAAAATCTCAATGTTATGTGCCTGACGGAAAATTTAATGGCAGGGTTAGTAAATAGATCAAAACCTAATATTATTGTGGTCATTTCAGTATTTAACTGGATTTTTTAACTGTCAACGCGGTCAACCAAGGTCCTGGGACCCAAACTCTAATATTGAACTTTCTAGGACCCAAACGCTAATCTGGTCACATTTCTGGGACCCAAAAACAAAATATCCCTAATTTTATCTAATACAGATTAGAGAATAAATAGTTTAAAATTATGAACACATACACAAGTCAATATTAAAAATAGTGAGATTAGTATTATTGATAAATCTTGAAAGTCACATATATACTTATTGAATACCTTGACTTATGCGTAGAGCCAACAATTATAATCACATAAATGTTATTAATATTTTTGGGACTTAATAATATTTGTAAGAGTTGTTAGAATAATAATTCAATAAAATGTTATAATAGTATCTATAGATAGATGATAATAAAAGTAACTTGTTGTTAGAATAATAATTCACTATAGTTGTTAGAATAATAATTCACTTGTTGTTTTCGATAAAAGCCCGTGGTAGCATCCTTTTATAAAAGTAATAATAATTTTAATAAAGTAATGTTAGCATTTATCAATTAGTATCAAATTAAACTTAAATTAACTAAAATTTTAATATGGATATATACCGATAAAAATAATAACCCGTCTCAATAACTTTCTTGCAAACAATGATACAGATTGTAGATCCGGACGAATTTTATTTCATATAATAGGAGTGGCAATCCAAAAAGGTGTTGGCACCCCGCTTGTCTCTTGGTTTCCTTCTACCAACGCGTAAACATATTTTCTTATTTCTAATAAAATGCCCTGAGTGGATCCAATAATATTGAAATACTCAAGTGGTAAGTGGGTGCGTTATGTGTGCTTCATTAACTTGATAGTAGATTTTAAAATAGTGGGTGATATATAATTTGTCATCAAAATGACCGTAATTCTTGAGAAATTTTTCAATGTAATGAGATTAGGTTAAATCCACCTCATCTACCTCCTAATGATTTTAATTCTTAAAATCACATTAACCTCTCTTAAGTCTTTCATATCAAAGTTAGAACTAAGAAAAGTCTATGTTTATTCCATACGAGATATGTCTGATCAAAAAATAAGCATATTATCTACATACAATTGAGAATTACACATCCAGAACTATCTTGCCTACTATAGATACATTTATCATCATGATTATCAATAAAACCATATGACAAAGATACTTTGTTAGACTTTCAATGCCATTGTATGGGAGCTTTCTCAAGCCATAAAGAAATTTCATTAACCGGCAAACCTTCCTTTCTTGGCCTAGTAATATTAGACCTTTTAGTTATTCCATACATCTCTCTTCTTATAAATCACCATTTAGAAACACTGTTTTGATATCCATTTAATGTCTAACTAACTTGTGAATAGATGCAAGTGCAACTATACACAATGAAGAGATGGGATGCGATTAACATGAGCATATGTATGAAAGTAATCAATCCCATGTCTTTGTTTATAACCCTTAGCAATGAATCCCGATTTTAAACTTACCAATGGAACCATCAACATTCAATTTTCTCTTGAATGTCCATTTACATCTTATAGGCTTAACACCAGCAGGTAATTCACAAGTTTTATAATTACCGTTCAAAAAAATTGAATTATATCATTAGCTTCTTTCCAGAAGATAATATCCCTAGAACTCATAGCCTCACAATAAGTTTTAGGATCATCATCAACATGCGTATAACATACTTAGTCATGCATGATATACTTAGTCATATTAAGAATTTCATTCTTATTTTTATTTTTTTAATCAGAAATTTCATTCATATTACCCTCTACAAGATATGATATAAATTTTGGACCATAGTCTCTATATTTTGGTTCTCTTGCTTCTCTAGGATAGATGTCCTCAGTAACAACCGGAATATCTTTGTTAATTTGAGTAGGAGCATAATGTTCATCGAGTTATTAGTTTCTATAGATTCTAGAGTAATATGTTGTTTGGATACACATCCAGAAGTTACTTTTTGACTTCTAGAAGCAAAAAACTCAGAAATTAGTTTGGGTACACAATTTCAAAATGACTTCTAGAAGCAAAAAATGATTTTTTTTGTGAAGCAAAATGTTTTTACTTATGACTTCCGCTTATGACTTCTATTTCTGGAGAAGCAAAAACACTTCTCCTTCTGGTACGCGAACATGCTATAAGTAAGAACGAATTTTCGGTGGATTGATTTTGGGAACTAGTCATATTTAGATTCTCATTTTTATTTTTTTTAACATTTACAGCTTTTATAATCTCAAAATGTCAAGGATTAAAAATATGTGAGTAATATTGTTAAGAAAATAATGTAAAGCCCTTTCTTCCTTAGATAAGCAAATATGTGAGATTCATTCATTCACCAAATCTTACTCTAACGGAGAGAGAGGCCGATTAACTAGGTTTTAAATCGGTTATGACTCGGCATTGATTCTTCCAAGTCAAACTTTATAATCTTCAATTTTATTAGAATCAATAGATGAGAAATTCCTTTATGTTTGATTTTCTTCATTGGTTATAATTTTTCTTTCTTTTTTATTCTTTTTTCCTTTCATCTGTGTTGATTTTAAGCGATTCTCTCTTTGGTTTTCACTTTGAGTATGTCGAACTAATCCTTCTTTGTTTCTCCTAATGTGTTTACAGCTTGTTTGTATCCGAATGGCGTTTGCCGTTGTATATGAAGTGGTAAAAGCGTATGCAGAGGTTGTTTTTATGCTCGTTACAGTAATGGTGTCCGATAAGATTATCATCAATGTTCTGGAAATGTTCATGGAGAACCGATTCAACTCCGATTCCATTCAATTTTCTGATAAGGGTAACCGTCAATCCCGCATTTGGAATATTCAAATTCAAAAAATCAGTTACCATTTTCTTCTCCTATTCCTAATTTTCCTCGAATGGTCAATTGACAGCTCTGCTGTTCCTATACATAGAGAAACTTTCCGCAAACAGAATAAGCAATATTCTAGAAGATTTTTCAATAACGACTTCAAAACCCTAATCCAAGATACCGCCCATAATATATACCAATTCTCTAAGATTATGATACCATATACAAAAAACGAAAAATCATCTCGTAGGTTTATTCAAAATATCAATGGAGAAAGACCAATCTGTAATGGATCTAGTTCAACAATTCAAAACAACAACTATTGAGCTAGGGGAATCTTCAGAAGTCATCAACCATCATATTGAAGATGAAGTAACTGAAGAAAGTTCTCAATGGGATATCTGTTTGATTGGGAAAGTAATCATTGAAGGAGAAATAAAGCTGAAGATTGTGGAGGATAACATTGGATTTGCTGGCCCTTCCTAGATGAAGATGAACTCAAAGTTGTTGATATTGATACCAATATAATGGTTTTCAAATTCAAAGATCTGGATACTCTCAAAAAGATTTTTGACACAAGGCCTTGGAGTGTGAGTGGTTGTCTTATCATTCTGCATCATTATAACTCAACGGTAATTTACCAGGAATTGGACTGGACAACACAAGCGTTCTGGATTCAACTAAAACATCTTCTACCTGAACACATGAAGATTGAGGCTGTGAGAAAGATGGGAGAACTTATGGGATAATTAATAGCTTTTGATCCAGAGGATGTAATTCCAAAGTCTGGAGATCATGTCAAAGTTTGTTTCATAATAGACATCAACAAACTACTGAGAAGAGGTGTCTTATCTATGACAGATGCAGGCTTCACAAGATGGATTTGTTTCTTCTACGAAAATCAGCCGAACAAGTTATGCCCAAACTGTTTCATCCTGAATCACAAAAAATGAGTCTCCAAAGCAGCTGCAGAATACTTGGAGGTTCTACACAAGAAGATTCATTATTTTGGTTCAAAAAATCTCAAAGGCAAAGATCAGATAGTTCAACCGAGTACAATGCAGATCCCAAAAAGATCTCAGAGAAACACTATAAAAAATTCTCCATTCGTTCCACCGCAAGATGGTATAAAACTGACTATTTCTCCCTTATATACTAGTATTGATGGAGAAAAGCAGGAGGATGTTAGACTAGGAAAAAGATAAAGAAATGAAGAATTGGCTAACAAACATGATATGAGTACTTAACTGGATGATAATCTCTTGGAGACACAAACTTCCTCAAAGACCACTTATCAGGGCAAACAAGCTACAAACACTAATGGAGGACAAAAGGTTTACTCTAAACTTTATACTCTATCTTCTTATTTTACTTCCCACCTTTCTTTTAAGTTTCAAAATTCTTTTCTTTCAAAATCTATAAATATGCAAATTTTATCTTGGAATGTTTGTGGTTTTGGTAACAAATATACTAGATTACATTTAAAAGATCTGGTGAGAGCCCAAAATCCTGATATAATTTTTCTATCAAAAACCAAAAATAAGGTTAACAAGATGAAACAATACATAACTTCTTTAAAATACCCAAATACTTTTTTACAGGATCCTATAGGTCTGTCAGGAGGGTTATGTCTCTTATGGAAAGATGGTATTGATATGAAAATTATTGACTGTCAGTATAATGCTATAAATTGTGTTATCAATATTGATGCTAGAACTAAATATTCCTTGATGTCCTTTGTCTATGGAGATCTTGATGTTAATATTAGGGATAACCAATGGGATTACCTTCTTAATGTTTATAATAAGTTCAAATTGCCATGGTCTGTGATTGGTGATTTAAATTTTATTATTAATTAGGAGGAAAAAGAAGGAGGGAATATTGTAACTCAAGCTGATTTGGATAGAGCTAACAATATTCTTTCTTCTTGTAATTTACATAACATGTCTTATATTGGGAATCCATTTACTTGGTCTAATAGAAGACAAAAAAAAAAGAATTGATATTAGAAAGATTAGATAGGTGTGCTTCTAATATTGATTGGCAACATACTTTCCCAAAAGTTGATGTTTATCATTTAGTCCCTATGGCCAGTGACCACTGCCCCATCCTATTAACTACTGCCAGAAATGAATCCAAATCCTTTAAACCTTTTACAGTCAACATGACTTGGTTTAGAGATCCTTGATGCAAAGAGCTTATTGAGAATAGTTGGAAGAAATATGGTATGGGTTCTCCTGCTTTTAGACATTCTAAGTCTCACTCTACTACAAAGCATGATTTAAAAATCTGGAATTATAATGTTTTTGGTAATATAACTACTCATATTAACAAGTGAGAAACTACTCTTCATAATATTTTATATGCTAATCATGCTCCTAACTCTACTCTTGTTTTGGATGTGCAATCTAAGCTTAAACATTGGTATGATGTTGAAGAAGACTTTTGGAGACAAAGAGGTAAGGAAGAAGCTTTTAAATTTGGGGAAAGGAATACTGCAGACTTCCATAACAAAACCAATTTTAGGAGGAAAAGAACTCAGATTGATACCTTTCAGAATGATATGGGTATGTGGATTACTGAAAGAGATGACAATGCTGCAAATTTGAAGAATCATTTATTCAAAATGAGCAGAACTTCAATGCCACCTAATGCTATTTCTTACTTAGATCACGTTGTGCCATGTATCTCTACTGAGGATAACAATAGGTTATCTAGTATACCTAGTCATGAGGAAGTCAAAGCTGTGGTTTTTAACATGCAACCTTGGACAACTCCAGGACTAGATGGATTTCCACCTGGATTTTATCAAGAAATGTGGTCTACCATTGGTGATGACACAGTTAGAATAGTACAATCCTTCTGTAGAAGTAAACATATGCTCAAACAATTGAATCACAACTTCATTAGTCTGATTCCTAAGATAAATAATCCCAAAAATGCTTCTGGTTTTAGACCCATTAGTCTATGCAATGTTGCTTACAAGATTATTTCTAAGTTTATAGCCTCTAGATTAAAAGTATTGCTTGATAAGATTATAACTTCTTTTCAATCAGCTTTTCTTTCAGGTAGGATTATAACTGATAATATTATGATTTCTCATGAGTTAATTGATTCTATGAAACATTGCAGAGCTGAAAAAGTTTGGATGGCCATTAAACTGGATATGTCAAAAGCTTTTGACAGAATCGAATGGAGTTTCCTGCTTAACATTCTTTCTAAATTAGGTTTTTGTGATGATTTTTGCAGCATAATAAGCCAATGTCTTTCTACTGTCAGTACTTCTATCTTGTTATAAATGGCTCACCTGGTGATAATTTTTCTCCTCAAAGGGGATTAAGACAGGGAGATCCCTTGTCTCCCTATTTATTTATCATTGTGATGGACTCTTTCTCTAGAGCTCTTATGAATGCAAAAAATAATGGTGATATTCATGGAATGAAATCTAATAAGAATTCTCCTTTTATATCACACTTATTTTTTGAAGATGATTGTTAAATTTTTTCAAAGGCTAACACTAAGGAAGCTAGGAAACTCAGCAATATTATAGATCAATTTAGTCTCCATTCTGGACAAGCTGTCAACTACAATAAGTCTGGTTTATCTTTTAGCTCCAAGATTCCTAACCATGTTAAAAATGATATTGCTAATATTATGAAAATTAAGAGACTAGCCTTAAATGATAAATATCTGGGTGTTCCTTTTCTTCTACAGCAAAACAAGATGGAGTATTTCTCTAGCCTGATTGATAATACTTATGGAAGGCTGGCTAACTGGAAAGCTCAATTTCTGAATCAGCCTGAAAGAACTATCCTCATTCAATTTGTGCTAGGTATCATTGCTTCTCACCAGATAGTTGTGTTTCCCATGCCTAAGAAGATGACAGATAAGCTGGACTCTATACATATGAGGTTTTGGTGGAACAAAAAACAAGGGAAAAAAGGTATGTATTTTAGGAAATGGAAAAAAATAGCTCAATCTAAAGACATGGGAGGCTTAGGCATAAAACAATCAGCTATCATGAACCAAGATCTTCTTGCTAAGTTAGCTTGGAGGATGATACACTCTCCAGATGCTCTATGGGTTCAACTGTTGGCAAGTAAGTATTTCTATGATAGTAATCCTTTAACTGATAACCTCAATAGCTCAGGTTCTTGGATTTGGAAATGAATACAACAAGGTTTGGAGATTATTAGAAGCAATGTTTGCTGGGAGGTAGGAGATGGAACTAGAATTAATATATGGAAATATATTTGGGTGCCTGAAACAAATAAACCTGTAGATAATACTTTTGTCTCAGCTAACATGAAAATGGTTAGTCAACTCATTAGTCATGACACTAAGCAATGGGATAGAAATATGATCTGTAGTTTATTTGATAATAACACTGTTGACAAGATCTCTAGAATTAGAATTCCCTATAATGGAAAAGATAGACTAAGGTGGAAACATACTCATGATGGCAACTTTACTGTTAAGTCTTATGAAACTATATACAATTCTACCAATACCAGTACTCAAAATAACTGGAATTGGAAAAAATTCTGGAAAAATGAGCTCCCTCCTAGGATATTGCATTTCTTATGGAAATGCATCCAAGACTGTCTGCCTACTAGAGATAAAATCAGTAAGCATGTTTCGACTTGTGTTGATATTTGCCCTCTCTGTGATAGTCCTATTGAGTGTATACAACATCTCTTTATTGATTGTAGTGTCACTAAAGAAATCTGGAATGCTACTGATCCTGCTATAGCTTCCTATATGAACAACACTGTTCTTCATGAATGGATTGTTAGTACTTTCTTGTCTGATAATCAAAATGATGCAAATCTGAATGTCAATACTGATAAGATTGCTACATGCTTATGGTTAATCTGGAAGGCTAGATGTTCTTTGGATTTTGATAATGTGCAAATTAATGTAGCAGAAATGGCCAGGAAAATAAACAGGGAGTTTCTCAACTGGTTAAATTTTAAAACTTCTCATCTATCTGTTACTAATATTGCAATGCAGGAACCACCCCTAGTTTGGAAGTGCCCAGAATTGGGGAGATATAAAATTAACTTTGATGATGCTTTCTTTAAAGAATCTGGAAAATCTGGCATTAGTCTTATCTGGCGTGGTTTTGCAGGAAATTTATATGGAGTTAGATGCATCCCCACAACAAATTGTAGATGCGAACAGTGAAGCGGAACCAAGTTATTGGAAGCAATCAGCTGGGCCAAAGAATTGGGACTTAAAGAAATTCAATTTGAAGGTGATTGTTCCAACGTCGTGCAAGCGGTCAATAGAAATAGGGGAGTTGTTCACTGGTTTCATAATAATATAATAGAAGATTGTATTCTTTCTCTTAAGTTTTTTGATTCTTGGTCTTGCTCTTATGTTAAAAGTGCAGTTAATAAGGCAGCACATGTAGCTGCAAATCATTCAACTGATTTATTAGGAAAATTAGATTGGTCTAGCTCCTTCCCATTTAGGATCGAGGAGTGTATTGAAGCAGATAAAACTGCTCTTTAATTTCATCAATGCAACCCATTTTCGTATTAAAAAAGATATGGATTTGGTGCTTTGGCTTTCACTACTCTAGGTGAATTTGGGGACGGAACAACAGACTTCGTTCAGCGGCTCCGCAACTATATTGCTAGTCATGATGCTAACGTGCGTGTAGGTGATTTCCTTTTTCATAGGTTAAGTGTGGTAGTTCAAAAAGGAGTTGGAGCCCAGCTTGTTGCTAGGCTTCCGACTAGTTTCTTGTCTGAATTTGGAAATTAAATGAAAGTAAAACTGTCAAAAAAAAAAAGAAAAAAAAAATAGCACTAACCCAGCTCTCAAACTGAAAGTCAAAGATCTGTCCATCCTCGTGATCTACACCCACACCCTCAACCTTTTCCGGTAATAATACACCACATTGACGGTTTTTTCAAAAAGATTCAACTCCGTCGACACTTAACCACACGTTTATCAGATTTTTCTTCTCTTTTTACTTCATCTCGATCTCATGCACCTATTAAGTCAACTCTTGTCGAGTTCACACAGGTTAGTTGATTGGGTAACACCATTTTTCGTATTTAAAACCCAAAGTTTCATGGGAAGCCCAACTCAGGGGTGAACTTCAAGGCTACAATGAGAAACAAGAATCAAGATGGTTGGCTGTTGCTGATGTCTTTCTTTCACGTTGGAGAAAGAAGTAAGCCAAAAAAAAAAAAAAAAAAACTGTTTGATTTGTACACAATGTCATTATTGTGCAAAATAAATGAAATCAGTTCAAAGATAACCGAAACTCGCAGGACAACAAAGATGATACCAATCAGTTGAAAGACCACCAAAGATTTAACAAAGGAAAAGAGAGATTGAAGAATCCCAAAGTATTCCGAGTACCAGGCTCTGCATTAGACATCAACATCTCTGAACCTAAAAATCTCGACCCCTAAGTAATCAACAGGACCTTGAATAGATACATGAGGCTTCCCAAGCTTCACACGAACAGCAGATATTTGAGAGAACCTTTGTAGTGTTTTCGTGGCGATGAGGTGAGTCACCGACTCCAACAGATTATAACCAGGTCCTTCCATTACATCCTTAGCAATGCTGCAAGTCATTACAACAGAATTGTTTTAACATTCATTCATGACCATTCTATGAACATTATTATTGCAGTAAGTAAGTATTACTCTAAACCACATAATATCTATTCAGGGATGCATTCGTGCAGTATGTTAACAAGGAATAGCAAGAAAATCCTAAATGCCCGATGCATAACTACAGATAACTAAGTAAGATGCATTAGCAATAACATTGTTACTAGTAACGAAGAAGCACTAAATTGGTTGGTATACTCACTTGTAAATGTCCACATAGCTTACACTGTCATTCATATTATCAGATTTACCAGCCTCGCGAAGATCCATCCACGCATCTATATCAATCACAAACTTCTGACCCAGAGTTTTCTCTTCTGGTAGGACACCATGATATCCTTGGAACATCAAGCCTCTTAATATAAGTTTGTCACCTTTCAAGATCATACCATCTGCTTCCATCTATACATTAAGACAAAATGAGAGAACTAGAATCAGTAAGTACATTCCACACCAGGAAATCAACATGAAATCCACATTACATAATAACAAAATTCAGTAACACAACAGAAACAGTACTAATGAGAGTATAAATAAAATCTCTTTTAGACATTTTATCAAACATTTAGACAGCACAACTGAAGTTAAGCACAAAACCTTTGGTTATGAAGATTAAAAGCCGTTTCCGGTTAATCTACTGGAAGAAGATGAATACTACTTGCCTTTAACGGAAATATATCGAGAATCGAGTCTTAATTTTTGCTGTAAAATGTTTTGGAAATGAGGAAAGTTGGATATCAAAAAGAAAACGAGTCGGAGAACGTTAGGTGGATAATGGATTCCGAATGGTTATATGGTCGCATGGAATTTACTTATTTACCATTACTTTTTGACAATTTCACTAAGGGTAAGAATTAGGATTGGGTTTAAGATCACCGAAACTGCCCCTAATTTTGTTACATTATAAAAAATCTCATATAAATAAAATGGGGTTAAAAAGGTAAAAACGAATAGAAAAGTCAGATTTCCATAATTGCCCTTTGTCATCCCCACACAAATGATTTGTTATAAACAAAGGTGAGGGCAAGTTAGTAATTTTCATTTTGGACCCCATGAACCCTTTTGGACAGGCGATTTAATCAAGAAATCGAAAAGCCATTATTCATGGGCAACAGCCCCCATATTATGTGCACCTGAAAAATGTGTTACAAATAAAAAGAAGGATACAATGGTAATTTGAGTATTTAAATTAAATAAAGAAGGGTATAATGGTATTTTAAATATATTTAAATTAAATAGATAAAAACAATATGTTCCATGACCCGTCTCCATGACACGTGAGGCTGCAATTTTCATTTTTCATTTTTGCCATATCTTTATTTATTTTAAAGACATAAGATAAATATATATATGTGTTATTAATGTAAAACTGATTTTTTGCCTTTTTTATTTTTTTTACAATAGGTCACATGAGCCGTCTGCATGACCTGTGAAGCTGCAATTTTCATTTTCCATATTTTCCCTAGCTTTATTTCATTTTAATAATATAAATAGGAGGTAATAATGTAATTCGATATTTAAAGAATATTTTTCAATTTTTTTGTTTTTACCACATTAAAAATAAATAAATAAATAATATTTAAGTTGTTCCACGCAGACCACGCCTAAAGATGGCTCTATAGCACGTGCGGGTGATCTTGTCAAAAAGAAGACGAACGTTAGGTGGATAATGGATTCCGAATGGTTAGTGTTATATGGTGCATGGAATTTACTTATTTACCATTACTTTTTGACAATTTGACTAAGGGTAAGAATTAGGATTGGGTTAAAGATCACCGATTGACTTGACGGTCAACACCTAAAGCCATGAAAGGACAAATATGCCCCTCCAGTCAAATTTTCAAACATTTTCATCCGAGTCACATCTTGTTTAGACTTTGGAGTTTGATTTGTCAGAAAACAAAAGATTTACATCTCAAGGCCGATCAAATGATCAAGCTAGAACTTAGAAGACAAATGGTTAGTAACAAAAGATTCAACTGAATTTTATTGGAATATTTAATTCATAAATCAGTGAATTTGTGTAGATTATTAATTATTACCCAAATATAAATGAAACCAGTTCAAACAAAACTAAAACTGGCAGGGCAACAAAGGTAATACTAATAATTAATCAGTTGAAAGATTATTCTGAGTACAAGGCTCCATATTAGACAACAAAATTCTGGACCTAAAAATCTAAATAATCAACGACCCTTCCCAAGCTAAATAATCAACGATCAGGTGACCTCTCCAGAATGGTCCTTCCATATATGAGGCTTCCTTCAGAGGTTGGTGTACTTCACACGAACAGTAGATATCTGAGAGAACCTGTCAAGAGTTTTTGTGGCGATCAGGTGAGCCACCGTCTCCAGGAGATTAAAACCAGGTCCTTCCACTACATCCTTAACAACGCTGCAATTCATCCCAAGCACAAATTACTGATCTAGCACAAGAAGTTGGAAAATGAAAGCCTTTATATATTATCTTCGAGATAAGGTTGGTGTACTCACTTGTAAAGATCCACATAGCTAACACTGTCATTTATGTTATCGGATTTACCAGGTTCGCGAAGATCAACCCATGCATCCATATCGATGACAAACTTCTGGCCCAGAGATTTTTCTTCCGGTAAAACACCATGATATCCATGAAACATCAAGCCTCTTAGTATAAGTTTGTCACCTTTAGAGATCATGCAATCTGCTTCCATCTGTTAAGATTCAAGAATACAAGATTCAAGAAGACACAAGAAAAATGCTACTAATTCACATAATGAAACTCTCTGTTGGACAATTTATCTTACCTTTTGCTGTAAGATACCGAATATGAGGGGGACAAAGATTATCAAACAAAAAACCATTAATTTTATCATTCTGTTCTTGTGGAAATGAGGAAAGTTGGATTACCAAATATGAGTGGGGCTGATGATTTTATGGTGTCCCGAATTACTAGTAGTTAATCCCATTTGGTTTCTATAAGGTAGACTTTCGGTTAGATATGGGTACCTCCCCAACTTTCCTTCTTTCTTTAACAGTCAGTCTTACACCATGCTAGTACAGTATGTTGAAAAACTCTAGAATGACCGCCATAAACAAGCTCTAAGTTAATAAGTTAATCACTGGGTAGAGTCTGTCATGTGATATTCATCTGCCACCTTTTATTTCTCTATTGTGTAGTTTTGTCCGTGTATACTCAAAATGAAGTTTATCAAATTTGATTTGAATCTCTTAAATTACTCGAAGGAGTTCAAAATCTCTGTTATGATCTGGTTTTCACTTTTCATGCTAGATCCGAAATACGCTTGAGCAAAGAAAATTCTTCAGGTCATGTCGATGTGAAACAAAACCAAGGTTGCTTTGCAGATGTAAGATCTTGTCGACGTGACTCAAATGACAAGATCAATGAAAACAGCTCAAAGTCAAATTGTTGGTACTCTCAAAAATTAACAATAATATCAAAATACTTTAAACAATTAGAGACCGAGCTGTAATTGGATCTTCTGGGTTGAGTCTTTGACTATCTAGACGAGAAAAGGTTGAACTTGGACTTGAAAATCAGCTCACCTCTCTATTCTTCTTCTTCTTCCCGCATTCCCACCTGCATGTATGGATGTCACTGTCCATGGCATGTCTTTTACTTACTACTTGATACTCATCCCATTTTCAAACAAATCCACCATCAATAAACAAATCAATCAAAATTTCTGTTGAATAATTCCCGTTCTTGCTTCTGTTTTATACCCCTCTGTCCTTGTTTTTCCAGTTTCATAACTGAATCTAATATTCCAAAGATTCAGCTGTCTCTGGAGAGGGTGGCCGGATCAAGTCAGATCACCGGAGACTAGCAAGAACATCATATCAAAAATGATGATGATGGATTCAGGAGAGAAGCGTCTCAATGAATTGGGTTACAAGCAAGAACTCAGAAGAGAAATGGTTAGTATCTTCTTTAATTTCAATTGATAATTCTTAATTTTTAGTATATTCCACTCATGTTTCTTTTAATTTCCATTGAGTTTTACAGACGCTATTCAAGACGTTAGCGATATCATTTTCGACCATGACGTTGTTCACCGGGATAACACCTCTATTTGGATCCAGCCTTCAGTATGCAGGACCGGCAAGTCTTGTCTGGGGGTGGGTGGTCGTCTCCTTCTTCACCTGGTTTGTTGGTATTGCCATGTCCGAAATTTGCTCCTCTTTTCCGGTAAATCATCTAATTTTTTATTACTTCTTCTTCTGTCTTTATTGATTCAAAATGCATGTGCAAATGGGTCAACGAGTCACCAACTAGCTAACTCACTCGGCCGAGTTTGACTTTTGTCAAACTATGTCAGAGGTGTTTGACCACAATAGTTTTACCTGGTCGGCGCCACAACATATAGTTGAATCTTGTCTCCTGAATCCTGATGGTTAATGTTTTGCCAACCATGTAGACAACTGGATCTCTTTACTTCTGGGCAGCTCACCTGGCTGGTCCGAAATGGGGACCTTTCGCGTCATGGTGCTGCGCTTGGCTTGAGACCATTGGCCTGGTTGCTGGAATTGGCACACAGGTAAAGAAAAAACACCATCATTCAGCTTAACATAGCATAATTTTGCACTAACTTGGTAAAATTGGAGTGCTAATTTAGTGAGTGTAAGTAGGCTTTTGCAGGATCACAGGTATTGCAGAGTATCATTTTGCTAAGTACAGGGACAAACAAAGACGGCGGATACTTGACACCCAAATGGCTATTCTTGTGCATGTACATCGGATTAACCATAATTTGGGCTGTCCTCAACACCTTCGCATTAGAAGTCATTGCTTACATAGATATCATTTCCATCTGGTGGCAGGTAATAGCATAATAAACAACTTTTTTTGCACATTATTGAAGATGCACTCGGCCCTATATCTGGTTATAATTTTTGCAAGCAGCTCATTATCATTTGGTTTTTGACAGGTTGTTGGCGGTACGGTGATAGTAATTATGCTTCCTTTGGTATCGTTAACAACACAATCTGCTTCCTACGTATTTACTCATTTCGAGAAAGCTCCAGAAATAACTGGGATAACAAGCAGTGCATACGCAGTGGTTCTATCTCTGCTTGTGAGTCAGTACTCTCTTTATGGATATGATGCCGCTGCTCATCTGACAGAAGAAACAAGAGGCGCTGACAAGAATGGTCCTATTGCAATCCTTTCGAGTATAGGGATCATTTCGGTTTTCGGATGGGCTTACATCTTAGCCCTCACATTCAGCATTCAGGTATATGCTTAGAGATTTCTAGATATCGCTCACTTGTCCGTTCTTTCATTCTTGTTACTGTTTCTGATTGATGCATAAATACACAGGATCCAAAATACTTATATGATGTGAACAACGAGACAGCCGGAACATTTGTGCCGGCGCAGATATTATACGATGCATTCTATGGAAGGTATCAGAGTGGGACTGGAGCAATAGTTTTGCTTTTCATCATTTGGGGTTCTTTCTTCTTTGGTGGACTGTCGATCACTACCAGTGCAGCCAGGGTGGTATATGCACTATCAAGAGATGGAGGAGTTCCATTTTCTTCCGTCTGGAGAAAAGTTCATCCAACACGCAAAGTCCCCGCGAACGCAGTTTGGTTATGTGCTGCCATTTGCATTCTTCTCGGTCTTCCAATTCTGAAAGTTAACGTGGTCTTCACTGCGATAACTTCAATAGCAACAATCGGCTGGGTTGGAGGGTACGCGGTTCCGATTTTCGCGAGGATGGTGATGAAAGAAGAGAACTTCAAACCAGGACCGTTTTATTTAGGGAAAGCAAGAAAACCAATCTGCTTTGTAGCTTTCGTGTGGATATGTTATACATGTTCAGTTTTCCTGCTTCCCACTCTTTACCCTATAAACTGGGATACCTTCAACTATGCACCTGTTGCGGTGGGGATATTTTTGACGCTCATTATGCTTTGGTGGGTGCTGGATGCAAGGAGATGGTTCAAAGGACCTGTTAGGAACATTGATCAAGGTTCTGAACACGATGATGTCGATGTCCAGCAGAGTGATGTTGCCAATGGTCATGCTCGTATTCGTACTGGTGTTCATAATGGTTTGTAAAAAAAAAAAAAAAAAAAACTGGGACTTATATGTAATGCTCAGATCAATGTTTTTGTGTACATCGATTGTTATAATTAATATTATCAAACACTGGGATCGATCATTAATTATTCTTCATTTTTTTTCTTGTTATTTTTGCTCTATCCACTGCCTAAACACAGTTCCTCAAAAAAAAAAAAAAAACGTCTCTTTGCACTGTAATAAAACTCCACATGCACATGATTACCTTCTTGCTATTCCAGCCGATGGGCTTGGACAGAAAATTGGGCCACGCCAGTTTTGTGCTGTGCTTTGTTAGAACGTTATTTTGGGGACCATGGTTTTTTTGAGGGGACCATGGTCCCATTTTGAGTATGGGTGCCATTATCCTATTTTTTTTGTAATACCTAAACTACCATTTTAATTATTTTTTGGTTTTGATTAGTGAAATCATTATTGAAATGATTAAGAAAAAAATAACATTAACCCACCACCTCCGATTACCACCACCACCACCGCCGATTACCACCACCACCACCGCCGATTATCACCACCACCAACCATCTATTACCACCACCACCTCCGATTACCACCGCCACTACCTCTATATATGTAGCTTCATTTAAATCATTAACAAAGATATTCTCACAAACTCATTGCTTGTCATTCGTTTTTGGTTGAAAAAATGAGAAGTATCAAAATGAGTTGAAAATGGAAAAAAGTTGCAGAGAGGTTTAATGGAGGTTTTTTTTCTCCGGAGACATGTTCGGTTACATCGCAAAAAAAATTCTTAGCCGAACTAAGAGTTCGGTTATCAAGGATTAATTTTTTCTGAACCGAACTGAGAGTTCGGTTCATTCGCAAAAAATACTTTTAACCGAACTATGGGTTAATTCCATTTATGCATTTGCAAGTGCAGTTCGGTTGGATCGCAAAAATTGTTAAGTTTTTACTTTAACCGAACGTTTGCCTAATTGCATATATGCATATATAAGCTCGTTCGGTTGATTCGCAAAAATATGTTGAAGTTTGCGAACCAACCAAACTTCTAACACTAGGTTACTTTTAACCTCAGTTCAAAACTTGATTGCGTTGAAGTTTGCGAACCAACCGAACATAGGTAAATGAGTTCGGTTAACTCGGAAAAATAATTTCAAAACCGAACTCTTCTCTATATAGCCAAATGTTGAGTTCGGTTTAATCGCCAAAAACAAAATTCTACGAACTTACCGAACTCTGTTGTTTAAAGTTCGGTTACAACGTGGTCTAGTCGACTGAACCGAACAAAACTCTGTAAATTCAAGCATAGTAGTTCGGTTACATTTGATTTTTCATCAGCTAGCCGAACAAACAAAGACTCCATTAAAGCTCTGGTTCGGTTGCCTGTGATTTTGGATTTATTAACCGAACTGCATTTGCAGAAAGTTCGGTTACATGTTCTTCATATAATATAACCGAACTTTGTTGACATGGTTGAAATTTTTTTGTTACAATTTTGATTTTCAAGATATTTTAGGCCGTTCATAGCAACATTCACTAAGTTACAAGCATACCTTAGCACCCAGATGATGTTTTTTCTCCATATTCACCCATCTCAAAATAATTTTTTTCTTCATCTTCATCTTCTTCTATCACTTTAGTCACTCAATAATCGGAGGTGGTGGTGGGCGGTGGTGATAATCGGAGGTAGCGGCTAGGTTAGATGCTTTTGTTTTTATATTAGATTAAGTTAATTACAATTATTAGGTTTGGGTTAATTTCAATTATTAGGTTAGGGTTAATTAAATTGTTAAGGGCAAATTAGTAATCTCATGATTTTTAGGACATCCCTTAACAATTTAGGTTAGGGTGCCTTAAAATCAATGCCCCCCCCAAAAAAAGGGTGGTCCCTAAAATAATGTTCCTTTGTTATAGACTGTGTATGGTGATCATGCACTTCATTGTGCTAGTGAAGTTGGTCTTAAGTTCCGGCCTGATCTTATTAGAGATACCTTTGCAGATATTTTTTACCGTGCTAGTGTACCTTCTAGAGTTGAGGCAGCTTTTTGGGTTTCTTTATCATGATGGTGGTGATGCTAGGCCGGATGATATCTTGATTTACAATTGAGAAGAGGGTCGCGATACTTGTATTGATGTGACTGGGGTTTTCCCTTTTGCTGGGGTGGTGTACAAGCATTTACTCCGGGTCTCGCCTTGGTTAAAGCCGTTGAGCGCAAGAAGGTCAAGCATCGTGATATTTGTAGAACCAAAGGATATAGTTTTTGTAACTTAGCCTTTGATAACTTGGGTGAACTTGGTAGTAAAACTATAGAGTTTTTGAAAAGACTGAAGAACTACATGGCTAGGCATGATGTAATAAATATTAATATTGGTAATTTTCTTTTCATGAGAGTAGGTTTAGGTATTCAAAAAGATGTTGGAACCCAACTTTTTTTTTGCTAGGCTTCCATCTAATTTCCTGTAAAACATTCTTTTTTTTCTTTTCAAATAAAAGTTGTGTTTATGTCATTTTTTATTTTATTTTTTTTTGTTTTGAAGCGGCTTGTAGCTCATATACCAGTCCCACCAGAAAAGATTAAAAAAAAAAAAAAGGGGGGCGTAAGAAATGGCAATTCATCAGAATAATAGTACCAGTTGGTAAATTAAATTCAAGTCGACTGAAACTGGGTGGAAAAGGAGATGTTGATTTAAAACCAGAAAAAAAGAAAAGTGATCGCACCACTTGAAATTCCATGGAAGTTGCACTGCAGCTTCCTAGATGCCCACTACTGACGCAAGCGTTATACCAAACAATTACGCAACCTTTAACTCCTGTAAATTTCTTGGAAGACATATCTCTTCTGCATTTATATCACAATGGAGACTTCTTGGGCGCAATGATCAAGTGTGAAAACGCTCGCACTATCTAGAAGATTCCCCGATGTTATATAAATGCCAACCATTTGGCAGCTCTTGGTATCAACATCCATTTCCTTGGATTCTATCTAATTAATTAAAATGGCGAGTGCTGAGGTTCCAAAGCAATCAGCAAAATGCTTGTCATCGTCGTCCTCTTCTTCAAGGTTCAAAACCAAGAACCTTAAACTATCAAGTATCCCTAGCCGTCTTAAAAGATCGTTTTCCTCATTATCATCATCTTCTTCTTCACCGAGAAATACTACAACTCCGCCGGCGTCACCCCTTCGAGATAAGATTTCGTCTAAGCAAGAAAGAAATAATGGTAGAAACAGCAACAAAGAAGAGAGGTTTAAACAAGTTTTTTGTTATTTGGATGGAGATGGTGATGGGAAGATATCGAGTTTAGAGTTACGTTCTTACTTCGAGTCGATCGGAGAGTATCTGTCACACGACGAAATCCAAAGTGTGATAAATGATGTCGATAGCGACGGAGACGGTTTATTAGGGTTCCAAGATTTCATGGTTTTGATGATGAGACAACCACCACCACCACCGTCTAATGGTAGTGGTGGTGCTAGTGCTAGTAGTAGTACTGCAGTAGTAGTAGATGATAACGTTGAAGATCTGAAAATGGCGTTTGAGATGTACGAAGCTGAGAAAGGGTGTGGATGCATAACACCAAAGAGCTTACAGCGCATGTTAAACCGGCTTGGCGAGGACAAATCTTACCAACAGTGTGTTTCCATGATACAATGTTTTGATCTTGACAAAAATGGAACACTTGATTTCCATGAGTTTCATCAGATGATGGTCTAATCATCTGAAAAGGGCATCCAATCCATCATGAATCTTTATAACACTTGATTTTCAGCTGCCTGCCAGGACCTAACATGTCCAGACGCCTGCAAATACGGTATTCAGGCTATTGATGCCTCAGTATACTTAAGACAGATCTGATGATTTCAATGCACACTGGTTCTTATTGATGTTATGTGTCCATTACAATATATACAAGTGCTTTGTTCTACAAACTAACGTAGCTAAAAACAGAAAACATTCCCGAATACTGGAAATTATTACAATATCTCAAGCAATCTACCTTTCTTCCCCCCCCATTTTCCCCCTCACAACAATGGGGATAATGACGATTGACTGACTAGTCATGAAATAAGGCCTATCAAAGAATGTTTAAGTTAGCTACGTACATGCATTGTATATGTTTATGTGAATACAACTATAAAATCTGTATTTACATATAACATACAAACACATATATGCAGAGTCAAGAAAAAGTATCCTATCAGGTGACGAAAGCTAACCTAACAAAACTGGATGAGCATGCACACCGATATTTTAAGTTGGTGATTCAGCCAATACCAATGTGTGCCACCAGCCGCAAGCAATGTTCTTTGGGACAAAACCATCCAGCGGTACTTGAGATGGCATATTGCGGTCAATCACATCACCCAAGCCAAGCTGACCATACTTGTTCCATCCCCAGCAAAACACCTTCCCGTCATCTTGAACAAACACAAACAAAAAGCTGCGTCAGATGGTTTACCAGAGCATTTCATTCATTCTCAGCTAAATAGTCCAGAAAAATACCTGTCATTATAGCACTATGACGAGCGCCACAAGAAACAAGCTTTGCATTCTCATTTTCGATACTTGGAGCATCCAAAAGCTTGGGGACTATCTGAAACAGGAGAAATCTAGGAGTTAGCCTGATTCCCTGATAACGTAATGTTCAATATTCCACAAGAGCACTATAAGAAACATATGGATGGTCCGAGAATGTACCTCAGCGGTATCTGAACCAGTTCCCAACTGCCCAAATTGATTTCCACCAAAAGAGTAGACACCACCTTCTGCTGAGATGCACAGTGTATGCCACAGCCCAGCAGCGACACCTTGGATCCTAATACCCAAAAGAGAGGATACGCAAGTTGGACTCAATTCGTCATCAGTACTCCCTTGACCACACTGGATGAAAACAGAACACATTATAAGAGCTGGTCCTGTACAATTTCATTTTGGGGACGGAAGACTTGTTGCAATCAAAATAAAGAAGAGCAAAAAGGAAAGAGATCCGGAGATGAGTTGAGCAGCCTTGTTATGGTTAACCATCTTGAATATTCAATCTGCTCTCTCTCCACCTTTTTTAGAAGTCCTACATGTTGATTCTAGAGATAGTTAATAGTTCGAAAGATCATGGGACAATTCAATTGATGCACTTAATGAATACAGAGAATACTCAGAATAGAATGTCAGAACCATCTAATGACTTTCTCCAATGTACTTGTCGTGACTAGTATTACGAAGCAAGTTAAGTCAAACTAAGGAACATTCACTCAAGTTCTCTAGTACAAGTGGAGAGCAGACAATCAGAACATCTCCGAAACAAAGGTTTACTCCATGATGCCAAAGGCAAAATATATGTCTGCGAGACTAAAGAAGCTAACCTGTCCATACAGACCCCATCCAAAAGTAATCACGGCTCCAGCATCTGTTGGTGCATAAAAGAAGATAAGTTGAAAGTATTGCACACGGCTATCAGTAAGCATTTGCGTGGAATCAAAAGAATCACATGGTTCGATGCTCTTACGAAAGATTGCGCCATGTCAGATAGCTGGACTACAGCGACATAAAGTGCATGAATGTTTAACAGACCAAAAATGCCAAACATGCAAGCAACCAATATGTTATGAATATGCCATTTCTTAAGCACCGAGTCTGGCATGTACTTGAAGTTTTGCTAAAGAACACACATAATAATGAGGTGGAGTTCCCCTTCCACCTCCTGGATAAACTAAAGATGAAATGAATCTCTGTTTCACAGGGAAGTAACAACACCCAATAGGGAGAAATACGCAATAAGAACAAAGAATCTGAAATGACCATATGTGTTTACCTGTTATTACTGCACTATGCCGACCTCCACAGGCAATGCTTGTTATGTAAGTGCCAGGAACTCTGTAATTTGGTGTCTCGGAAATCATGCTTCCTCGAGGAACAATCGATGAGACCCCTTTGCCATAAGGTTCTATGCAAGGAATAGGATGAGGAGAAGACACCATGCGGATCCGAGATCCCAGACCTAGTTGCCCTTCTCCTCCATACCCCCAACCCCACACCTGTCCTACATCTGAAACACCAAGAAGCACAAATGCATCAGGGTGGTATCTAAGGCTTATCATGGTGGCTATGCTGCAGTTTTATCCTTCCCCTTATTAATTGGAACCCAAAAAACGGAGCTAATTGCAATAACAGCACTATTAACTTGAGGCAAAATGGATTTACCTGACAGAGCCAAAGAATGCCGGCCACCAGCTGCAACAGTTATGATCCTTACTCCTGGACTCAGTGTTACCAGACACGGCAACGCCGAGAGATTCTCTTCCCCAGATGTTGAACTATCATTTGTCTGTTGCTTAGCAGATGATACTCTCCTCCGCTTGGGTTTCTCTTCTCCAACTCCCTTAGAATCACCGGAGGATGAAGCTCCACCAGTTGTCCTCGTAACTTGAGACGACTTAGGAAGACTCACAACTACAACACAATTTACCCCTTTACACTTGCCCACAACAAAACAAAACAACAGACATAAGAAACAGGTGCATGTTCGGTATTTTATACCTTGTTCAGTCATCAATGAATTCCGCTTATCAAGTCGTTCTTTTTCCTGATTCATCCCTCCGATAGATTGGTCTCCTCCAATAACTTTCCCAGTAGGAACACACTCCTTCCATCCCCATGTGTATACTTGTCCATTCACTACACATCCAATAAAACTCAAATTACCTAATTGAACATCTTTTTCAATACTCAACAAACAGTCAATTTCAATAGGGACGATTCAATAACACAAAATCAATTCCCAGTTTCAAAAATTACCAGAAACAGCAATACAATGCGCCCATCCAGCTGCAGCCCTCACAATTGAAGCTTCATTTGGAAGAGGAAATGCCTCTGGAATTTCCTAAAATTGAATTCACCAAAATTAACTAAGAAATTAGCTCCAATTTTGAACAAGCATTTCAACAGACAGTTGAATTTACAAAATTAAGAAAATAGTAGAGTAATTACCCCATGTTTTCCAGAAGTGACATAGCTCTGTCCCATATCATCAGTTGAACCCCATGTAATCAGCTTCCCAAACTCTAATTACACACAAAAACAACACAAAATCAAATGAATCCCCAATTTTAAACAGTCAAATTAACAAAGAAATTCACCAGAAATCACGGAATACAGTACCGGAAATGGCAAGGGCGAATCCGCAACCACCACCACAAACATCTTTCCACAAATCACTTCTTCTAATTCCTCCTCCTCCTTGAGTATTAAAAGAATCAGAATCGATAACAGTAGGAAGATGAACAGGAGTAGGCGAAAGCAGCGGAGAACGTTGCGGTGTAGCTCCCGGTAAGTATCCCCACATCAACACCACCAAACCAACACCGCCGCCACCTGAAGTGGTCGCGGTGGTGGTTGTAGATTTCTCCTCTTCATCTTCTTCCATTTTCATGACATCATCAGTTCCTGTTTCCTTCATCTCCCTGAGAAACTCTGAACTTGTCTGTCTGGTTTGTTTTGGTATTGAGTTGAAATTTGAGTGGTGGTGGTGGGGGCAGCCCTAACCCTAGAATAGTTGTAGCGTATCATTTCCAGGCTTCTTTGTGTCTCCACGTAAGACTGCCAAATAGGCCCACATACTTACGTGGAGCATTTTACACCGCTAAGATTCTTCGGCCAATACTAACCAGGACTTTCCGCTGGAAACTTCCAGAACCCTTTTTTTTAAATTTTTTCTCCCTGTCTTCTAGTCGTATGTGCTGGTTTCCTATTGAGACACGTATGTGCTCAAATAGCCCACAATGATTGCGTTTGGACACGTGTTTTATTCTGATGTCGACCAAAATTGAGTAGTTTGGAATGTGCAAGTTCTCTGGGGCATGACATGATTTGGACTGAAAATGCCTCAGACTGGGACACCCCTTGAGAAATTATTGGCCGGAGAATTTCTTTCTTTGTTTTCGGGTCAACAATTTTAATTCGCATGGCATCAGATCTCTGAGTTACTCACACAAATGCTTCTAATCCCTGATTCAGATCCTTTCGAGTCGGACATCACAAACTCGCATATTTTTGAGTCAGATGAGATTTGACTCAAAAAACAAACATCTAAAAGTCATATCCAGATGAGTCAGCTGATTTCAGTCAGACTGTGTGAGTTCGAATCAGGCGAGTCAGATGCTGAAAACAAGAAGAAGAAAAAAAAACAAACATGATGGAGGAGGACAGCATTATTAGCATATATACTGAAACATAAACCAAAGTTACAATACAACATACAGTACATATCACAAAGCCCCCCCATTTCCTGCATTCCCTAATCCTGCCTGCTACAATTACTAGCCTATAATAGTTAGCCGCAGTCTTGTTTTCTACTAATCTACATGACTACATTCCCAAAATGTAACAGCTTTTTACATTCTTAGATTACAAATATTGACATGATACTCGGAAACCCAGTATCTCAGCAACCTGTTTGCCGCCTCCTTGTGCGAGACATTTCAGCTCAAGTGATTGCTGTCCCAAAAAATCCAGGGCCTCCTGCAATGCTCTATATACACAGAAACAAGTAACCAAGAAATTTACAACATTGGAACTAGAGCTTTCTACGCTGTTGTATAATCCACAAGCTTTGTTCCGAAAATCCGGTACGTCCTGCTCCCAAATTGATCGTTTTTGTCGAGGTAGTACGACTTTAAGCAACACTGGATCCACGGTGGATTAATAACAACTCTCTTGTTCTCCCCGTCATATATACCATCATCTTCATCATCTATTCCAAGCAGTTCATTTCTCTTCTTTCTTAGTACTTCCACTGTGGGGTAGCCGCCGAAAAACTTCACCTGTATTGATATTGATGACATGACATGATAAACAAAAGATAAATAGCTTCACAAGCTATGCAAAGATGGAAAGTATAAAATGTTCAGCAATACAAAGAAGATTTTACCCCGTCTTCGTCATAGAGGTAAGCATGTATTCTGGCGGTTGGATCCTCAAGAGTCAACCTCATCACATACTTCCCTGAGGTTGTCTCTCGAAAATTTTCTGCGCAGCAGGAATAGAGGCCTACCACACGAACGACACATTTAAATTTGGCAGTCACCTGTAAATGTGAATCTGATTAGTTACTAAAGTGTAGAGAAGTGACCTTCGGTGCATGAAATTTAAGTGGACACTTAAAAAGTTGAAGTATATTTTACAGATTTAAAGACGAATAGCAAACCTCTGAATAGTTGACAACATCAAGTAGTGTGACCAAAGGCCCGGAAACACTGATTATCTCTGAGAACAAAAGACACGAAAAGTGACAAGCATTAGCTATTATGAGTTCAAAATTTTTCTTTCGACAACAGAAAATGAACATCACATACGCGCTTAATGCTCCTCTAAGAAAACGAACAAACAACAGCTATAACAAATGAACACGGAATACCTGTAACTGGTGAAGGGATGGCAGATACACGACCAGTATAAGATGAAATTCTGTCGTTGTAACTCCTGCTCAGTATAAGCAAATCAACAAATCAGGAACGAGGAGGATTGATACTTATCAAGTTTTAAATATTCACTGGAAAATAACTTTACCCCAAACGCTGAACGACAGTGCTATCCGTGTCAGATAAGAAACGTATTTTGGAACTATCAGTCAAGGCACAGCCCCAGAATGATGACTTCCTGTGACTAGTAACAGCACGCAACCTCACCCACTGGCCACTGCAAACTAGATGAACATCGAATTTTAAACACGTAACGGCCACCCTCAAAATGCTTCCCACGGTAGGAAAATTGCGTCGGACATCTCTTGACAGTGGAGGATTCTCTGGTTCTAGTGGTAATTGCATCTCCGGTGCATCTGATAGTCTGTAATCCAAATTAGATTATAGTTCTATCAAGGATATCATGCTCTGGTAACTAAAATTATATCTTAGCTTACGTAATTTCGAAATCCAATGCAGGCGTATCAGTTCCATCCCATACGAGGAGCATCCACTCATTTTCCGACACTTCGTATGAATGAACTACCTATTTCGCAAAAGAAATAAAAGTTAGGCGATTCAACAAAGTTTATTTGAAATACATTGAAGTATCAAGCCTGGTTCGGTCCGTATTTACCTTACAGATCAGATCGAATTCTTGCATGTTCATCTCTTTTATTGGACGTAATAACTTGTTTGTTCCTGAGAGAACATGAAATAGCTGAAAATCCCAACTTACAAAAATTTGTTGAACATCGCATTACCGATTGGAAGAAAGGCCGCAATTGACAAAATACTGTTTCCTAAAATTCATGTTACCTGCGCCAAGTTGAAAAGTAGTCAACCAAGTCCTAAGAACCTTGACACGCTCTACGTGCCAATTTCGGACGCGATATAATGGACTAACACAATACGCAATACAGTCATCCCCCGGTGTCCCATCATACAGCGCATACGAAGATTTTCTTTTTTGGAACACCCCATGAAATTCTTCCTTGCGCTTTTTAATCTGCAATAATCAAACAAATACTCCTTATCTGCCAACTAGTATGCGAAACCATCACATAATGTCGATATAAGAAAGGGAGATAACAATTACCAGAACATTAAACACCAGAAGCAAATCCCCAACAGACCCAACAAGTGGAAAGTCGTCTACTTTTTTTTCAGCAAAGAAATTAATAGCAAAAGCAGTATCCGAAAACCGCTCGTCTACAATCTTCAGCGTGTACACAAAATCTGCAGAATAGAATTTCAATCCAAATTAAAGTCGCACATTGTAACATTCCAATTTTCACAAAAATAGATAAAATTGAAAAAGCCCCATTTTTGTATTAATCCTCTGCAACTACAATTAAAATCCCCAAATGTGAAAAAGGTGTGACCTTTTTCTTGATGTTAGGGTTTCTGATTATGCTTCCTTTTTTTTCCCCCAATTTTCAAATCCAAGAACCAAAAAAAATTGAATTGAATCATGATAAGTATACACAAAACCCTAAATTGAAAAATTGCGGGTCAATACTAAAATTGAAGAAAAATCCAGCATTGAAGAGAAATCAAGGTTTAGGGTTTTTGAAATTTACCACTTCCTTGGCTTTGTCTTCGAAGGCCAATTTCAACAACAGAGCCTATGAGATTGACTAATTTCTCCGCTCTAGTTGATGCGTCGATTAGAGGAGTGAACTCTCCTCCCATCATCTCTTTCGATCTTTTTGATTTTCTTTGATTCGTTCTCTGTTTGTGACTACCGGTGTGAAGAACACGGGACTTGTTTCTGTTTAAAGGAAGGTTTTTTATTGTGTCAACGTGTATTTGAGACTAGACTAGTTTGGGTAAAGTACTATGATGTAGTCCTTTAATTTATGGGGTCTACACATAGAATAAATATACGACTATATCTAAAAAACCATCTTAATAGGGCTGTCAATGGCACTAAACGTAATGGATATTGGCTCTGCCACTGCCGTTGCCGTTAAAATTATCGGATATCCAATATCCGTTAAGTTCCGACGGAAATTTGAAATTCAATTCCGATTATGTTACGTTGGACTTATCGGATATTTTCCCGATAACTTCCGTTATCAAGTCCAACAACTGCACCACCATCTTCACTGCCATCTTGGTTCACCAACACCACCATTTCCCGGAACTACAACCGCAGTCAACATCACTATTTCCATGTAACCATCCATCTCTAATCACCAGACCTATTTGAATCATAAATTTCGTTAATCAACCACAACAGAAGATTTGATTACAAACCCATCATTCAATTTCTTTTTTGTCTTTTCTTTGCTCAATTTTTTGTCATAAAATCAATACGAACATTTACAGCAACGGCTTATTCTTCTTCCCTGACTCAAAATCAACACCATCAATTCAAAATATGTGTTCTCGAATCCTAAACAAACCAAAATCTCCGCCAAATCCTAATTTAAAATATCAATTTTGAAACCCTAAATTAAGTTTCAAAATCAAAACTAAACAAAAAAATAAATTTTAAAAGAAGCCCTAGAGAAGAAAGGAGGAGATGATGGTAGTAACTGCAAGTCTGAGACGAATTAGAAGAAGAACAAGATTAAGAAGAAATTCAAAAGAAGAAGATGAATAAATATGATTGGAGAGGTAGGTTTTCTTTTAGAGATATTGAAGATATGAACGAGGAATTTAGTAGGCTAAAGGTAAACGGATGAATAGGTATATTGTTAACGATCGGAACTTAACCTAACGGAAACCCCCTTAGTCGGTGATGTTACATTAACATGTGGATATCTGATACGTTATGGGAACCGGATATCCGATAAATGTTATGTCGGATATTAACCCTAACGGATTCCGGATATCCGGAACCGGATAACGGATTTCGGACATCCATTGACAGCCATACATCTCAGAGAATGTTTTTGAAAAACTATTTGAAAAATAGGACGTGGAGGTGGAGCCGGAGGTGTAGATAACACTTTCTTGAACACCTTCATATTTAGTAATTGGTCCCTCCTAGTTTGTTGGACCCCGCTATTGGAGATGGATTTATGTCAAATAGGGGTCTAAAATCCTATGTGTCAATAAGAAAACAAAACTTCACCTTCTATTGGAGATGCTCTTAGGCCTCGGGTAGTCAGATCAGGTGCCACATTCCTCTTGGTTGTGTTCGATACCAGTGAAATCCACGTAGTTAGCCAAATTTCCATAGAAGTAACGTGTTTTCTGCCTCTTGGCTGTTTTCTAAAGTATGTTTTAAACTTAATTCTATGAAATTTCATTGAAAGTCTTCCCTCGCTTCCCACAGGAAATTGATTCAACGGAATGCATTTTCATGCAATCGTTTCTTTTCTCTGTTATCAAACACAGTTTTAGATTACATTGGTATATCAGAAAGTCAATAGAATTTTTTTTTGTCAATTGAGATCAAGGAGTTGATTTTGGATCACATTAACAAATTTTTAATAGCTGATTTTTATTTAATCGCGGTCCAAAAGTTAATTTGGGATGAGTTTTTTTCTTTCTTTTCTTTATGATCAGTCAGCAGGGGAATCCAACCCGTAGCATACAACTTGGGAGTTCAACCCCTGTACTAATCCCCGTTGGTTAAAAAACATGTGATTTATAAATAGTTAGAAACTGTTTATAAAGGTTACTCACTATTTAAACATGTGAGTTATCAATGAACTACTTTATAAAGGCTTTTAAGGTACCGTGGCTTTTATCAAGATCATTGTTAGAACTGTTTGATGGGAGACTAATGTGTTACAAAGAAGAGGCAAGGGGATACGAAATATCATACACTTTGCTATATGTTGGATCCTTTAAAAAGAGAGAAATGGGAGAGTGTTTGGTGCACTCACAATAAATATATTAATGAATCAATTGATCTCGCTAAACAGTTAGTAGCGCAGTGATCTTGTGATACATGTACTTTCAGTTTTGTAATCCATGGTCTCATTTGGAGCAAATGGGAAGGTTTGATGTCGGATGAGAGTGATTCTATTGTAATTCTTTGCCCCTAGGAAAGCCTTTTCTTTTAATATAACTTCTTCTTCCAAAAAAAAAAGCTAGTTACAAACTCGCTAGCCCCAAATTCTCTAACGATCGTAAAAAAAGAAGAAAAAAAATTATGGATGAATGACTTCCCTAAAAAGCTAATGTTGACTATTCTCCATCTTCATTCCTCGAATTCAGATTTAGGGAATGAAGCTACGAATCATTGAAAAAAATTCTCAACAATTCCTCGCTAAAAAATTAAGGTTAGCGGAAAACTGTTACAAACTTCTCTTATTTGTATATCATTCCTTTCACATGCCATAACAACCCGTCTTCTCTCAACAGTTGTTGTAAAATGGGTACTTAGAGGATGAATTCAGAGAACAAAAAAGAATGTTGTATCACTGGAGCTTCAAGGACTTGCGATTCTTTTAGCAATTATTTCGACCTTTCCCAAATAATACAATCGGTCATCGAAATATTGCCTTCAGGATACAATGAAGCCCTAATAATAGGAAATATAAATAGAATGTTGGAATTTCATCTTCATAATCATCATCTTAAACATGATCACAAATATCCTTATGCCGAGAACATTCTTATCCCTGTTTAGTATGTGCTAATAGCTCTTCATAAGGTGATTTCTAGCTTGTTTGATTCAAAGGTTGTACTCCCTTGACCCAACCAAGAACACACAGTAATTGATTCTGAAGATGCTGCAGAGAAAGAGATTTTCATAATTGAATTGGGAGAAAGTCTTTACTATTAAAAGAGGAATTCATGCCTTTTGGAGATGTCTTTTCATATCCAACAAACGCTTTCAACGGGCATCCATTGATGGCTTCTCTTGGGAAGAAACCCTATTGTTTGTACCCTAATATTTCACACCAAAAAATGGGCTTACTTAGGCCTAGAAGCTCCTCTCTTTATCTAAATATGGTTCATTGGGACTAATGTGCTCATCTAATTAGCCAAGTATGGCAATATACGCCTCACAAACACTATACTTAGAAGCCCGTGTGCAAAGATCCAAGTCAAGGCAAGGAGGGACCAAATCATGAATGTCACATCAGGTTGCCACGTCAGCGCTGAGGTACAACGTCAACACCCAAGTGCCACGTCAGCTTGCTACGTCAGTATCAAAGTGCCACGTCAGTAGAAATGCCCAACCATTATGTAAGGACTCTCAAGCCGTCAATACTATTAGACTAGTCAAGTGACGAATTAGCCGATAGTAACTCGATTAGTTTAACACGGACGTTAATTAGTAGGAATTAATCTAACAACGATTTAGATATGAAATTAGTACCGTTAAATATATCTCTAAAAGCTTTGTGAGATAGACTACTCGAATGTGTCATTCGGATACCGGATAAAGAAGATTTCATCATATTAGTCGAAGGGCAAAATAGTCATTTTGCTATCAAACCGACTTGGGCTTCCCATATCATTTGGGTGATTTCCATTATCATTTGTCTTTGGCCTTATCAAAACCAAGCGAGCAAATAAACTCATTCAATATTTTTTTTTCTCTTTCTTTCTCGTTCTTCTTCTTCTTCTTCTCTACTCGTATTCTGTTGGAATTGTGAGGTGAGTTTTGAGAGAGGGTTAGAGAGAAATATATTGATGAGTATATAAAGATGGTGAGGTCGATGTGTTTTAGGAAGGAGAAGATTAAGGATTCTTAGGGTCGATTCACAGGGGGAGAAGTAGAATTAGGGTTTTTGGAATTAGGATTCATGAAGAACTGATGATGAGATTGAGTTGACAATAGATGAATAAGAAGTGGGTTGTTGTCTAATTGATATTTTTAAGATGTTTCAATGTATAATCGAATAATTAATGTTTTGTTTTAATTAGGGTTTCCCTGAATTCAATTCTGAGATGAATTCAGAGATGATGATTGAGAAAAATAGTAGATGGGTTTTGTTGATGTGAAGAATTAAGTTTTTGCTTGTGTTCGAATTAGAGAAGTTCAGATTTGGGAATTGAATTAAGGTTTGGTCAAGAACAGATGTTGATGAAGATCGATGGGATGCTGAAGTGAATCAATTGCTTGAGCTGAACTGTTTTTGAGGTAATTTATCTTAATTGAAGTAGTTTGAGTTGAATCGTTTTGATTTCAAAGTTTGTATGATTGTGAATTGAACTGAGATTGATGAGGGTATAGATTTGGAGTGAACTGGTGTAGCTTTGATTTAAGGGAAAGAACAATAATTGATATTGGAGTTGTAATTAGTGTAATTTGTAAACAATTGGTCTATTATTGCAGGTGTTAGTGTTGAACTGAAGATAATTGAATTGGTGATTTAGGGATTAAGATTGAGGCAGGTGGTATGTGATATAGTGAGTGTTACTCAGCTAATAGTGGTGATAAGTATTATGTGTTGCAGTGGGAAATGTTGTTGTTGTGGATAGCATGAAATTATAGATGAGAAGAGGGTGGTTTTGAAATAGTTTGGGATGAATGAGTGTTAACTGAGGTGAAGTGTTGAGTGTTTTTATGAGAATGAGGTTGAATTCCTTGTAGTGTGATAGTTAGAATGGATGTTTCAGGTGGTATGGTTGGTATGTGAAGTTGCAGGGAGTGGTATTTGAATGATAGTGCAATGGTGATACTGTGGTTGGTGTTTAGGTTGTTTGTAATGTTGGATATGTTGGGGTTTACTGTTGAACTGAGTTGCAAGTGAAATGAAATGGTGATATTGTTGGTGTTTTTGAAACTGGAAAGTTATAGCCGAAAGGGAAGGAGAGAGAATTGAACTGAATTGGGTTAAGTTGTACTGTAGTTGAGTTTTATTGCGGGAACTTAGATTCTTTCGCAGGGCAGAGTTGAGTTGATCTCAGTAAATGAGAGTTGAAGGTGAAAAAGTAGTGGTAATTAGAGGTAGTGGTATTGAAAGATGTTTAAACTGAGTTGTTGTTGATATAAGTTGCAGATGTAGTGATCTGAGTTGGCTTAAAGCTGCAATTGCAGGTAGGCTTACATTATAGTTGTGTTTGTATATTGATCTTGAAGTTTATTTAGAATGAATAAATGAATTGCTATTGTAATGATGAAAGTTGAACTGAAATTAGAGTTTTGATGTGTACTGAAGCTGTAATAGAGTTTAAACATGTTAGTCATCCTAGTCAGTCTAGCTGACTTACTTGAATTAGACTATCTGACTGAGTTGAATCAGTTTAACTAAGATGACTCGACCTGACTCGGTGAATCTTGACTGAGTTGAATCCTTTGACTAAGTTGACCAGTTGACCGTGTACTTGACCAGACTTTGACCTGGACTTAGATGTTGACTGTTAGTTGACTCCTATGACCGAACGTTGACCAGTTAGACCATGCCTTAGATTAATGGGCCAGAGTAGAGGACTTGGGCTTAGGACTATTAGTTAGATTTGTATAATTCTTGTGTGAGCCATTTTTGCTAGAATCTTAGAGTTCTTGTGTGATTAACAGTTCGTTATTAACAACGTTCGATTCAACGGATGAACCAGTGGATCATGGATCTCGAGGTAGGCGTGGCTTGTCATCAAAAGAGGTGGGAATGCATTTGACTCTTTTGTAATCATTACTGTTGTTTTTATAAAAGTTTATGTTTAACAAACTCATGCATTGTCTGTCCGTTCATTCCATGCTTTGTTTAAAATGCATTATGATAATCCTGTTGATTCTGTGAATCTTCCACGATTTGGAAAGGACTTGTAATATTTTGTTGTCAATATGAACTGTTATGGGAAATGAGAATTTCCACTTGTGGTATATAGGATACGCTCCTTCACATTTATACTTACTTTAATTTAGCTTTTATTGTTTGGAGTTGGTCACCATGGTCTTGGTGGCATCCATAACTATTGAGTGTGGTTAGCACAAATATTATTACATTGTTTTAAAGAAGGAGTTTGTTCCATATACATGTATGGTTATTTCAGTGACTTAGTCACTGTTTAATGTTTCGGAAAAACATGTACTATTTTCCAACTCTTGCATATGATTACTTAGAAGTTAAATGTTAATTATTCCCACTTTCAGTTTCAGTGACAGATCAGAGTTACGCAGCGAAAGCTCCGAGAAGTTAACTTCGTTAGTTGATTATATTCTGATATGTTTATTATGTTAAGTATTCTCATTGTAAACCAAATGATTATTTTATATGTATCATTGGAGAGGAGTTGTATATATATTTCTGAGCGTGGTTAGGTTTGGGTTAAATTTTTGTAGCAGATTTCTTAATTGAAAGTTTAAGTGTTTAATTTGGATTCTTAGTGCCTCTGTTTTTAGCTAATTTCTTGGATTAGTCAGCTGCTAGCTTAGGGGGGGGGCTACAAAGTTGGTATCAGAGCTCACTATTAGATCTTAAATGGGAATAATTAGAATTAGCCAGTGCCAGTTAGTGAACTAGATTAGCTTAGAACTGGGTTGGGTTTGTGAGATAAATCTTAATCACTAAAAGCTATCAATAATTAAAAGATTTATTTGATTGATTTGTTTGTTTGTTTATGTAATGAAGTAAAAATTGTAGGGTACACCAATAATTTTATCTAATGAAGATTAGAGAATAAATGGTTTAAAACTGTGAACACATACACTTTTCAATACTAAAAATAGTGAGATTAGTATTATTGATAAATCTTGAAAGTCATATGTATAAACATAATTAAAGCACCTTGACTTAAACGTAGAATCAACAGTTTATAATGACATAAACGTTAATAATATTTTCGAGATTCAATAATACTGGTAAGAGTAGTTAGAATAATAATTTGATGTAGTTTGATCGCCAACGTTAATAATAAAATATAATAATACTCCCTCCGTCTCAAAATAACAGTCCTAATTGACTTTGTCAAAATAATAAGGAAATCCTATAAAAAGTCACGACTAACCCTTGACTAGCTTATTTAATGTTAAGTTATTACCAAAGTTAGATGAAAAGGTAATGTAGGAATATATAGAAGTATTAGAATTTTTGTAACTACCCATAAATGTTTTCATTTAAAAAAGGAATGACAATTAATGTAAAAAAATATTGAATGGATTTTTTCCTTATATATGGTGATAATATTTATGATTGAAATTAAGTTTATATTAAAAATGATTTTATAATTATAAAAAATAAAGGGTATATTTGATAGTTTAAGGAAAAAAGTTTGTCTATAAACAGAGCGGACAGATAAAAAGAGACAGACCAAAGTAGAAATTAGGACAGATAAAAAAAGACAGAGGGAGTAATTATAGATGATAATAATAGTAATAATAATAATAATTTTAATTAAGTAAAAGCCTTTTATGTTTACTTTGATGTTGATTTTTAATTAAGTAAAAGCCTTCATAATATAAAGCCTTTGTAATGTTGCCCACCGTCCCTTGTAATGTTGACTTTGATGTTGATTTTTAATTCTTAATAAAAGCCTTTATATTAAGTAATATTAGCATTTTTCAATTAGTATGATATTGAACTTAACTTAACTAAATCTCATTAAAGATTTATAACTATAAAAATAATAATCATGATTAAATAGTTATGGAAAAAAATTAATAACTCTTATTTACAATTAAGCTTTGTAAATTTAACTAATTACAAATTAGAGATATATGTTTTGTGGTTAAACTAGATAACATAAATAGAATAAAGGACTCTACTTGCTAGTAATCTTGTACCAAAATTATTTTAATCTAACAAATGATTCAGTAAATCTTTAAAATGAATCAAATATACATGAAATAGTAATAATAGTATTCAGATGCTTAGTGTAATATTAGAATTAAAAGAAAATAAAATATTAATAGGATTCTTCTTCGTAAATGGATTCAATCATCTTTTGCAATGAAAAATTAGTATGATAAACTTGAACTGTTAGAATTTAAAATTTGTATTACTTGAGCATAATTTAAATTAAAATCTCATTAACAAATATGTAGCGATAAAATAATAATTAGGGTTAAATATCTATGGAAAATTATTAGTGCTTATCTACAGTTAGGTTTTGCAAAGTTAACTAATAATAAATTAGAATTATATGTTTTATGTTTAAACCAAATTAGTTAATATAAGACTTATTAAATAGGATTAAGAGCGTGAGATCATATAAGGCACAAAATAAAGATTAAACTTGTTAATAACGTTATACCCAGATTTTCTTTAGTCCAATAAATGATTCATTAAATCACTAAATTATACACATATTATAGTACTTGAACGCTTAGTACAAAATTAGATTTAAAGGAGAATAAATTTACATATGAATAAGATACTTATTATTAATACAAAAATTTAAAGATTATTAAGACATTAAATTTTTTTATATGCAGACTCGAGGTTTAAACCATAGTAAATTACCAACTCCAATTTAAGATTAAAGATTAAAGATTATTAAGACATTAAAGATTATCAACCTGAATAAATAAAATCTATTATATCGATCTTTACGTAAAAGTAGAATTATATTTACAATAATCAGGTTTAATAAAAATTAAACTAAGTATCATCTCTAAATAGTCATTCTGGCTAATCAAATGAAAAAAATAATAATTAATAAAACAATGATGAAAATGATAATATAATTAAGACAATAATTTTCTTTATAACATAAACAAATAATAATACTATATAATGTGGATTATTATACCTTGCGAGATTGGGGTATACCCAGATTAATTGGGGTATACCCAATAAGACAAAATAGGGTCATTTTGAAGTAAAGCCAACCCACCCCTTAACCTAGATTTTTCTAAATGGCTAAAATGCCCACACAATGATTAACTCTAATTTAACTAAAATTATTAGATTAGTTAAATTAATTAGATTAGTTAGTTGATTTAGTTATATGTTGGGTTTTAGAAATCATTTAGAGAGAGAATTAGTATGAAGTAGTAGAGGAGGTTTTGGGGGGGGGGGGTTAGGGTTTTTGCGAAATTTGTGATATGAGTGATTCAAATCCTGATTTTGAAGTGGGGGAGCCTTCTAACTTTCCTCCTACATATGAGTACTTGTATGATGATCTACCAAACCATGATCGAATGGATTATTTGCATGATCCTCACTTTTATTTTCCTCAAACTCAAGATGGGTATGGAAGTGATGAATGTCTCGAGCCAAACGTAGAGTCCAATGACCAAGAAGAAGATAACGGGGCTGCAAGTAATCAGGTAGACAACCTAGGTGGTTGAGATTGTGATTTTTCCATGCAAATGATCGATTTTGGTTTTTGTTTTTCACTTCTGCTGTACAGGGTCGGCAAGGTCGACGCTTGTCGATCATGTCGGCTCTTAAGTCCAGCGTGGTTCTACTTTGCAAAACGTGTCGATGTTTCATGAGCAGTACCACGCCGACATGGTATAAAATTTAAACCTTGTTGACTTCCATTTTTTTTGAAACACAGTAGTCGTTACTTGAAAATGTTTACGCCGGCATTTTCAAGTTTTAAGACAGTGTCGACTGTTTCTATGTCGGCATTGTTTATATTCTCTTACGTGCCGACCTTTTCTTGCCGGCAGTGTTTTATATGTCGACCATGCCGACCATGGTAATACATATTAACTAAACTTTTGATGTTTTGTAGATTGTGGCATTGATACCTATGGCGGATCAGCCTCAAGCTCAGAAAATTAGGGGTCCTGATACTTCCGAACATTATGCTAATGATTTGGAATGGAAGGACAAAAAGGACTCGGTAAATTGGATTGTTGAGAAATCAAAAGAGAAGATGTGCGTTCTAGTGAAAAACACCAAACAAAAATCTACGCGGTTTGAAATGGTATGCGAGTCTTATGGATCTCCGGATGAAAGTCACAAGAGAAAGGGTTATGTGTATGATAAGAAGACGACTAGGGTGTACAAGACGAAGTCTAATAAGTGTGAATGCCCATTCAAGATTATTTTTGGGAGGAAAGAAGAAATCGATAGCATGTGGAAAATGAGTAGAGTTGATGTTGGTTGGCATAACCATAAAGATCCGCAAAGTCTTGTTGGGAACTGTCAAGTTGCCAAGTTGAAACCGCACGAGTTCGAACAAGTAAGAACAAGTTGGGGAATTAAACCAAGTAAGCTCCTTCGTAGGTTCAAGAGGGACGACCCACATAACCTCTCTTCATTGTCTACAATTTATGCGGCCAAGGCAACCATTAAAAGAATTGAATGAGATGGAAGAAAGGTGATGGAAGAATCACAATAGTTGGCACACAAATACAACTACACTGTGAGACACCATGAGTCATCGGATGGGAAGGTGGATTGTATTTTTCTTGCGCACCCCGATATGATTCAATTGGCCCGTTGCTTTTACCAAGTTTTGTTCATGGATTGTACTTATAAGACGAATAGGTACAACATGCCTTTGTTGAAAATTGTAGGACAAACCTCGGATAAGTAATCGTTCACGGTGGCATGGTGTTTTATGAATCGGGAGAAGGATGATAGCTATATTTGGGCATTGGAAACTTTGAAGCTTCTCTACCACGAAGACGAAACTCCGGGGGTTATAGTCACCGACAATGAGCAAGCAATAATGAACGCCGTGAGGATAGTCTTTCCCAATGCACAAAATTTCCTTTGCACTTGGCATATACAATGCAATCTTAGAAAGAATTGTAGGAATCATATCCAAAAGCCAAAGGCAAAGAAAGGTACTAAACGTGAAAAGGAGGAAGATGAATGTCTTAGTGAACTAACTAAAGAGGAGAGAGAGGAAGAGAAGAAGAAAGATGACGAAGAATGGAAAGAAGGTGAGATCAAGTTTGGGTTATTAATGAAAGCGTAGGATAAGTTGGTTTGGTCGATGAGTGTGGCAAGATATGAGATAAACTTGAAGGAGTTAGAGGATAATTGGGGCACTAAATACCCCAAAGTGGTGGAATATTGCAAGAGACAATGGTTGACGCCACATAAATAGAGGTTTGTGTATGCTTTTACCTACGACTATAAACATTTCAAACTTGAGTCCACAAGTATGGTAGAGCAAGCTCATGGGAGACTAAAAAGTCTACTTTTCACGAGTCAAAATGGGATTGTGACAGTACAACATGCTATCCATGAGTACACTAATAATGATATCGACAAGATAAAAAAATAATTTCAAGAAAGTAGCTTCCGAAAGTTGAAGGAGTTTAAGGAGGATGATTGGTTGCTTGTTGGTATACATAGAAACGTCTCGCATTTGGCAATACGTTTCATGATGAAACATCTCGCATTGTTTAAAAAGTATAATCAGTTTGATGACCCGAACAATCCTTGTTAGTGTAGGATAATGAAGGCTATCGGACTTCCGTGTCGTCATATGATTGGTAGGTATAAAACTCTCATTCCTCTTGATGATATCGATCCTTATTGGAAGCATATATCTTTCAAACCGTATCCAAGAGAAGATCCCGATGAAGAGTTTGGCGATACATATCTTGGACGAATAATACTCGATAAGTACCCCACGTTGAATAGGGTGGACAAACAAACTATGAAGGACAAGTTGATGCCGATTATTTACCCTTTTATGGAAGAACTTGAAGAACCGGAGAAACAAGATCCTAACGGTAGACCAACTACCAAAAAGACGAGGGTGGAAGAAAGAGAACAACTCAAAGAGTTTTTGAGTACAAATTGCGATGAAGATCAATCCGAAAGAGAACAAATCAAAGAGTTTTTAAGTACAAATAGTGATCAATCTAAAAATAAAAAAATTAAAGAGCATTTGAGTACAAAGTGTGATCCATCCGGATATGTTTATACCGAGGCGCAATACAAGGAGGAGCCCGCTAAAAATAAAGGAGGTCGTCCAAGGAAGGATTCAACTATACTAACGGTATCTAACTTGAATACAAATGACACTCTACCTCTTGAGAGTCAAGCAAGTGTGGAATTTGTTGGAAAGAAAAGGGGCCGGCCAAAGAAGGATTCAACTACACCAACGGTCTCTAACTTGAATACAAATGGAACTCTACCTCTTGAGAGTCAAGAAAGCCAAGGAGATGTTGCGAAGAAAAAAGGTCGTACAAATAAGGGAATACAACCGGTGTTGCAAAAGTATCGCAAGCAACTCCATCCAATTATTCAAGATTTCGTGATTGGTACCGACGATGTTCCGAAAGATGGAAATTGTGGGTTTCATGTTATCTCGCAACAATTGGGACACCTAAGTAGAGCTGTTGAAGAGAATCTCACCCAATGCCAATACATTGGAAAGAAGATGGACGCTCGACTAGAAAATGACAAATAGTTCCATATCTCAATGATGCTAGAAGGTTCAATGGAGGAGAAAGAAGAAACTTTCAAAGGTTTGCTAACTAGTGTTAAAGGCCCGGAGGGAAATACACCGATCAAATGGGAGCATTGGTTGAGAATGCCGGAGTGTGGCCATCTATTGGCAGATACGTGGAATTGCGTGGTACATTTCTTTAGTGAGGGACTATCTATAGCATTTGCACCGAAACATGCGGTTTGCGTGCACCAAATCTAGCATAGAAGTATTTAACCAGTTTCTAGGGACATACAAAGCCAAGGAAGAGAGGATGGCCCTATATTTGGATCATATGAGAGAGTTGGAAAATGAATTCAACCAGTTCTCTATTGGGCAGCGACCACGGCTGGAAAACAGGCACGTAGATGCTTTAGCATATCTTTCTTCTGCAGTCGAAACTGATACCACCCGTTTCGTTGTAGTGGATTTACAAGAGTTACCTAGCATCTCTGACAACCATTTTTTTCTGGCTCTCGAATACGCTAGTGGGGGCGAGAGGGAAACTACATCAACAAAGGGAGATACCGAGAATGTTGACAGTCCAGTGATAGATGATTCAAGCAGTCCTGCTGAAAACACTTCATACTTGCGTCAACCTTATGTTCATTATTTGACAACAAGTGAGCTCCCAGAAGATGAGCATCTCGCTTCAAAAGTGAAGAAGAATACTTGGAGGTATTTAATGATCAAGGGACAGTTGTACCGCAAACCTGTATTTTAGGAGCCAATTTTTCGGCGCATATCAGCAGAAGAAGGGCAACAGATATTTGCGGAGGCCCATGAAGGAATATGTGGCAACCATTGTGGAGGGCGCAGTATCGCGCACGTGATACTTTCCTAGGGATACTTCTGGCCATACATGCAGAAAGATGCTAAAGAATATGCATAGAAATACGTGCCATGACAAGAGCACGCTCCAGTTCCTAAAAGGCCCGCCAACGATCTGCATCCAGGTTTTAGTCCCTGGCCATTCTCTATGTGGGTATTGGACATCGTCGGACCGCTTCCCAAAGCTCCTGGAGGCATTAAATTCGTACTAGCCGCTGCCAACTATTTTACCAAATGGGTCGAAGCAGTGGCACTGGTACACGTTACCATACATGATGTGAAAAGGTTCATATGGGATAATATCGTCTGCATATTTGGAATCTCCTGACGCGATAATATTAGACAATGGGAAGTAGTTCGAATCTGGGGTGATCATAGACTTTTGAACGAACCTGAATATTCTCCATAATTTCTTATCTCCTTACTATGCTCAGAGCTACGGGCAGGCAAAAGCGACCAACCGCGCTATTATGGACAATCTCAAGAAACGGCTGGAGAATGCGAAGAGAAAATAGATAGAAGAATTCCCTGAAGTCTTATGGTCCTATCGAACAACCCCAAAAATATCCACTGGATTTTCGCCATTTACATTGGCGTATGGGACAGAGGCAGTCATACCCACCGAGGTACATCTCAAGGATACCGAAACTTGTGTTGTCAAATATGGGAAAAATGACAGCATACTGGAGATGGATAAAGAGTTTCTAGAAGGACAAAGAGAAACATCCTTACAGCAGTTTGTCCGATACCAGCAGGAAATCAAGATGACATATGATCGTAAAGTCAGAGAACGGTCATTCAAACCAGAGGAATATGTCATGAAGAAAACCCACGCAACCACAATGAAACCAAACTATGGGAAGCTTGGAGAAAACTGGAAAGGTCCATACATAATGGACATGCCAGCATTTCGTGGCTCCTACTACCTGAGGAACTCGATGGTACTCAAGATTCAAAACCGTAGAAGCCATGGAATTCGTTCCACTTGAAGAAGTTTTATCATTAGGAGTAGTCTCAAATCCTGTTGTGCTACACTCTTTTTCCTCTGTGATGGTTTTATTACATTGGGTTTTCCACGCAAAGGTTTTAACGAGGCAGCTGTTGTCGAGCAGTAGGTATTTATCTTGTTATTTCAATTCAGAAACTTAATTCAAAATTATTTTGGTATTCCAAACTTTATCAAAATTATTCGTGTTTAATTGAAAGCTGCTACAAACGTTCATACCGGCAGTCAGCCCTAAGTGGCAAAACAGTACAGTTCGAGTCTACTGTCAGTAACGTCTCTAACACCTCGCGGATAGGGTGAATGCACAATTCGATCATTTTTAACCTATTCCAATTGTATTCCCGTCATATGGGACATCAAAAAATGTGGCGAACATTTCCTCCCACTCAGGCATGTGAAAATGTACACATATCAACTCTGCGCGCATCTTGTATAGTAGGATTCGACCCCTGAGCGAATTCAAGAGAGCAGGAAAAACTCAACTTTTCATGCCTTGCGCGAGAAAAATACAGCAGGGAAGTGCACCCTTGCACAAGCATTGAGCAACATGACATCACAACATATTGGAGGCGATATATCACCTCAACCATTTGGGAGTGAGATATATAACACTCCATCGCAATCATTACATCCCCGGGGGCGAGTCGTATAACACTCCGAATGACGTCCTTGGGGGAGAGTTATGCAACACTCAAGAATGATGCAAATCCAACTACCATTAGAGTTGGGAAACCCGAATTCCTTAACCCATAACGAGTTATGGATTAAGAGGGGGCGATGTTTGTACCCTAATATTTCACACCCAAAAATAGGCTTACTTAGAAGCCAATGCGCAAAGATCCAAGTCAAGGCAAGGAGGTAACAAATCATGAATGTCACATCAGCTCGTCACATCAGCGCTGAGGTGCCACGTCAACTTTCCACTTCAACACCTAAGTGCCACACCATCTTGCCACGTCAACATCCAAGTGCCACGTCAGCATAAACGCCCAACCATTAGCTGCCACGTCAGTCAGAATATTCCGTTAAGTGATGACGCCGTCAAGATATACCATTAACTTCGAGCATATTCCGTTACACCTTGACGGAGTTATAACGCCGTTACATACGTAAGCATGACGTCACCAACAACGTCATCATGTCCTCAGCATTGCGTCATCATTTTCTCAGGCGACGATGGTCGGCGGAAAACCCCGACGGTCACTATCGATGACCACTGCCGATGGCCAAGTCCGGCCGGCCAGTTGTTTCTGCTTCAATACATCGCATCACAACTTAATTCCATAGTACCGATTCAGCGAAACGCAGTGCAACTTATTAACGTAGCCCCGATTCAGTGCAACGTAGTGCAACATAATTCTGTAGCCCTGTATTTTTCATCACCATGCTATTTTCCTAACAGATTTCTACGCCCCACTGTGGGCTTCTGTGAATTGTTCCTCTTGGGCTTGGCATGAACATTTATTTTGGACCAACCCTTTGCACCTTTTGGTTTAGCCAATTCCATAATCCATGAGGAAGATTCTGGAAGCAAGCAGGACTAGGGGTGAGCATGGGCCGGTATGGACCGGTTTTCACCTCATCCTCGTCCAATCCAATACACTACGGATTTCAAATTTGGCATCCGCATCCAATCCAACATCCAACGTATTTGCATCCAATGGATACACGGATGAATGGATTGGGTGCGGATAATCCAATGGATTTGTGTTGGTTAAAATTTATAATGAAAAAATAAAGCGTATATAGATGATTTCTTATAGAACCTACACATTTTATATATGTATATAAATATAGAAGTGTCATGGACAACACTTCAAGCAAACACCTAAAAATTCTAAAACTATCCATATATTTTTCTAGAAACTATATAAATTCCCTTAATCTAACGGATATGGATGTCCAACGAATTTTCAAGGTTGTATCCGGGTCCAATCCGTAATCCGTTGGATTTCGAAAATTCCATCCGCGTCCAACCCATTAGCGAACGATCCGAGCATCCATCCACATAAATACGGTTGATCCCGGTTAAATCCGCGGATTAAGGATAAAATGCTCACCCCTATGCAGGACCAGTCAAATGCCAGTTACTACAGGAGGCATGCAAGGGCCAATTATTATAGGAGGCATGTAGGGCTAGTTAATGCAATTTATGCCTGCATCTAAAACGTAAATTTGTAACATATAAATGGACGGGTTTACAACCTAAAGAGGTATGCAATCTTCCCCATTAAAACTCATGTGGAAAATCTCTTGCTAACTTAAACATCAGAGGGTTTTTTGCAGGTATCCCCCATTACTCAATTTAATTGGAGAATAAACAGCGGACCGATCTTCAAAAAAATCACAATTAAATTCGTTTTTGAGGTAGAAGTATTTTTACCACACAAACACCTATGGAAAGAGACTTGTCGATAAAAAATTCCGGAAACCGAAATAGGTTTTCAAAATTGAAAAACAGAAAAAATTTCTACGAGATGCTATCTCGCACTCTGCTAGGGGGCGCTTCCCCCTACACCCCTAGCTAGAAATGCTTATGAAAGCTAGACATGAAAAAACCAACCCGGCATTTGGTATGCTCCAGTGTTGTAGGATGGATCGCTACTCATACATTTGAAACCTCATTTACAAAGCGAAAAAGGAAAACAAACTGGTTCTATGGTGTAGTGGTTAGCACTCAGGACTTTGAATCCTGCGACCTGGGTTCGACTCCCGGTAGGACCTTTCTTTTTTCCCCTTCCCTTCCCTACTATTTTATCAACCTCTTTTTTTCTTCCCTTCTTATATCAAGCCAGGAAGCTTGTAAGTTTTCTTTTTTCAACTAGGTTGGGGATACTCATCACGCAGGAAAAGAAATTAATAATGCAGTAAGAAGTCTCTTTTCATGAAGCAGAAGAGCACATTTGGTACCCATATAAGTTTTCTTACTGCGAAATTAATTTCCAGAAAGTGATGTATAACTTCATTTTTCGACGCAACTCCTAACCACTGTAATCAATACATTTTTCTACCTATATTATATGTAGTGTACGTACAATTAATACCAACCAAATATGTGGTGGATCTAGCTAGTTCATGCATTAACATTCTCATCATCTTTATTCTTCTTCTTTTTTTCAAGCTTCTTATTCAGCCATGGAAGAACATATTCTTCTACCCCGTGTGATTCTCATGCCGAGTCCAGGTATCGGTCATCTCATACCAGTGGCCGAGTTCGCTAAACGCCTCGTTCTTGATCATGGTTTCTCAGCCACACTCATTATTCCAACAGAAGCTAATTCTCCATTGGAAGCAACAAAACTAGCTCTTAATTCTCTACCAAGTGCTATCACTACCATATTTTTACCTCCTGTTGATTTGAGTGACCTTTCCGATGATGCGGAGATCAGTGCTCAGATTTTTGCGACCGTGAATCGGTCTCTTCCTGCCCTTTATGACTCGGTCAGAACGATTACTTCGACTCATAGAGTCGTCTCTTTTGTTGTTGATTTTTTCTGTATTGATGCCATTGATATTGCTAATGAATTTGATATCAATGCTTATATTTTTATTTCATCAACTGCGATGCTTTTGTCTTTGATTTATCATGCACCTAAACTGGACAAGCTTTACTCGTGTGAGTTTAGAGATGTACCTGACCTGATTCAGATTCCTGGTTGTGTACCGGTCCGAGGGGTTGATCTTATGGCCTTGTATAAAGATAGAAAGACAGAGACTTATGCAGGTTTTTTACTATACTGGAAAAAGTTAAATTTGGCGAAGGGCATCTTCATCAATAGTTTTGAGGAAATTGAACATGGTGCCATTGAGGTTTTGAATGGGAAACAATGGGATAATCCGCCGGTTTACGCAATTGGACTGCTTATTAGAGCAGGTGCACACGGTGACGGATCTGATGGGTCTGGTTGCTTGAAGTGGTTAGATAATCAACCACCGGAATCTGTTATGTTCGTGTCGTTTGGTAGCGGCGGAACTCTCTCTAGTGAGCAACTAACTGAATTGGCTCTAGGATTGGAAATGAGTGAACAAAAGTTCTTGTGGTTTTTGAAAAGTCCTATTCCTGGTGACAATAAGGCTGCAAATGCATCTTACTTGAGTGCTCGAACTGTTGAGGATCCTTCAGAAGTCTTACCAAAAGGGTTCCTAGATAGAACTCGAAAATCCGGTTTGGTTGTTTCATCATGGGCACCACAAATTGAAATCCTAAATCACAAATCAACCGGTGGGTTTTTAAGCCATTGCGGGTGGAGCTCTACCCTTGAGAGCATTGTGCATGGTGTCCCCTTAATTGCATGGCCACTCTTTGCAGAGCAGACGATGAACGCAGTGATATTTACAGATTACATGAAAGTAGCAATAAGGCCGAAACAGATGAAAAATGGGATAATAGAACGTTACGAGATTTGTAATGTTGTGAAAGAACTTATGGAAGGTGAAGAAGGGAGGAGACTTAAGAGTAAGATGGGAGAACTGAAATGCGCTGCGTCTAGGACATTGGTTGAAGGTGGCTCCTCGTTCAAAACATTTGCGGAGGCCGTACATGCGTGGAAAAAGAATTAGCTAGGCTAATCACTCTTGCAACACCAAAGCTAATGCTGGTTTCTTCTTTCTGTATTTTGATTTTATTCAAGTGCAAACTCTTGCTGCACCCATTCTTTGGCATGTTAGATTTTATTGTCTAAAACTAAGTCTCTCAAATGTTTTCAACATTTCAAGCCAACGAACGAATGAAAATTTCTTAAACACAATTCGATTGTCAAATTTTAATGTGATGGTGTGCCGATGAACTCAATGAAGGTCCAATTAGAAGATTTCATAACTCTTTTCAAGTTTAAGTTTTAGGACCTAATTTACTTTTTCTTTTCAAGCAGCGCCTAGTTTAGCGCTTTGTCTATTATTCCTGCATAGCCATAACAACGTACCTCTTCACATGAGTTCACAACAATGCCTCGGAGCAAGTTGTGAATCTGCTCCTTTAAGACTCTGTCTTCTTATTCTAAAATTCATTAGTATACTCTTGGGTTGTAATGCAGTTTTCACTCGCGACTAACCCCCAAACATGCACATTGCAACGACTTACGAGAGGCATATGCTCATTTTCCATGGTGCTTAGCAAGGAAAAGAAAAAACAAACACAAATGCAATGCCGGAATTGGTGTTCAGCGTGTGTTCCTCTTGATGAGAATGGACTGGGGTATAGATGATGATCATTCAATTACCACCGCAAAACCCAAAAGAAAAATGTGTTGTCCACTTGGTGATTTTGGGGTTCCTGTCAAAACGAAAGAAAAATGGTTCTATGGTGTAGTGGTTAGCACTCAGGACTTTGAATCCTGCGACCTGGGTTCGACTCCCGGTAGGACCTTTTTTTAAAATCATTATCATTTTACCTCTCCATTTTAGAAAAAAACACTTTTTTTCTTTGCCTACGTTTGTTTTTAAATACGCTAGATACTCATTCCTGTGATCCAGAAACACAGAAGGAACAGAAACTAATAATGCAGTAAGAAATCTATAACTCCAAGCCAGTACATGGAAGAATTCCCTATCAACTGCTGTAACTTGACGTTCATTAGTCACATTAGGAATTAAGATCACTGATCACAGTTCATGCACCCGACTACATTTAATGTTTTAGGAGAATTATAGATGACACAGAAAGATAAGAGGAAGGAGAAGAACAATCTTATTAGGAGATTAGAGTATATGCATTACATAGTTTCCTTTATATACAACCCTAGGAATATAGTAGGAACCCACATCCATGGACCGTAGGCCCTGTAACAGTCTCCCTTGTGCGGTTCAATAACAAAACAAAACTTTATACATAATGCTTCATATATATTCTTCAAATGTCGTTCTCCTTGATAACTTGTGTCGAAGTCCATTGCCTCACTAAAACTTTGATAAGGAAAATACCTAGTGAAACAAAATCTTGGTACAACTCTTCACACGCAAAACTTCACATGTTGTCTCGTACTTTACATGTAGTTCATCACATGCAATACAATCTTAAAAGACCGATGAGTCTAAGTTAATTTCCTCGTTAAAACTTCGTCGGGGAAAACCCAAATGAACAAAACCTGAACTAAATAAAAAGAGTACAATATTAATTAAACTTAGAAAATAGTTGCATGCGTATATGTTGCCTCATTAAAAACCTTGCCGAGTAACAAAACCCCGTGGGAAAAAGTAACCTCAGTAAAGGAAAATAGTTCAACACACCATTAGATGCTGCCCCTTATGTCAGACAATTTTCATTAGTCTAATGCAGTCAAAAGAAGTTTATCACACTTTTCTTTGGTGACTTGAATGTTTATAAAACCCTATTGTTGATTCTGGAAGTTACGTTGCTTAATAGACTACCGCCTTTCAGTTCTTTGATTCAGATTCTTTCAGTAATATCAACGCGATCTTTATGTCTTCAACGTTTAATATATTTGATGTTTTTAGTGTTGTCTCGCTAAAAACCCTGTCGAGCGACAAAACTCTTTGGGAAAAAATATTCTCGATCGAAGGGAAAAGGACTTCAACACAGCTTCAATTTCGAAGTAAAATGTGGCGACATCATATCCTTGGATCCTCCCCCTGATTACTTTCATAGTTGTTTTAGAAAGTTCCTTTAGTCATGTATTTTTCGAAACTGAATATTGGTAATGACTTAGAAAATAGTGTACCATATCTCCCCCTGATTACTTTAGTTGGAGAAGAGATTATTGTTCCTTCATAATCAACAACTTTTGGATTGCACTTTCATTAGCATTCCTTTTTATGTCTTTACAAGGATAAATTTATTTTATGTGAATGGTTACTTTTAAGTACATGATTACATTCATTATACCATTCCAATGACGTTGCGTTGGCGCTGAGCTATATCTAGATAATAAGTTCACCGAGGATGTAACATTTGGTCGAGCACATTTTTCTAAGTACAATAATGCGTCTATTATACTTAGATAAGGGAAGTTCATCTCCCGACACAACTTCGCGATCTTCTTTTATACGAATTGGTCATTTATGTACATTTAAAACTCGACTAATCATGGGAGTGCTAGAAGGATGCATGTCCTTGTTAAATTTCTTGACATTGAACATATGCAAACTGGTGGAATAACATACTACAATCTCGATCTTCTAGTTATTAACATAGATAAGATCGAGATTTCCCAGAATTTTCATCTCAAATTCAGATTTCAAATAGCTTCTAAGATCTCTTATTCCATTAAGAGTACTTATAATCTCCATACCATCGACATAAATAACTATAATTCTGAATCAGGAACTTATTTAATACGCATGGTACAAAACCTTACTTGTTTATCCCTTCCCAATCAAATAGTCACTTAGACGGGTATGCCCCACTAGTGTGATTGACAACTGAGTGTTCTAGTGTAACTGCAGACACATTCCGTGGTTTAGAGTCATTCGACTTGGGAAGCAAAAGGCCATCATTCACTTTTGCAAATATTTTTATGTCTAAATCTCCGAAGATATAACCACATCTACTATGCTTCAAGTTCTTTGGAAACTACTAAGCAAACTAGTTTAACTAAACATTATGATGTTCAAAAGAATAAGCGATCCAGGGGTTTCTGAGAAACCTCGCGCCACAAGGTGATTCTTTATACTTTAAGACCTCATTTTTCTCACTAGACTTTGTGACAAATAACCACATATGTCCCACAAGCTTTACACTTGATTGGTTAGCACTGCCACACCAAATACCCATATATTTGTCAAAGAACTAAGTTTTACCTGGATTGCGTAGGCCAAATATATATGCTATTTATTTGAAATTAATCAAAATAGAGCATGGTTCGATCTCATTGTGCTCTACTTCTGGAGCAATTTTTTATGGATTATATCATCATTGTGCACGTATGATCCTTCCATTGACTCATGTGCATTCTCATAATCTGTCAGGATTTCATTGTTCTCTAGAAATCATTTAAAACTTCGGAGCGTCCTACAGTATTGATTCATGGACATAGTCAGAGACAATCAAATGAGGTGATTTCGTTAATGATACTAATTAGGTTGTTCCTTACTCATCTACTTCCTTTCTAGGTGAGCATTGATCTAACCTGGTGGTTTATCTATCTTCCTTTATGGAGACACGACCTCAAATACACTTCCACCAAGTGTAGTTGCAACACCTTAGTCTATGGTGTACTCCATACTGAGTATTTCTAACCTAGTGAATTAAATAGTTTAATTGGCCAAGCAGAGTTCTACTTGTTATTAAAGTTGATGTCTAAAGCATGAAATCTTCTAGAAATTGGTTTCTACTATTGTACCCGCAATACATTGCTTGTACCAATACCAGTGAGAAGATTCATTCCCAACTCTTTGGTGAGAGCTAGAATTACATCTTAGCTTCATCCCATGTTCAATTGATACATGTACTTTAGTGTCATTAATGATGTGGGAAAAAAGTACATCTTTGTCTCATGATATATATGTCCATTTTCACATTCTTTATTTGAGTCGGTGCCTTTGACCCTCATTACATCGGGATTCTTCCATTTTTAATTTTGCTACATTTTGCTTGATTTTAGAAATTTCTTTATCTCAATAGGCCAACATAATCTCACTACACATGTCAACCACTTACTTTAGGTTGAATATATAACTAAAGATAGTTCTCTTATTGTCATACTTTAACATGTACTGGTTCATTAGTATCATGGATGAAGTAAAGAAATGGAAAATTAACGACTCGTTTCACCTTTTGTGAGTTCTTCCACAAACATTGGGATATATGTATGTTTACTTGCAACTCATTTTTGTTGAAGCTTACTGACTTTTTAATGGTCGAGCGAGTGAATTGCATCCCATTACACATTACCTATAATGTTTCAATAATTTTTCTTTAAAGCAATTCATAGATTTTTTGAAAGTTTTCAACAAAATAATTTTGTGCTCAATGTGCAATGAGGACAATATGTTGCCTTAAGTACATCTAAATCCCAAAAATTTACATATGAATCCAGTTGGTTCAACCAATTGAATAAAACACACATCATTCATGAATATGGCCAGTACATCATACTCAAGGGAACAACACAATATTTAGACAAAAATTCTAAATACTCAAGGGAACAACACATGCATTAGGGAGGCATTAAACGGATCAAAACATAGCGGATCATAAATGATAGTCATGGCACTCATGATACAATATATTTATGCATAAATCAAACGCTCAATTCATTGATTTAATAGTAAAACGGCACACATATTAAAAAAAAAACGTATAATAAAGACTAAGAGTAAAAATCTTGGTAAAGGGGCATCATGAAATGGTAGAGGGGCGTCGATCTAATAAGACAAAAAGGGTCATTAGAAGTAAAATCAAGTTCCCCTTATCACTGAAAATATGTAAATGACTAATTAGCCCTTATCGTTAATAATCAAGATTAGTAATGATAATCAAGATTAGTGTTGATTATCTAAATTAGTGTTGATAATCAAAATTAGTGTATTATAACTCTAAAATCTGATTTTTAGAGTTATAAAAATAAAAAAAATTTGAGGAGAAGAAAACTTATGTGATATTTGTGAAACCCTAGATTTTGATTCACTCCTCCAAAATGAGTGATTCCAGTGGAAAATTTGAGGTGGGTGAATCTCTGTATGATAAAGAAAACAAGTACTACATACCTCTCGATGAAGATCCTGATATGGAGTATTTTTTAGATGGTAGAGATGTTTTAGACCAAAGTGAACTTCAATCTCAACCAATTGAAGAAATTATCCAACAAAGTGAAGCACCAAGCACTGAAAATAACCAGGTATACTTCTAAACTAGTTCTCATTAGCTTTTTGTTGCTCAAAATTCTCTAAATTACGTAAAAAGATCCTAGTTTTATAACTTTCAGATAAACATACGGTTGGAATTGGTCATAATACCAACCGTAACTACATGTTACGGTGCACAAATATATAGTTACCAACCGTAACTATATGTTACGGTACACAAATATATAGTTACCAACCGTATGTTCTTGAATTTTGGGGAAAACCCAGAAACTATACCAGTTACGGTTGGTTAAGCTTGTTGGATTACCAACCGTATTTGAGTTACGGTTGCTAAGTACGTGCAACACTTACCAACCGTAAGTTACCTTGTGCATGTGTATATTTACCGTGTTTCAATGCACTAGTTACGGTTAATAATATATTAATCGATACCAACCGACTCCATATTACGGTGCATGATTGACTTTTAGTTACCAATCGTATGTGTAACTGTGTGTTACAATATTTGTTTTTTTGTTTACGGTAAGTTAGAGGATGACATTTACCAATCAGAATCGTGTTACTTCGCTTTGTTTATTCACTTTATTTTCCAACCGTAACTAAATATATGTTTTTGTTTTTTTGTTCAGGTCGTTTATTTACCTCCTATAATGGATGACCAACCTTTAGCAAAAGAACTTCTCACACCGGATTCTAGCTCTCACTATTTAACCGAGGAGACATGGAAGGTGAAAGACGATGCAAAGGAGTGGGCTAGAGAACGAGGAAAGTTGATTATGTGTATCATAGTTTGTAATAGTTCCACTAGTGATATTGCCTTTCAAATGGTTTGCGAGTGTAGTGGACAACATAGAAGTCACGCAAAAAAGGATACCTTGCAAGTAGAAAAGAAAAAGAGGAAGAATACTACTTTCAGTAAGAAGACCCGATGTCCCTTCAAGCTTCAGTTTAAAAAGAATGCGGCAAATAGGTGGTTTTTGGAGAAAGTTGTATGTGGTAGTCATAACCACCCTATACCGGAGAGTTTTCTATCACACACTTATGTTGGACGGCTTACCCAAGAAGAAGAGAATATCGTAGAATCACTTTCACAAATTCATATGAAGCCTGTTGATATCCTCGCTCACTTAAAGGAAAGAAACCCACAAAATGCTTCTACTTTGGATAACATCTACAATGCAAGAAAAAAATGGAAGGCTAAGAAATGGGAACAAAGAAACGAAATGCAACAATTAAGTAATTTGGGGGAGTTGTATAATTACACGGTTTTCCACGATGATGACGAGAATGGATGAATAAGACATCTTTTATTGGCTAATCCTGAGTTTTTGAAGTTGGCACGTTGCTCTCATCAAGTGCTTCTAATGGATTGCACATACAAAACCAACAAGTTTGAGATGCCGTTGTTGAACATTGTCGGGCAAACTTCTACCAATGCTCCTTTTAGTGTTGGTTTTTGCTTCTTGAAAGATGAGCTCGAAGAGAGCTATGTGTGGGCACTAGAACAAGTGAAGTTATTCTACGTAGAGGGATATACTCCAAAGGTGATTATTACAGACAAGGAGCAAGCTTTGTTGAATGCAATAAGGAGGGTTTTCCCGGAAGCTCATAACCTTCTTTGCACGTTCCACTTGTGGAAAAGTATTGAAACTAAGTGCATGCGCCTTGTCCGTCCAACCCGAAAAAGCTAAATGGATAGAATAAAGGAACTACCGTTACATAAACAAGATGAGGCCAAAGAGAAATTTAAGAACGATGACAAGTTGGCGGAACTAAAATGGGAAAGTTTCAAAATGGAGTGGAGAGCCTTGACCTATTCTATCACCGTGGATGAATATGAGGACAGAGCTCGTATGTTAGTGGCTCATTGGAAAAGAGGTTATCCAAGTGTTGTGAAGTATTTGTTTGATAATTGGTTGGATCCTCACAAAGAGAAGTTCGTATCGGCGTTCACTAACCAATATAGGCACTATGACAACCAAGATACAAGTACGGTGGAGTCATCTCACAACCGGTTGAAGAAAAAACTTCATAGTTGTAATGGTGGGTTAGTTACGTTATTTGAAGCCATGCATTCGTATTTCCTCCGTGATCACGATAGAGTTACGGAGTCTTTTGAAAAAATCCGAAGTAAACAACACATTAAATGGATAGACAATGAGTGGCTAAGGGGAATTACACATCAAGTTTCGCACAAAGCAATTGAGAAGATAATGTATGAAGTACACCATTATGAATTGGGGGATTATGAAGAAGAGTGTGTTTGTACAAACATGACAAGTTTGGGACTCCCATGTCGGCATGTTATCGCCACATATCAAGACAAAGTGATCCCGATTCAAGATGTTGATCCCTTTTGGAAACAATTAACATTCCGTGAAAGGAATATGAAGCGGAGGATGAGCTCGAAGAGGATGATGTTCAAGGTAGAAACAAACGGAAAAGATGTCAAGCGGATAAAGGAGAACCAAGATGTCGAAATGTAGAACAAAAATGTATCAATGTTCCTACTCAAGAAAGTGCAACAAGCAAAATTGATGTTAAAGGAAAAGGTCCGGTATTTCGCTCTAAACTACAAGAAAGAAGCAAAGTTGTTGTTCAAGGAAATGGTCGTAAAGAGAGTGGAAAAAAGGATGATGGAGTTAAAGGTCAAGGTTCCTATGTCGGACTCGAGGTTTCCTCCCAAGATAGTTCAATAAAAAGACTTATTGGTAAAGTTGGTGTTAAACAATTAGCAAGGAACAATGGAAAGAGTCCGATGGTTGAAAAGGAGGAGGAGAAGGAGACGATTCATCTAAAAGGAGTGCCTAAACCACCACCTAAAGACAAGAATGGTCGATATAGACGGAACCAATACATTCTCTATGAATATTATCTTCGTTTTTCCCCCGACTATATTCGTGGTTATATCAAGGCTACGGAGGATGTTGATGGTGATGGGAATTGTGGTTACCACGTCTTCGTGGATCAACTTGGACCTTTTGAAGACGCGATAGGGTGGGGTTGTGACCAAGTTACTTACGTAAGGCAAAAATGCTTAATGGAACTACGTGCTCACCGCGACTTCTATAAGCCGATGATGAGAGTTGAAAGAAACGAAACCAATGAGGTGTTAAATGAGAGCTTCAAGGAAATGGAAATGCGGTTAACTTGTAATATATGTTTGACAAGACAATACTGGATGTGCATGCCTATATGTGGCCAACTACTAGCCAACGCATTCAATTGCGTCATTCATTTAATCTCCAGAGACATGAGCACTACATTTGCACCAGCCAACATAAACTCCATCTCGGTCTCGTCTTTACCCCACCCAAGTGTTTCTTCAACAAGGATGTAAAGATCAGTCCAAGACATGTTGTTATCAAAACCTTCATACAAAGATTTTCCTTCAACTTCCAAATCAAGAATTTGCTTCACATCGTCCGGTATTATTATCATCTCTCCAAATGGGAAGTGAAAAGTATCGGTTTCTGGCCAATATCGTTCCCTGAAGGCAGATACCGTTATACTATCATACTCCGATTGGGAATTCAGAATTCCAGGACCTAATCCTGAACTTGTCACTAGAGTACGAACATCACCACATTCCTCACCTAAAGGCCAATGACTAGATCTTTGATGATTGACCAATTTGTTTGCCATTTCATGATCCTTAAAAACATACAAACATATTTTGTTAAACTGAGATTAATGGTATAATTGATAACTTAAAACAAAACAATGTGTTAAGAGAAACATACCCTAGTCTCACAGACTTTTGCGGCCCAGGAATTGGTATAACCAAATAAGATTGAAGACTTATCTGGTGCCTCTCCCCAAGGTCTTTTATTCTTCTTCCTTGGCAACAACAGGTCTTTTCCTTTAGGAATATGCATCCCTTTTGGTGCAGGTTCCTTTCTCGGCTTCTTTTCTTTCCTTGGTTTAGTTGGAGCTGGAGTTGTAGCTACAACAATTTCTTTCCCCTTGTTTTGTACTCCTTCTTCATCATTTTCTTCCTCTTCCTCATCTTCATCATTTGGTTCCTCTTCCTCTTCCTCGTCTTCCTCTTCACCATTTCCTTCTTCATCCTCAAGGTTCTTTTCAACTCCTACCTCTTCAATTTCTTGATCATTAGGTTCAGCTCCTTCTAATTCAACATCAGAGTTACCGACAAACGGTTCTCTAAGCCTAATCTCAAATTGATTATTCTTCTTTTTCGCATTCTTGGGGACACCTCTATGATCTACCCCTAAATGCTTGTCACCACGAGGGGTGGGTGTATGATCAATCGGAGTTAAGTTATTCCCTCTCTTTTTCTTCACCCTATCAGGATTCCTACACAAGTAATAATTTAAATGAATTCCTAAGGGTTGAACAAACAAGGTGTTAGAAACTAACCAACAACAATGTGAACAAATCAATATACGGTTTGTAACTCTATAATCGTGTCAAACCGTATGAGTGATACGGTTCGAAAAATAACACCTAAACACGTCGTACTTAAAATCGGTTGGTAACTATATCATCGTTATCAACCGTATATAAATCGCACCAAAAGTTTTCAAACCACAGGACAACATACGGTTGGTAACTAACATACCACATTTCACCGTAGGAAATACACGGTTGGTAACTAACAATGGGTAAGCACCGTAGGAATTATTATACAGTTGCACGAGAATGCAATACGGTTGGTAACTCAAAGGACAATAGGAACCGTAGGAAAAATTTTAACATGCAGAGTGAAAAGCGGTTGGTAACTCAGTGACAATAGCAACCGTAACTGGAATTTTTTCTGAATCCGAGGAACATACGGTTCGTAATCCTAAAATTTTCAATAGTTACGAACCGTATGAGCATCAAAAGCTTCATACGGTTATAAATCGCCAAAAATTACCAACCGTATCTATCAAAAACCCAGGATATCAAACCATGATTTTTGACCTAAAACCCTATTTTTTGATACAAATCATCATTAAAACGAACAAATTAAACAAAACCCTAAATGGGTTCCGCAAAACATACCTCATGTACGTCATTGGAATCGGTGGAGGGGTTTGGAGTTGAGAATTTTGTTCTTCACCTAATTGAACATTTCCTTGATTGGAATCGCTACAATCTTCGTCAACTTTCTTCTTATTCGTCATCTATAATGTAGACTTCAATCAACGATTATAAATTTTGCGAATCGCCGATTAATCGAAGAAGATGAATTTTCAAACTTTAATGGAGGTGGTGCTTACGGTTGCAGTTAAAGTGGAGAAGACGAAACAAAAATGAAAACTGATTTTCATTCTTCACATAATAAGGTTTATAGGAGGGAGGACAATTCAGTCATTTCACTCAAAAAAACAAGGGTAAATTAGACCATTTGAGGTGAAAAGGGTAATTTAGTAAAACTACATCCCCTATAGGACACCCCCTAACCAATAAAAGGGACATTACTATCACTCATAACGCCCTCTATCATTTCATGAAGCCCCTTTACCAAGATTGAAGAGTAAAGCACTATAATTAGGTAGCCAGAAAGTGTAAGAAAGAAAAATAAATAAATAAAAACACTGAATGCGATTCTTTTTGTTGTCTTTTTCATGGTTTAACTATCTAATTCTTATTAAATATATCATGGTCTTATACACTTCAATCAAACAGGTCGTGTGCAAACAAACAAAATAGAAATCTCACTACCCATCCAAAAGTTAAAACAAATACAGACGAAATTTTATGATTACTTAACATATATATATTATGCGATTAAAATAATAGCATGGCATCTTCAATTAATCATCAGCAGATATACAGAAGGGATTCATGGAAGACAACTATGATTAGATAAGATAGCCAGATTCCTCATAAATCACATCACAAGAAAAAATATTAAAGGAGAACTAATGTTTAGGTATGTACCTTCTTCACGGGCGTGGTTGAAAACATATAAATAGAAGTACCAAAACAATCTATCATAGGACTTTCCAGATGGTATTAAGCGATTGATCAGAACGGAAAAAAAAGAAACTCTTTTTTAACGGTAGGGAACAGCTCGTGCATGATAACATGTTTTAAGAGAATTATAAATGAAACAGAAAAAGATAAGAGGAAGGAGAAGAATAATCTTATTAGGAGATTAGGATAGATGCATTACATAGTTTCCTTTATGTACATCCATAGGAATCTAACTGGACCGTACATTCATGGACCATGAGCCCTGTAATAATTAATATATTTTTCTAAATATAGACTACAATTAATACAATCCTTAAATGTACTACAATTAATACAATCCTTAAATGTACTATCGTTACTTGATATCCATATATATATATATAGGTCTAGTTCATGCATTAACCCTTCATCTGTTGAGTTTGAGAAGCCAAGTGGGCAAAATCACACTTGTGAAAAATCTAATTTTATTAATCACAAGTTAATTGACACACTAACTGTTGAGATTATTAGTCTCATATTGTCTGGGAAATTTAAGATCCAGCGGTTTATAATTTTATAGACCTTTCCACTCATTGCCCACTTAATTTTGAGTTGGATGCCCATATTCTAACACTAACTTTATACAAACTCAACCCTCTCTACTGACTTCACTCTCGATCTGGGTTGCATAGATGCGGATGCGGACGCGGACGCGACACGATGCGGACGAGGACACTAGTAAATTCTCAAAAAGATAGGACGCGGACACATATTTACATATTATATATATATATAATCATGTATTTATACGGGAAAGTCAAGTGTTTCTATCTTGAAAATTAGAAAATGATGCTACAATATGTTTTTTTTGTATAAATTTCAATAGAAAAGAAGAGATTGTTTGTTATACACGCCAAGGTCAAACAATCAATCATTGTTGAACACATGAATATATAATGTAATTAATCAATTTTTCGATTACATTTCCTTAAGCTCGTTATTTTGTGTTCTAACTGGATGAATTGGTTTAATGATTGACTTAAATGTTTATCTTTCTTCATTTATTTAATAATAGTAAAAATAAAGGAAGAAATTTAAATAAAAATGGAAGAAAAAAATGCGTCAAATTCTACTCATCGGTGCGTCCGAACTAGACACGCACAGGACGCACATATTAGTATGTCGAACACGTGTCGTATCAATGTCCCACGTGCATCCCATGTCCGATACGCATCGGACGCGGACACAGTTTCAAAAGTGCACCGTCCGTGCAACCCAGCTACACCCAGTATTTAAAATGACCCACAGAACAGGAACCGACTCTAGAGAACCTACTACTGTAGCTAGATATTTTAAGTTATCATCCAGAGTATTCACCGTACTCCACACATTTCTAGAGTGCAAGGAAGATAGGGGTGAACACCTAACCAAGTCAGTGGTGAATAATCAACATCATCATCATCATCTTTATTCTTCTGCTTCTTCTTCTTCTTGTAAGCCCAAATTCTTATAATCATCCATGGAAGAACATACTGATCTTTTACCCCATGTGATTATCATTCCGAGTCCAGGTATGGGTCATCTTATACCAGTCACTGAGTTTGCGAAACGCCTTGTTCTTGATCATGGGTTTTCAGCCACACTCGTTATTCCAACAGAGACTAATTCTCCATTTGAAACAAAAAAACTAGCTCTTAATTCTCTACCAACTGCTATCAACACCATATTTTTACCTCCTGTTGATTTAAGTGACCTTTCGGATGATGCTGAGATCGGTACTCGGATTTTTGCGACCGTGAATCGGTCTCTTCCTGCTTTTCCTGACTCGGTTCGGACGATTACTTCAACTCACAGAGTCGTCTCTCTTGTTGTTGATCTTTTCTCTACAGATGCTATAGGTATTGCTAATGAATTTAATATCGATGCTTATATTTTCATTTCATCAACTGCTATGCTTTTGGCTTCGATTTACCATGCACCCAAACTGGACCAGGCTTACTCTTGTGAGTATAGAGATGTGCCTGGCCTGATTCAGATTCCAGGTTGTGTACCGATCCGCGGGGTCGATCTTATGAACCCATTTGAAGACAGGAAGACAGAGGCTTATGCAAGTGTTTTACAATTTTGGAAAAAGCTAAATTTGGGCAAGGGCATCTTCATTAATAGCTTTGATGAAATGGAACATGATTCTATTGAGGCTTTGAATGGGAAACAATGGGATAATCCGCCGGTTTATGCAGTTGGACCGCTTACTAGAACCGGTGTGTGTGATGACGGATCTGACGAGTCAGATTGTTTGAAGTGGTTGGATAATCAACCACCCGGTTCTGTTCTGTTCGTGTCGTTTGGTAGCGGAGGAACTCTCTCTAGTGAGCAACTAACTGAATTGGCTTTAGGGTTGGAGATGAGTGAACAAAAGTTTTTATGGTTTTTAAAAAGTCCTGCTCCTAGGGACAAGGCTGCAAGTGCATCTTACTTGAGTGCTCAAATTCTTGAGGATCCTTCTTCAGTCTTGCCAAAAGGGTTCTTGGATAGAACCCAAAATTTGGGGTTGGTTGTTTCCTCATGGGCACCACAAGTTGAAATCCTTAGTCACAAATCAACTGGTGGGTTTTTAAGCCATTGTGGGTGGAACTCGACCCTTGAAAGCATCGTGCATGGTGTACCCTTAATTGCATGGCCACTCTTTGCAGAGCAAACGATGAACGCGGTGATGCTTACAGATTACATGAAAGTAGCTTTAAGGCCGAAACCCATGGAAAATGGAATAATAGGACGTGATGAGATTTGTAAGGTTGTGAAGGAACTTATGGAAGGTGAAGAAGGGAAGAGACTTGGGAATAAGATGAGAGAACTAAAATGTGTTGCGGCTAGGACATTGGCTGAAGGTGGCTCCTCGTACAAAACATTTTCCGAGGTCGTAAATGCGTGGAAAAATTATTAGATATTTTTCAATCATTATGTGCAAATACCCCAAATATCAACGGGTTAATCATTCTTGCATCATCACTGTTAATGCTAATTTTCATAATGGATTTTCATTTTATCGAGTTATAATAGCTATGTGCTTTATAAGATTTTACTTATAGTGAATCCGACATTTCTTAAACTTGATTAGCCAAAGACTCGAGAGAAAAAAAAACATGGAGACTTTCCTTTAAACATGTTGTGTATTTGATATAGGGCATGGAAGAATTTCGTATCAACTTAACTTGATGTTCACTCGTCACAGATTTACAAGAGAACATGTAAATCTTATAAAACATGGAGACTTTCCTTTAAACATGTTGTGATCGATACATTTCATGAACCCGACCAAATTTGGTGTATAAGTTTTCCAGAAAATGATGTATTATAGTTTCATCTTTTATAGATGCATCTACTTCATGCATTAGCCTTCTTCATCAGCTTTAGTTTTTTCTGTTTTCAAGTCTCATTGATCAAATTCGTATACATCCACGGAAAAACATACTCTTCTTATCCATGTGATTATCATTCCTAGTCCACGAATGGGTCATCTCATACCAGTCACTGAGTTTCCTAAACGACTCTAGCTAACGAGAAACTAATTCTCCATTGGAATCACTAAAACTAGCTCTTGATTGCTCTACCAAGTGCTATCAATACCGTATTTTTACTTGCTGTTGATTTGAGTGACCTTTCTGATGATACTGAGATCGGTACTCGGATTATTGCGACTGTGAATCAGATCATACAAAAATCATATAAAGGATAAAATCATGGCTCTGTCAAAGCCAAATCTACAACAATTTAAAAGAAGAGATTGCTATTGGACTACCAGCATGACAGGCTCACTTAACCAAAACTTTTCAGAAAAGCTACATATTGTTGTAGATGCTAGACAAGAAACAAAACAAAAGGTTCACTTGCATCAGAGTGTGTCTTTAAGGTTTAAAGATATAGAACAAAAACAGAACCAGAAAACAACTTCCTAACGAACCACACAATGATCTTCTTTATTTCCGGGGTAAAAGCATAAATAGCATTAGCCCAAAACAATAGCTGCATCCTAGTTTCTAGATGCAATTTAACACATGACTCGGACTCGTACTCCTACCACTAGACTATCCAGACATAAACTTAACCATACCCAAAACGATTATATTTTCCATTTCAGTGAGATAATACATCACCATAATTGGTATCCCCTTTAACACATGCATTCTCCTGATTCAGCATGCATTACTCTTCTCTCAGTCTCCTCTATTTTCTGCGTCACCATAAATATTTAAACGGTCTATCATTATGATGAATAACATATATCCAAACTTTTTTTTGCTAAATATATACTAATAGGAAGATGTATTTTCGTAGACATTATGCAAAACTAAATTCACTTCCATTGAATGGTGTATTCAAGGTTCTAACATTAGAAACGAAGCAAAAATGAAAGAGAGTTCATTAGAAAGCTACACAAATATGTATTGGCAACAAGGACTAAATATCATATTCACCTTTTTCTCTTCTTAGTCGTTCTCTTCTTCGCGTTTCCATTGACTTCTCTCTTTTTACCTCTTCCCACAGCAGCAATAGACTTTAATGAAACCAAGCTTTCAGAATAACTCACTGCGCTTCCAACTTTTAAACCATAGATATTTGTTTTTCTAGCATTTCCATGCTTGGGGTCACATAAAATGAGCGGACCCCCTACCTTCCTGAACAAAATTTCACCATTCCTAAAAGACGTCTCATAATAACATGCAGCGTCAGGCGTAAGGGTATGAAGTTTGGTCCAGGACTCTGGGACTCCATAATCCAGCATTCCCCAACTTCAAAACTACTGTTATCATAAGCATGGATACAAAGATGCCCTTCCAACACTCCCATATCTATAATGTAACTGTCCCACTTTGGTAGTCTCATATCTTTTGACTAAACCTTCCAACAAAATTTGTTAACCGTAAGATCACAACTATCCAACGGCTTATATCTTGGACAATATGGCCCTTAGTTATGCGTTTGGCTTTAACAAAGAAACAAGTCAAACGTGATTGCGTGAATATAGGAAGAAATATATTTTGTGAGAAGTTTTATTAGGGCGACCAAGGAAAGCAAGGGAGTACTATTTATATGGTGACTTTGTGTCAATGTGGCACATGACTTTTTTTTCCAATTTGAAAAAAAAGATTGGATTTGGTGTCCCAAACTTTTTTCGATCGACAATAAAAGGTCCAGATTGCCCCTCCACGTTGTAAATATATCACACACAAAAGTGCAAACAAAAGACATATAGTGTGGACGGAGTACGCTATTGCCCCTCCATGTTTTTAACTTTCCTACCTGGTCCATCGTAATAACGCAAGTTTCATAAGGATATGTGTAACCACAAAAGGGGGGTGAAATCGAAACTAAACACCAGATTCTCCAATTTTTCGACAATTTTGGTTGGGAAACACCACCACCACCACCATTCACCTCTACCTCCTCCAATCTCATTGTTACAGGTTCAATCTCCACCACCACTCTTCATCAGCATATTCAATCACCACCACCACCACTCTTCGTCACCATCATATAGACTTGTAAATACGCACGTGCGATGCACCTGCCCACCTGCTCTTCCGTTACAAAAATTATGGGATAACAAACTATAATACTAAGGCGAAAAATCCGCCTTCATTATAAAAATTATTGTTTCACAATTTTATCTTTCGTAATCAATTAGAATAGATGCGACTTACATTTCAGCGAGTGAAAAAATTCATACACAATAGATACCAAAATGTAAGATGAAACCAAAACTAAATAAATAAATAAAGGAAAAAAAAACATTAAGAAAAAAACAAATACAACGAACTAAGAACTTTGCGGACGACATTAATTCGTTAGATGTTCACCTAAGATAGGACGACGTAAGAACTTCCTTGTACACAACGTTCTTGGTGCACGTTCCAAGAACCATCCACTACGGGAAAAATATACATCTACAACTGGGGTTTTACAACGCTTTTCTAAACATTGTGGAAAGTCATATCTTTTACAACTGATTTCAAAGTAAGTGTTGTCGTATATCATCACTACCAACACTTAGGACCAAGGGGTTGCGCTAAGAAAACAAACGACAACTCTTTAGGAAAAACGGTTGTGACGACATTTAGCTATAACAACTCTGTTTTATAAGGGTAGTGACTTATCCTATCACAACTCTCACAAATGTTGTTGAAGAACAAAAAAATATGATAATGAAATATATGTTAGAGGGGAGATTCGAACATGAACCTGGTGCATGGAAGTCTAGCTCGTCAACCATCCTTTCACTTCACCAGTTTTGGTTTTTTTCATTTTTTTTCAAATAGAAACCTATAACAACACTTATAAGTGTTGTTGAAGTAAAAATATATAATGTTGGAAAAAATGAGGTTGGGGGATTCGATCATGAGCCTACTGCATGGAATTCTAGCTCATCAACCATCCTTTCAGTTCACAAGTTTTGATATTTTTTTTTTTAATAGAAACCTATAACAACACTTATAAGTGTTGTTAAAGTAAAATATATAATGTTGGAAAAAATGAGGTTGGGGGGGTTGTACTTATTTCCATCAAGGGTAATATGGTCATTGTCATATTCTGAAATATTTACTTTACCTATTTCCGATAAGGGTAGTCTTGTCATTTTTCACAGTCTTCATAATAATTATTGCACTTATTTCCATTAAGGGTAATATGGTCATTGTCATATTCTAAAATATTTAGTTTACCTATTTCCGATAAGGGTAGTCTTGTCATTTTTCACAGTCTCCATAATAATTATTGCACTTATTTCCATTAAGGGTAATATGGTCATTTTCACATTTTAGAATATTTACTTTACCTATTTCCAATAAGGGTAGTCTGGTTATTTTCACAGTCTCCATAATATTCATTGCACTTATTTCCATTAAGGGTAATATGATCATTTTCAAAGTGTAATATTTATATTACTTATTTCCGATAAGGGTAGTTTGAAGGGAGGGAGCATATATATATATATATATACGAATATAAGCATATGTAGAGCAAATATGCACAAGCTGATACCAAGGCAGATTTTATAAATTAAGCACCCAAATGGAGTTGTTAACTGTCTATTTTCCAAGAACAATACTAGTATTAGTAAAGGAAATACAAGAAGAGCGACTATGACAATAAAAATTCAATACAATAAAAACAATACACTATACTGCCTTAACTTGTGAACTTGCTTCTCTTCTTCTTTTTGTTCTTCTTTGTCGGAACCACTATGACATATTCACCATCTTCTCTTAAGTAGCTCTCGCTCTCGTCATCCATTTGGTATCCAAGAGTTGAAGTATCCACTGGTTTGCAATTTGTGTCATGCTTTTCATTGTATTCCTCTAATTCATGGAAACCCTTAGGTGGTGGTTTCACCATCACATACCAGTTGTATGTATTTGAATCTCGAGAATAGAAAACTTGTCGCGCTTGTCTTGCTAAAATGAATGGATCGTTACAGTATTGGTTCTTATGTTGCTTTAAATTGACTAATGTAAAGCCATCTTCTACCTTCACACCAAAACTGGTGTGAGCCCAATCACATTTGAATATTGGAATTTGAAACATATGATTGTAGTCCAACAATAGAATTTCTTCTAAAACACCGTAGAACCCACTAGTTTCTGACCGTCCTGCAACTAAGGTTGTTGATTCAATGGAAACTCCACTGTTTTGTGTGACTCTCTTAACATCCTTCGTAATAAACCTAGACCCATTGATTAGCAAGCTTTTATATGATACGCAGTTTTCTAACGGCCCATATGACAACCATTCTACCGTGTTTGATAATGACATGCCTTGTTCAATATTCATCTTAACCTACAAATGTATAATCTCAGGACATAAGAATATAACTAAATTCCAAGTGACCGAATGAAACAGAATCACACGTATTTGCGTTTCTGTAGAAACAAAATGTCTACTAAGCTTCATAATCTGACTAAGAGTCGACTAAACGTACCTTTTGCCGAAACCAATCTGCAAATGTGTCAGACTGTATGGAGTTGAGTTAGTCTTCACTTGTAATTTCCCTCCTAACAGAAGATTTTATCTCGTCCATATGCATTCTAAGACAAAAGTAAAATTAAAAAATGAAGTATTAACTGACCGACCATTTTTACTGAACATGAATGTGATACTTACGTCATATATGGGTCAATTTCGGGTGTATTAAAAAGCACATATCTGTGGGCTATCTTTAACTTCTCACTATCCATACGCACTTGGACACCTTTAGAAATAGGACGTGCTTCCGGTGTGGAACCATTTTGAATGTTCTCGTTACGCCTTTGCTTGACTTCTGTTTCAGCTGCTTGGGCCTTACGAATATCAAAAAATCTAACACACTCCATTCCAAGATAACACTCGGCTATACAAGCTTCATGTTGTGCATAATTCTTTACATATTCTTTGAATATCTTCATATACCTAGGAAAATCGCGTATGCAACAGTTACCAATTAGTATCTCTAAGCTAATAACAGGTCCACATAATCGCATACAAAGGGCATAACTTTCTACATGAAACCAAAATAACAAACATAATATAAATTAAATTGGCATACCTTTCAAATGGATACATCCAACGATATTGTACAGGTCCACATAACCGCACTTCTCGAGCTAGGTCAATTGTCAAGTGCACCATGACATCAAAAAATGACGGAGGGAAGTACCTCTCCAACATACACAAAGTCTCAGCAATTTCTACTTCAAGTTCTACTAATCTCTGGAGATCAACTGCCCTTTGGCATATTTCGTGAAAATAAGAACATAACCTGAAAATTTCCTCCCTTGGCCCTACAGGTAAAAGTCCTTGCAAAGCAACGGGTAATATTTGTTGCATAAGAACATGGTAATCATGAGACTTAAGAACACCTAAGCAACCATCTTTCGAGAAATGCTTTCTAAGATCAGAACTATAACCATATGGAACCTTCAAATTTCTCATCCTATTATAAAATATAGACTTTTCCTTGTCGTTTAAACCGTATGGTGCTGGTGGAAGGATCTTTTTACCATTTATCTCTTTTAAATGAAATTCTGGTCTTATTCCCATACTCTTAAGATCATTGCGGGACTTTAGACCATCTTTTGTTTTGGACTTTATATTCAATATGGTACCAATGACACTCTCGCAAACATTTTTTTCTGTATGCATAACATCAATATTGTGACGTAGTAATAAATCCTAGGAAGATGGAAAAAACCTAACATTAGTAATTAACATTAAGAAGTAATAAAACATCAGACATTTAATCTATGTGAAAGTTATAATGTCATGTTGTTGAATCTTAGATAAGTATATATGTATAAATGAAGTTATGGAACTAACCTTCCAGTAAAGCAAGTCGAAGAATATCGACCGTTTGTTAAACACACGAAGTTCAGTTTCATCATCATTTGCATTAGAAATAGCCGCATCAGCAACAACGGCCCTTTTCCGCTTCCCACATTTAGAATTACCCACATTTGCACTTGTTGCCGCACTACTCTTTCCCTTATTATTTTTATTTTGCTCTTTCTTTTTCCTTATATCCTCCTCGTTCTTCTCCGCTTTCCCAAAATCATTTGTAATATTATTCTGACATTCAAGTGCCGCAACACCAGACATAACAGGTGGCTTTTCTTTCCTCTCAATCTCTCCATTAAACCAGTCTTTTTTCTGCCGAAGAGGATGATTATGACGAAGAAATCTTCTATGATTCAAGTAGACAGTTTTACGACTAAATGGAAACCAGTTTGAAAGTGTATTTTCACCGCAAAGTGGACATGCTGCCTTCCCTTTATACGTACATCCAGATAGATTACCATATGCAGGGAAATCATTTATTGTCCACATTAATAATGCCTTCAAGTTAAAATCTGTTTTAGAAAACGAATCATATACCTGCACCCCTTTCTCCCACAACTCAATAAGATCATCAATCAAAGGTTGCAAGTATACATCAATGTCATTACGCGGTTGTTTTTTTCCTGGAATCAGCATGCTCAGAATTATGTTGTCACCTAGCATACACAACTGAGGGGGCAAATTATTAACCACGAGCATCACAGGCCAACAACTGTGGGTTGGGGAAAGATCACCAAATGGAATAAATCCATCGGCAGCAAGCCCAAGACGCAAATTACGGGGATCTGAAGCAAACTCGAGATACTTTCTGTCTATGTGCTTCCAAGCCAAAGAATCTGTTGGATGACGCATCTTCCCATCCTTACTCTTGTTCGTCGTGTGCCATATCAACTCCTCAGCCAACTCTGCTGATTTAAACATTCTCCTAAATCTCGGTACAATGGGGAAGTACCTAAGCACCTTCACCGGTATCTTCTTTTGCGGCTTGTCTATCATGTCAGCATCGTGACCATCGTCCATGTTAGACGTGTATGCCTTCCACCTAGAATAATGACATTTAGGACACTCGTCTGCATCCTTCAAATCTTTTCTAAACAAACAACAATCATTAACACAAGCATGTATTTTCTGGTAAGACAATTGATAAGATTTCAGCAGCTTCTTCACTTCATATGTTGAGCAAGGAAGACAATGATCTGGCGGCAACAAGGAACCAATTGTCTTGAGAAGTTCGTCAAAACAGATTTCCTAGATAAACCATTTACTGTCTTGTGCCTATACAATTCAACAGTGATTGACAACTTTGTGTGTGTTTTACAATTAGGATATAACGGTCTATCTGCCTCTTCCACATGGTTTTCCAACCCCTCGTCTTGCATAGGTTCATGTCCCTGACCGATATGTGCATCAGCTTCAGCATCATCTTCAGCATGATATGAACCCCTTGTTGCTCCCTCTTGGTATACATCAGTAGAAGTGTGTATAATCTCCCCGTGAAAAACCCACTCAGTGTATGTAGGATCCATACCTCGTTTCAGAAAGTGAAGATGCACTTCTTTCGGAGGAAGTGGGAAAGCGAGATTCTTACAATCAACACAAGGACAACTGAACTCAGAAGGATTTCCAAGTCTCTGACAAACAGTATCTATGAAATTCTTCAAGGCCTCCTGATATGGAATATCACCCCTACATGAAAGAACGACGAAATAATAAAGCAAGGAATAATGCAATACAAGAGGGAAAACCAATGTAAAGAATGTAATATTCTACAGTGAACAACATATTAAACTTCGCCAATAAACCCAATCTTTATTCATCATTTTGAATGACTTGAATCTGCAAATCTGTTCAGTTTTTCGATCCAGTTAAAAAAAGCCTTTCAAAATATGGAATGTTGAATTTATTAAAGATTAATTGCATCTAGAGAAATCAAAATATGATAATCAGCATAAGTAACCACAATGGATTAACAAATCATAAGTTTTTTTAACTTAAAAACTTGGAGTTACACATTGTAATATATTTACATATACAAAAAGGGGGATTCAGAATACATATTCCATAGTGAGGTACTGATATGCATATTTAGCTAGCATATAGCAGCCACCTTGTTTAGTTTTTTATGTAGATAGATACATTCACAGTGAAAAACCATGGAAAATATAATTGCAGTCCAAAATAATGCTTCCGATACTCCATAAGACCTTATTTATAGCAGTAGTTACTGACCAATTAAGCGAATTCATTAGCATTCCCAATTAAGGATGGTAAAGGATCTGGCAGAATAGTAGGACCGCACCTGTAGAATCAAATATTAGTATTCCCACTATGCGCATCTGCATATATATTCAGTGTTCAAGACAACATGCCAAAGTACACAGTAAAAACAACTAAACTGAATTCTACAGGTGCAGGTACAGGGAGGCATTTACTCATTCAATAGAAACTGAATGATTCAAGATAACTGCGTGCCTCCCTTTTCAGCAAACACCTCAATGCCCTTAACAAAAATAATTAAGTGAAAATTCCATGACACTGTATCTAGGCAACCTCGACTGGAAGTATCATTTTATATTTCCTTACCTTGTCCTCCATCCATATGATTTATGTGCCATGTCCAAACTCAAACTAAGGGATGGAGATATAAATAAAACTCACCACATAAATCGTGTATTCAGACTTCGCATCTCCATGATAGATAACATTATCAGCATTAAATAAATAGTATATGTGAATTTCAAGCATTTGATGTAAGTAAGACACATCAATTAACACATCAAATCTGGACCAAGAAGCTGATTCTGAGACAAAAAAAAATGATAATAAGGTAAAGATAGATTACGAACAACAGTTGACCAGAAATGAGGAGTGACTTGGCAATTTCACTCCTCCCATCAAAGAGACGTTCATGTGCTGGAGTGATGCAGGGGTGTTGGAAACACCCATAATCAGTTTATCCTTTTAGACCTCTTTCAGTTTCAAATTTTCATCATATTCAATTACTGCATTGTATATACAATTGAGAACACTCTTGAAATTTTAAACCAAACCCATATTGTTCTAACAAAGACTGAATTAAATCAAATTTAATGCAACTGAAATTGGTACCCAAATTTAATGCAAAAATCTAATACAAAAATCAAATACTGAATTAAATTGGACTACACCTCGATTTACTGAATTCAAAAAAATCATTTAATTATACAAAAAAAATCTAAATCGATTTTTGAATTTAAAATCAGATTTTGTTACAGATCGATGTACATATGGACCTTTGAGATATGGGTGGAGGTGCTAAGTCTTCAACTGTGTGGTGATGATGAAGTTGGTGATGATGAAGCCGAGATCGATCTACCTAGTTGAAGACGATGGTAAATAACGGAGCTAGCTGTTGGAGTTGGAGACGATGGAGTTGGCAGTGGTTTCAGTGATGAAGTTGTGTTAGTGATGTAGTTGGAGACGATGAAGTTGCCGGTGGTTGGAGGGGGAGATGAAGCTGATCCTCTGTTGAAGACGATGTAGGGGGTGAAAAAAGGATAATAAGGAAATTAGGGGAAAAAAAGGAATGGATATGGAGGAATGATTTTAAGGTGAAAAATAATAATGAACGGTTGTAGATGAAAATAATTATTAAAAAGTATAAAAGAATAAATGAATGGATGGTTATGATGCTATCATGGATATATTAAAAATTGGATTATTATAAAAAAAATTAAAGAAAAGAATAAATTAAATGGACGGTTACAGATGGAATTGTATGGTCATGATGAAGGTTTTTCTACAACCACTTTCCACAACTCTTAAGAAACATTGTGGTAGGGATCCGGTATAATAAAACTATTTTGGGCATAAATACTAACTTAGGCTTATTAAGATTGAGTATAAACTCCTCCAAGACCAAAAATGTGAACTAGGAAGTTTGCATCGACATATATATCGTTCTTAAGAAGTCGCCAACTTAGAGCAGTCCACTAACCTCCAGGTTTCGAGCTCGAGGCCAGGTTATGTCTCGAACTTTCCAAAACCGAACATGTTTAGGGTTTGGACAAATATTCCGGTGGAATATTACTTGTAGATCGACAGATTCATCGTTCTTACAAAGTCGTCGACTTAGAGCATTCCACTCACCTCCAGGTTTCGATATCGGAGCCAGGTTATGTCTCGAAGTTGCCAAAACTGGTCATGTTTAGGTGTGGAGGAATATTACAATGGATCTTACTTGTGGATCGATTGATTCATTGTTCTTAAGAAGTCGCCGACTTAGAGCAGTCCACACACCTCTAGGTTTCGAGCTCGGAGCCATGTTATGTCTCGAAGTTGCCAAAACCGGACATGTTTAAGGTTTGGAGGAATATTCCAATGGAATCTTACCTGTGGATCGACAGATTTATCGTAGTTAAGAAGTCGCCGACTTAGAGGAGTCCACTAACCTCCAAGTTTCTAGCTCGGAGCCAGGTTATGTCTTGAAGTTGCCAAAACCGGACATGTTTAGGGTTTGGGGGAATATTCCAATTGAATCTTACTTGTGGATCGACAGATTCTTCGTTCTTACGAAGTCGTCGACTTACAGTAGTCCACTCACCTCTAGGTTTCAAGCTCGGAGCCAGGTTATGTCTTGAAGTTTCCAAAACCGGACATGTTTAGGGTTTTGGGGAATATTCCAATGGAATCTTACTTGTGGATCGACAGACTCATCGTGCTTATGAAGTCGTCGACTTACAGCAGTCCACTCACCTCTAGGTTTCAAGATCGAAGCCAGGTTATGTATTGAAGTTTCCAAAACCGGACATGTTTAGGGTTTGGGTGAATATTCCAATGGAATCTTACTTGTGGATCGACAGATTCATCGTGCTTAAGAATTCGCCGACTTAGAGCAGTCCACTTGCCTCCAGGTTTCGAGCTCGAAGCTAGGTTATGTCAATGTTTCTCAAAGTGTTGCCACCAATTATTTTTTTTGAAATTTTTACTAATCCAACGTACCAAAGTTATGGGAAGCAAGTCATGCGGATCACTACTCAAATCTAACGGTGGGAAACATGTTTGGTTTTGTTTAAAAGTGTGTTTCTTTGTCAATCTGTATGCTTTTGTTTAGACCAATCCGAAAATAGTGTTTTCCCGCCCCAGAAGCCCGCCTAAATTTCGTCACGTGTCTGCCTAAGAAATTTTCAGACAATTTTTTTTTCTCGTCCACCGCAATATGTCGTCTCCCAGGTTTATTCCCCCCAAAATTTTCAGCTGAACGCGCCCAAATTTCACAAACATCTCTTAAAGCAAGTCTCACCAAAATCATTGAAAAAATTCTTCACCGAAATAAAAAACCTCTCTAAACCTCTCAGATCTGCAACTACCAACTCTAATCTCTCAATCTCTCAAACTCTCGCCAAGAGGATTTACAGAAAACCCCAAACCCTAATCTCCCAGTCTCTCAAACTCTCGCCAAGAGGATTTACAGAAAACCCCAAACCCCAAACTCTCAACTGAATCTCAAACTCTTCAGCTGAAAACCCTAACAAACTAATTAGAATATCAATCTTTCGAAATCTCAGTTCTCACCAAGCGGTAAATCTCTCTCATACTCTAATATATTAAGAATAAAAAGCTCTGTTTGTTTCAGTTTGGTGATTTAGGGATTTTATGCAACTTTGGTTTAATTTTTATTTTATTTTTCTCTCAGAAATGTATAGATCTAAACATGCAACTTAAGTTTCGTTCATATTCAAGATGAAAATTAAATTGGGTCATGTTTAATTTGGGGGGATTTTTAATTTTAGGGATTTGATTCCAGTTCTTTGATTTTTATGAAATTGGGTCCTATTTAATTTTGGGGATTTTTGATTTTAGTTATTTAATTTTGGTCTTTGGTTTTTTCTTTTTCAATCCTTAATTCTGGGTTACTGAAGCAAATCTTGTGGATATTTTTGATATGATTTATATGAATGTCTTGGATTAGAATTTGTTGAGTGTGGCATATATCACTATGTAAATTCACTATGTCTTGGATTAGATATGATATTGATGAGTGTTGCTACTTTTGATGCTGGAGGTTCAAATATAGCTATCAACTGATAGCTGTTAAGCATATGTGGCCTTTATATGTTAGAAAAATGATATTTACCTCCCTTATGATACTATTCTTCATTTGCTTATGGATTTATGATACTTAACTTGAATTTTGGTACTGTGTAAAGGTGAAAAGAGTAAACTGCTAGCTACATCTTAGTTAAGCTTTTGGATATTTTTTGTTCTGTAACCTTGCGAAGAGCTCCACTGTTGTCTTTCAAAAAGCTTCTACCAGAACTTCAGTAGTTGGCTTGTTTCTTGTCAGTTTGTAAATTATTTGAACTCCTTTTGTTGCAAATTTTGTTAGTTAAGATATTTGATTTATATAAATTACATTTTGAATTGACACCATTAAAGAAAAACTAAGTGTATTGTATTTGATTGATTAGATCTTCTGCACTTGACTGTAAAATTTTAGTGGTTAATCATCACCCTACTGCTAATGGGTTCTGGTATTCATAGTTTATGGATTTCTTGTGTAGGGGTAAATCGTATGGCACTCAAATTTAATTCACTTATATACCCTTCTTGATTGTCTTTGTTGAAGCATATATTGTACATGTACTCCTGTTTTATCTGTTGGAGTCAAGGCTTCTGAAAAATCTTTTTGACATCAGTGTACATGTTGTTTATAGCATCTGTAACATGATATATAGCTTCTAAGTTGAGTGTTAACTTATTTCAGTTAATCTAACTTCTTTTTTCTTTGGTTAATGATAATCATGGCCTTTAATAGAACTCATTTGTGTTAGTTTTTGAGCCATATTGATAATTGAATTCTGTTTTGCAGGGCATAACTGCGATAATGAAGACAACCAAGAAAACAGTAAATAAGAAGCCGGTCAAGCTGTTGGCGATAAAGGTAAAGACTTTTGAATTCAAATCCTTACATTTTCATGTTCTTTCTCCATTGCTTGTCTCATTTTAACTAAGCTATGCATTGTTGTTGCAGTTGAAAAATAAAGAGAAGAATCAACAGTCCCCCCCCTAATGAAGCATCTCTTACTTATGATAGTAGGATATATCTTACACCTGATGGTAGACAGTCATCACCAAGGAACAAGAAGTCAAGTGATAAAGAATCTCCATCTGAAAGTGCTCCACTAACATCAAAGTTGCAGAGTACCAAGGATACATTAAAGATGAAGGTCATTAAGAAGTATGCGATAAAGGTAAAGACTTTTCATCTCAATTTCAGTGTAACAAACTACTTTACTTTCTCATACTAATAACTCAGCTACAGTTTTTGCAAATGAAACGAAAGCAGAACACTCAACAGTCCCTGACTGAAAGTGCATCACTCACTTCAGAGCTGCAAACCCCAACACAAACCAAGTCCGCAGAACCATCTCTTTCACCTGAAAGTAGGCGAGCATCACCAAGGAACAAGATGTTAGAACCAAGTGTTGTTGTTTAGCCTATTTTGTCGTCACCAACTACAAGGAGACAGGCTCATAGGAAGAATATTATGCAATCTGAAAGTGCTCAACATTCTGAAGAGGGGCGAAAGAATGTAAAGCGGAAACTTAACACAAGCAGCAAAGGCCCATGCCCGAATGTTCAACTTCGGGATCCACGCGACACTCTTGCAGATTTTCAAGATGAAGAGGAGGAAGAAGATATGGAAGAGGATAAATCTAATCATGTGGAGCCTGATGTGGAATAAGTGAATGATAATGGTAATGGTAATGAGCCTGAATTGGAAGAAAATGATAATGCTAATGCTAATGAGCCTGAATTGGAAGAAAATGATAATGGTAATGAGGAAGGTAATAGTTCTGATAATGAGGAAGGTGAAGAAGAAAAAGAAGCGAAAAAAACAAAATATGTCCCACGTGGTCCAACCCAGATGTATGCACTGAAGTTAGATTCTGTTGATCCGAAGAGAACAGTTTCCTTCAACTCTAGTGAGCAACCGATTGGTGATCCATCTGTGCAGCTTGCAAGTGTGCTTGTTCGGAAACTTCCATTAACGTTCAAGGATTGGAGACTTGTCCCTTTTGAAGCCAAAGAAAACATATGGAAGATAGTCTCGGTACGTAATTGATAACTCTTTAACTCTTTTCTTCAGTCAACAATTATTTAATTCATAGTCAACAATTATTTAATTCATAACGTATTCTAATTCAAATTATTTAATTCCTTTTGTAGAACCGATTCATTGTGCCCGAGTGTTATAAATAATATTATTTCAGCAAAATGGGATCTTATCTTAGAGAAGCAAGGTCAAGGAAAGCTGGTTTGGTACTTGACGCTTTGGATCGTCTCCAAGGGGAAGAACAAAAGAAACGGTTGGAGAAGTTAATGCCCAGGACTATGACAGTTAGGGAGTGGGAAGAGTTTGTGAAACATGTAGACTCTATTGAATTCGAGTAAGTAATTTCTATTAAATAGGAATGACTATATATTTGTATTAAAAACTTTCAAGTCTGTCAAATAATTTCTTTACTTTTCTATTCAGGTCAAAAGAATAAAAATGCAAGAAAATCGTTCAAAATACACCACCCCACATACCATTAGTCGAGAAGGTTATGCCCGATTGGAGGTGAAATTGGTATGTTATCCAGTAGTCTTGGTCATGCTAGTGGCTTATTCATGAAGTATACTGAAATTCTCTACAAAGTTTGATCTTAGAAATATTCTGAGTTTCTATTCTTGATGACTGTCATGTATTGATGCATTTATTTGGAAGCAAAAAGAGCTAAACACAACCAAAGAGATTGATAGAGCTGCAATCTGGAAAGTTGGTCATAAACAACGCGAAGGAAAGAAACCACATCCTGGTGTTGTAGAAGCTTTGGTAAGAAATCTTCTCATGTTCCTTTGTTTTGTTTGTGTGCTTGAGAAATGCAAAAATATCTAATGTTTTGCACACTTACAAAGGAAAAACTTGAAAAAGCTCGAGAAAAGCATGGTGCTGATTGTGGATCATCCGTGACAGATGATCTTCTTGCAAAGGATTTTGGCGAGGACAAGAAAACTACAGGGAGACTTAAAGGTATTGGTTTTGGAGCGACACGTAAAAAGGTTGTTGCACAGTCCCACTATAAGATGATGATTAAAGAGTGTCACGAATCCTATAAAGCACTGAATGATCGAGTGGTGCAGTTAGAGGTGATAATTAACTTGTCTTCTATTAGGTCTCCTTTTCTTGATGAATTCGAACTCGATAATTCCCCTCATACTGATGATTGGTCTTAATGTAGGGAACAAACTCAAAATATGTCTGCAATGGTCTCTTACCCTCTCAGAGGTCAAGTCCCAGCAACAATCATGAGGCTAGCACTAGCAGGAATGTTATCTGTAATGAAAGAGACTCAACTGATACCACTCCAAGTCATGTAAGGAGACAAAATGAGGTTCAAGTGCCCAAAAGGTTCCAAGTTTGCAAGCTGTTAAGCTGGTACAAGGAGGATGAGGTGGTTGCGGAGGATGAAATTGCTGAAACAGATCCAAGTAAGAAGATACATGGAATGCCAATTGGTCTTGGAGCCTACACTGTATGTGTGAAGGTTGCTTATGTGGAGGATGCCCTTGTCTACCAAGATACTTCAGAAATCAAAACTCTTTATGATGCTATTTCAAATTTTATCACTTGGCCCAAGGATCGAATATCCTACCAGTAGACATCCTAATCTTCTGTGATCTTTTTGGAGACTTATCTTTGATCTTTTTGGAGACTTAACTTTTGGTAACGATTTTTGAAACTGCCACTTTTTTGTATGTCACATTGGTATGTCAATGTTGCCACTTTTTGTGTATACAACATTGGTATGTGAATGCTGTGACTGGGTTTGGTTTAATTTGAATGAATCTTTGAGTTTAATCCAGTTGTTTCTTTACATTTCACAACATAAACGTAGTGACAAAAGTGAAATACGTATTGTGAAATAGTTTCTACAGAACCCAAATATTGGGAAGTAGTTTCTTTACAATCATAATTATGTGTTGTCCAAGATAGTCCTACTACACATAGTATAGTTGTATCAAGGACTTCTACAATACTAATAAGTGTTGTGTTAAACATTTCCAGTACCCACAACAATAATTGTAAAAACAAATCATCTACAATGCTAACAAGTGTACTGACTTAAATATTCACAATACTAGTAAGTGTTGTGTTAAACCTTTCTACTACCAAACACAATCATTGTAACATCAAATCTTGCAACACCAACATGAGTTGTTCATAATAGTCATACAACTCGAGGAATCGTAGTGAGAGGAGCATTCACAATACTAATGGACGTTGTCTTCCATCTTTCAACTACAGGAGCTAGATATTGTGATACAGTTGCTTTACAACATAAGTCTGTGTTGTCCAAGATAGTTCGACAATTCATACAAGTGTTGTGCAAATATTATTCATAATACTAGTAATTGTTGATACATATGTTTCTACGATATCTTACTGATGTTGTTCAAGATAGTACTACAACATAAGCAAGAGTTGTGTTAGTGTTTCAAAAAAAATCGAAAGAGAATCACAACTGTGGAAACATATTGTCGAACCATGAATCACAACACCATTTACAACTCTGAGTCAAGTATTGTAGAAAAGCTTGGACTTTCTACAATACCCCCCTTCCATAACTCATGAAATGGAGTTGTCGTAGGGGTACTACAACACTTAGATTGTGTTGTAAACCTTGTTTTTTCCCGTAGTGATCAACAATTTCCCATTTCTATTCAACCAACACCTTATAAATTCTTCATCACCATAACTGATTCTCAAAAACCTTAAAATACAACCCTAAATACTCCTTTCCCTTTCTCAAGTTCAAATCTCAATTCAAGTCTTCAAATCATGCAAACCCGTATTTTAATTTTTCAATATCCCTCTCTAATTGAATTTCTAATTAATTTTGAAAACCCTAATTCACTGATTCATCGCTAAAAATAGAGAATCACTTGCTACCTCCTTTCCATTGATCGCTACACAACATAAGCCTCCTTGCTTGCTTGTTTTCAACTTTAATTTGACTCAATTTCGCAATCAAATCAAGAAACCCTAACCTTTATTTCTCACTGACTTGCTCTTCTTCAATCGCTAAGAAATCTTAACCCAATCAAAATCTCAATTTTAGTAACACCTTCTTTATTCAATTAATTCACTCAATTTTTCCTTGATTGACATGAACAGTCACTCGGTTCCTTGATCTCAATCACCAACTTGAATCCTTCATGTAAACCTTAACTGGTTTTGATTCATATCTATAGATTGTTCAGGGTTAATGTGAATCAATCAATCTATCATCCAATTGAAATAATTCACCCAATTTCGTATTTAGGGTTACGGGTTAGATGATGATTGAATTATTCAATCAAATCAAAATCCTGTACTCTAAATTCGAAAGTCAGCACATAATATTCAAAATTTAAAGTAGAAATTGGTAAAGATGAATGGAGATTTAGATTGAGAAAGTACGGGTGATTTGTAGAAGAAGGCAGAGAATACGAAATTGGTAGTAGTGGTGGTGTTTTAGTCGATTGAGAGATGCAGGTGAAGACAGTGGTGGTGTTTCAGAAAACTGATGTCTACGGCGGTGGTGCCGTGGTGATGGTGGTAGTTTACGGCGAGGTGGAGGTGGAGTTTCTCTGGAATTTGGGACGAAGAAGAAAACATAACGAAGGAGAAGAAAGAAGAAATAAGAAGGGAAAAAGAAAAAAAAGGTTGTCGAGATTTGAACCTGCAATGTTTAGGTCACTTTACTCTGGATTTTACTAAAATTCTCCTCAACAGTTACTACATCGCCAACCTTTATGCCCTTTTTTTTATGCTCACGAAATTTACGTGATTACCCATCATGTTTTGTTATATTTACGCCAATTTTAGTGAGAAATAGAAGCATAGAGGGTCTCTTTAGTCCTTTCATTGTTGATTGAAAATGGTTTGGGACACCAAAATCCAATCTTTTTGTGTAAATTGATGATGACTTAGGATTTACAAAAAAGTGGTCATATAAAGGTCCTCCTTCGATTTGCTCGGTCGGCCCAATAAGAAACTAGGGTTTGTTCATTCTAATAGTATTCTGTTTGGGATTGATCCGTTATTGTCCCATTAGTTCACTTGTAACCTAAAAGTAAACATGGTCCTCCAGAGGGACCTCTCAAATCGGTGTATATATCTGCTATGAGGACCTCTCAAATATTTGTTTCTTAGTTCCCTTGTTAAACGGATTGTAAACATACAATCGCTTATTTCGATAAGACCAAAATAAAGATCAGAAATAACTTTATTTCTCTTATCAGGTTCTAATTATTCAGACAATAATTTAGACCTTTCCTTTTAGACAAGACAAGTACTAGGTTAGTTAACTAGTATTTCTTGTCAAGGCATTCGATTAGACTTGAATAACCGAATGCTTCCATTTTATAAGACTAACTAAGATCAGAATTAAATTAGTGATAAGCACGTACGTGCAACATTTTATACCCGTATTTATATTAGCTAGGACTCAATATTTTGGCTAATGACACAATTTTAGTGCTTTTTTTAGAAAGTACGAACGAATTCGATAACTGTTACAATATATGGCTAAATGGAATAAAAATGGTGTATGCGGCTAAAATCACCGTGGCTGCATATCTCTACACAAAAGTAAGAGTTCAGTTGATGGGCTTGTGGGTTGTTAAGTCATCTAATGTTTCCGCACAACTCAACCATATCCCGGACCACTAAGGAAGGCATGTCTCTCATATCTTTACCAAACAGAGAATACATTTTCTCTTCACATTTCCAAGACAAACATCATATATGTACTTTCAGATGCCAACACCTTTGAGTTTGTTCTGAGGTAATTATTCTAGTTGTTGGTGTTAACATAGTTGTAGTTGTGCAGGGAGAAGAAGATATGATTTGCAGTTGGGTTTAATTGGAAGTTCTCAAGAAGAAA